>CM052159.1:1771597-1823127 GCA_028455555.1 Augochlorella aurata | reverse complement strand
CTTTTCGGTCTCCAGCAGATTTCTGCATATTTTATTCGATGTATTGTCCGAATAAAATTCTATTCCGAGAATTAATTCGATATATTATTTGAATAAAATTTTATTCGAAGTGTTCGAATGAAATTTTGAAACTCAATTACGTTGTTTTCAAAGACACAAACGGGCTTTGAGAATACTTTTTAACAAGCTATGAATGTTTTAAAAAATTCAGAAATCTTAAAAATCGATGTTAATCAGCGAATTAATTTTTACAATGTAATAATGAATCTCCTAGCACAATTCTTGCATGTTTCTCTAAAAAGAATCCTTAGAATTGCAATTCCACGTTATCAAAAATTACGCGCATTCTATTATATTTCCTTATAATAATGAGAATATAATATAATAATAATATTGTAATAATAATAATAATTAATTTGAGTTAATTCCACGTTAGTCTAGGTACAAGCTAGGTACTAGCTAGTGTTCTATCCGTTTAAAATGTCGACTCCATCTCCGCAATCGCATAACGCGAAATAAAGGTACTTGAGCCGCTGCAGGACACGGCGCGTTCTTTTTTAAACAAATTTCGGCCGTCGTCCGCACGGCGGCAGACCGTTTCGCAGTCGTTTTAATGGGCCGTGTCTCCGATCGGAAGATAGAGGAAGTAAAGTGCCGAGTAAAGGGCAGAGTGTGAAATCGCGTGTTAATACAGGCGCCGATCACTGCGCATAGATCTCCCCTAATCTCCGATCTAGCTTTCTTTCGGACAGATAGTCGCGTGCGCTGCTTTCGTGACGGGCACGGCGACATTAATAAAAATAGATCGAATGCAATCCGGCCGGATTAAACTGTCCGGCGCAACGTTCGCGTACCTCCGGCAGAAAATCATCTGGTCTACCTCCGCAGTTAATTAATTTTTATCGAGTGCCAATCCTGCTCTGCCGCGAACACTATCTTCCTATTTTATTCGATCGGAACTGCTCAGCAGATTTATACATCGCCGTTTCATAGTAAATAGCGATACATCGCCGACACGAATATCGACTTTATCAATATTTCAATGACTTATGGCTTTGCAAGAAGTTCTACGCTGCAAATTGCAATTTAGACTATTATAAATATACGTGGATGTTATTTGTATATATGTGACGTTATTTATAGATATATAGTTTTGTTTATAGGTACATAACGTTTGTTATATAGATAAATGTACAGGGCGATGCAAAAGTCGCTGACAATCGGGAAACGAGGTCATTTGAAGTAATCTTTGTTGACGAATTATCAAGGAAAAACAATGATCAATGAGCCTAGTTCCGCTGATTGGCTCGGCCGCCACGCGCCAGATGAGCTCGCCTCTCATTGGTCAGTGTTTTTCGTTAATAACTCGTTAACGACGCGTCGTAGAACATTTTTGTAAAGGAAAAAGTTACTTCTAATGATCCCAGGAACTACTTATTTCCCGATTGTGAGTCACTTTTGTATTGTATAGAGAGGGGGGGTCCACAAAGGGGACCTGTGAAGAAATCTGTAAAAAGAATTGCATAACGATTGTCATGGTCGAAAGCGATCGCGAATCAGGATGATTGCGGGGGCTAGGTCAGGATGACCGGGTTAATGACACGCTCGGTGGCGAGTGGCAAGTTTCGGGACGATACCGCGACAACGTTGATGGCCGTCGCATCGCGTCGGGATAATGGAAAGAGAGGGTCGAAAGTTTAGAAGCACCTTCTGGAAAGAACAGGCGTCGCCGGACCTCGAATTTCGCGGCGCTAATTGCGCGCAAATGACAAAGACTCCAGTTCCTGTAAGTTAATTGCATTTATACCCAAGATTCTATGGTTGCAAGTGGCCGTAATTTCAGGTTCCTATTGTTTAAGACGAAACAACGGCAACTCTCTCGCGCGCCGGCACTGGCTGCTGCGGATTCCAGCGTTGCGCGTTTCCAAGCGGCCCATTGTCGGGCCGGGGCCACCGCAGAAAGAATAAACGAATCAACTACATTTGATTTTCAAAGGCCTCGGCAAACACCGCGTCGAATATTATGTTAACGAATGCTGCCCGCCGGCGCCCGCGATATTTTTATACGGCGAAATCATTTTCTCGCGGCGCGATGCGAGCTTTTTCGATGATCAAATGTTTCGCACGGGGAAATTGGGTGTTCGACGATTTTTCGGCCGGCCGGGAACTTTTTTCGATGATTTTTACTCGTTTCGGATTGGATTTTCGTCGAGGGACTTTTTTGTCCGTTCTGTGTTTTTTAAATATTTTCATTCGGTAGCCACGTTGACTCCCAAAATCACTTTCGACGCGTTCAAACGAAAATGAATTTTCCCGCAGGGAGTTTTAATACCTTCAGGGCGCAATTGGAAGCTGGAAGAGCATACTTTACGATAGATTCGTTTAGGTCTGTGGAAATAAACGCGATCTCGTGTTATAAATTATAGAAGTTCCAAGTGACGTGACAAATACGATTCAAGGGTGCGGGGTACTTCGAGCTGACTTTTCTACCGATTCCCGTCGAAGTTTTTCAACTTCAAACGGCTTAAATGAGAGCTCGAAGAACAGACTTTGCGACGGGTACGTTGATGTTTATCAAAAAATCCGATATCGTATCGAAAACCGAGAAAATCCAATGGATACGTTCGAGGGATACGATTTAAAGCTGTGGTTGTTTTACAATTATTTTTCGATAACTTCGCGTGAACATTTTTAAACTTTTAAACATGCAAATCGAAGCTGAAAGAGTGTACTTTAAGACAGATTCGTTTAGGATTGTCAGAAAACACTCGACACTACGTGAAATATCGGAAAAGTTCAACCGATGGCTACGAAAAGCGTGCTTTAAGGGTGTGGGGTAGTTCGAGTGGACGTTTCCATTGTTCCTGTGGAAGTATCGGAACTTTTGTGCATATACTATATATGTAGAGAGAGAGATGCAGAGAGAAAGAGCAGAGAGAAAGAGAGAGATAACACGGAGAGCGTAAAACCGTGGAAAAATGCAGAGGTCGATGAAAGATTCAGACGGTCCACAGAGGTTTAGGTTAACAATGAGAAGTGTCTCGCGATGACCGGTGGTTAAAGGGACGTCGAAGGGGCGGCACGAGGGGTGGTTGGACAGTGCTATTGTGAGCGAACCTACAGGGATGGCTAGGCCAGCCAGTCATCGACAGTTGGCCAACTGTTCTCCATCGAAATTAGACCAACGGCTCCCGTCCCTTGGGACTCGACTTACGCGGTCCCCGGCAAATCTGTTAATGTGAATCTCCTTAGAATTCTCTGGCGACAGAATTTACAATTTTAATGCCGCCCTCGGATAATTTATTCCCGGGTTCGACATGCGCAATTACGTTACGTCATACCCTTCAATTATTTTCGCCGAACTTATTACCGCGATTCATGACTGCGGGACGAGGCTGTAATTGACGGCGAACGCGAAGATTCCTTCGAATAATTTCTCGGGACTTTTAAAGGCTCTAATTGAAGCTGGAAAATCGTTCTTTCTGATGGAATTACGTAGACCGGCGGGAAAATGCCGATACTATATTGAAAATTGCGGAAATTCAATTTAGAACATCGCTTGCGCTAGTCCGCGGCATGGGGTTGCTTCGAATCGATTTTTCTACGGTTTCCCGTGGACGTTTTTCAACCTTTTAGCCTGCGAATGAAAGCTGAAGGATTGTACTTTGCGAAGGGTATATTCAAGTTTGCGACAATACGTTGCAAATTGCAGGAACCCTATTTATAGCGCCGTAGATCTGATTATAGGGCATTGGGCTTGCTTGGAACGCATGTTTCGATGGTTTCTCGTAGGAACTTTTGCACTTGTCGGTACTCAAATTGAACCCGGAAAAATGCACTTTGCGATACATTCATTTCCATTTGCAAAAAATGGCTTTACCGTGTCGAAAATCGAAAAAAATCGTATTTACAGCACCGGCTAGCATCAGTCCGGGGAGGGGGGTTGATTTATACGGATTTCTTAGCGGTTTCCCATGGGAATTTTTGAACTTTCAGGGACGCAAATTGTAGCTGGAAGAACGCACTTTACGAACCATCCGTTTTCATTTGCTAAAAAATTGCGATACCATGTATGAAATTTAAATAAACCTCTTTATAGTAGCACACGCATGATTCAAGGGCACGGGGATGATTTATGTGGGTCATTTAATGCTTCCCGTGGGGATTTTTGAACTTTCCGGGCCGCGAAATGGAAGCTGAAAGATTACGCTTCGCGATGGATTTAGTCGAGTCTGGAGAAAAATTCGTGAACGTGTCGGAAAATTAATGAAAAGCGAGACCGTTAACTCCGGAAGATAGGTTCGGCTGGTTGGACGAACACGAAGCGCGGGTACTCTAAATTAATTTTCCAATTACTTCCGTTAGATATTTTTGAACTCTCGAGGCGGCAAATTAAAGCCGGGAGAGCCCGCTTTATGAAAGATTAGCGTCCATTTGCAAAAATGAATCGGCCGGCCCGCTAATTTCATTCGCGACCGGCTTTCAATCCCGCCGAAGCGAAACTACATATTTCGATCGAGAATCCGTTCCCCGGATTTGTCGAGTCCGCACGCGAAAAAAACGCTAATTATCGAGTAATTTCGCGGCGGGCTGTCTTAAAATTTCGGCCGCTAATGCAGTTGGTAACGAGGCCGGGAACCATTCCTGGTGGAAGCGGCGGCTAATATTGCCGGCCACTTCGCCAAATAGGTCATCAATTGTCTCTTTACGGTATATTTACGAATGCGCGAAATTTACGAACGCGCGAACAGAGCCGGCAACAATGGCGATAACGATGAATGTTTCAGGAGCAATTAGAACTGCAAAATACAGCTCAATTTGATATTATTGCGAGCTGAATAGAGATGTCGCTGTTCCACTGCGCCGTCTCGCGAAAATCTGCGAATCAAAGGTCGCGCAGCCGCGAGCTCCGGTTTTCCTCGCGGCACCCGCACACCTGTGCGGCGCGCGTGCACGCGTGTGTGCCAACGCGAGATGAATTTTCTGAAAATCATACCCTCGGCTTTATTACACAATTAAATACGGAAGGGTCAATTACTGTATTTTCTCAGCCGGCAGCGTTTGCAGCGCGCTCCTTGCCGCAAACAAAAAATTTCCTTTTTGGCGGCCCGGTTTAATTGGTAACGCGCGCTTTCCATTGAAAATGTCCGCCGACGCATAATCAACGGTTAACATTTATTAAACAAGCCCCCTCCCTCCCCCTTCGCCCCACCCCGTGACCGGGCGATTTTGTTTTATTTGCTCGGGCAGCGGTAAATGTTTAAACGTCGCGCCCTATTTATTATTAATATTGTCGACCGGCGCATCGAGATTCTCCAAATAATTGCGGAAATATCTACTATGCTGCAACGATTATTTTGCAAATTAATTACCAACGTTTAATGATCCGTCCATGAACAATTCATGATTTAATCATTCGTAACGGGGCTCGTCCCATATTCGCGCAAGTTTCTGGGATGAACATTTTTCCCGGGACCCGGCTCTGTCCGTTGAAATCGCCGGGATTTCCACGAAAATGTTTCTGTCACGTTTTCCAGTTTATAATAAGTGTTTCCGGGATTAATTAACAACAATGTTCACTGACAAACATATCGGACGAACCGGTGTTACGAACATTTTTCGATATCCTTTACAAAGAGATAATTTTAAATGGTTTTTAATATGCTTTCCCAGGGGAATTTCGAAATCTTTTATAGCGCAAATTGAAGCTGAAAAAAGGCAGTTTGCGACGGAATAATTGGGATTTGCGGGAAAATTCGATACCAAGTTGGAAATCGACGAGAAACCCATCGATATCACTGTAGGAGTGATTAAACGACGCGGCAATGCTTGAATGTAATTTCCGATTGCTTCCCGTGGGAATTTTCAAACATTCAGGGTTGCAAATTCAAGCTGAAAGAACACACTTTACGACACAGATATTTTTATTTGCAACAAAATTATGACGCGATGTTGATAATCGTTGAATCTCTGTTTACAGCCTCGCTGACGCGGGTCAAGGATACCGGGTTGCTCCGAATCGATTCTCGAGTGGTTCTCATGGGAATTTTTCGACTTTCCGGGTCTCGAATTAAAGCCGAAGGAACCCGCTTCACGGTGAGTTCGTTCCCATTTGCAAAGATCAGCTATAGGATGCTGCTTCGAGTAACAGCTTCTCGTAATTGAATCGCATCGAAACAGTTCGCGCGCAAAGCGAATATTTCTGAAATTGCTCACTGAATCCGCGGCCGATTTAATTTACGATTTGGTCGCACAGTAGTCGGACAATTAGAATCGATGGGACCTTTAGGTATCGAAACGACGAGACCATTGTACGTATACAGCGTTTTGTGTTACCGTCGCGGCGGAGCCTCGGCGGCGTAGAGCATCGCGCCGGAACTCGACAAAGCTGCACTCGAGAGCGCGTTTAAAAGTAAATGTAGCCGATGTGTTAAACGCGTAGCATAAAGCTCATTGTGTCGACTGCAATTGACTCCGGCGTGTTTTCTTTTCCGGCGTCCCGGGCCGCTCAATCACGCGTTCTCCATCGCGCTCCCATCGCAATAGCCATCTGTCGGCCATTGTCGCGTGTCGTTAATGCACTTTGTCAAACTTCACGCCGGAGAACACTTAAAATCGGCTCTCGACCGAACGGTGCCGCAAATCACAAAGAATCACTTATCAAAGGGAGAAAGAGGATCCCGCTGCGCTCTCTTTCCCTCCCTCCCTCCCTCTCTCGCTTCCTCCGAAACCTTTGAAACGGAGAAGCGCGTCACCGAACAATAGATTTCACGGATACTAATTGGGCACCGACAGTAACACCGATTGTTACGCGTTAATTACACTTTTTCCAAAGGCCAAGGCCCGTGTTGCAGGCGGTTGCCAACAGAATATATTATTTACGGACCTATTACGGGCCGGCAGTCTTGTTTTCGCTGCCTCCCGGCAAACAATCCCCGTTTGATCGCCCAAACGATTTTATTATGGCGACATTTTACATTTCTTTATTTAATTTATTACATTTCTTTTTTATTTATTATTAATCGAAAATACACTCGATTTCAGCAATCGTTCATCTAGCGTTCATTCAGCGCAGTCGTCTATAAACAGTTGCAACCGCATTCCGAGGTTCCTGAACCTCGCGTCAGCGGATGCAACTGCAACGCGCACGAATTGGAACAGCTTCTCATTCTCGGTAGAATCACATTAATTAAAATTCGGACAAGCGGTCGATATTCCCGCCGCGTTTATTCATTGTCTTCGACCGACGTGCAACAACATTATGCACTTCGAGACTGCATTACCTGTTCGTTCGAAAGGATCTTACAATTAGCTGACGTCGCGCTGGAAGGCTCCTCCGCCCGTCGTTTCAAATTCTCGGCAGATGCACGCGTCGATCAGCCGGTGACAGATTCAACGACGCGTTTCTCTCGATGGAACTGCAGCGCTTCTGTCGGCGGAGACGATCGGAATTTCGGTCGCGGTGCTCTCGTTAACCGTCGCGGATCAGGAAAAGGAGGGGGGAAGGTGGCCGTGGACGAGATCGCAACGATTTAACAAGCGCAACTTGACGCGCATCAGTTCGTCGAACGAACGATGCACCGCGCGGTGCATCGGCCGGCGCGGCTGTATCGCGACGCGACGGCACGGTCAGCTTTATGGAAGCTTGTTAATGCCAACAAGAGCTGTCCTTCCAGCTATGAGGTTTTCATTTCGCCGTTGTTCAACGATGCACGGGACGGCTTGATCGACGGGGCGGCATTCGAAACTGCGAATCGATTCTTTGGAATAACGTCGCTTGTTGACGTTACATCAAAGCCCTCAAGCTCCGCCGGCTCCTACGATCCCGATGATTCCTAACGAAATTAATGCTAAGACAACATCCCCGGCCACCATTGACAAACATCGCCGGCCGCCATGCCCGAATCTACAATTCCTACGAGTTCCAATCAACCAAATGACTCTGCTGTCTTCGCGATTCCGGGCAAAACGAGAAATCGCCGCCGAATAATAATGTGCCAGAGCATGGTCCTCGCGCACGGCGATTGGCTTATCGGAAAACGCGTTCTTCCAGCTTTAATTTGCGATCCCACGAATTACAGGACTCCGATGGGACAGCCTTTTAAAATCCATTCGTAGTTACCCATGAAAATCGAACGATGTTTGTCCGAGGTAAGAACAGGGATCCGTCAATTACAATTTTCTTGAGACAACAATTTTTTATTACGAAAGTAAATAGATTTGCCACAAAGCGCGCCCTTCCAGCTTTAATTTGCGACCCCGCAGGCTGAAAAATTCCTATGGGAAAGCATTTTAAGGTCGGTTCGAAGTTACCCATGGAACAAATGTAACGTTGATCAGTTTGTTTAACTTCCTCGGGATACAAAATTTTGTTTACCAAGGTAAATGAATTTAGGATAAAGTCTGTTCTTCGAGCTTCAATTTGCGACCCTAAAAGTTCGAAAATTCCCATGGGAGAGCATTGAATAATCCATGGGAATCAACCCCGGTGTCCTTCAGTCGCGGCCGCGTGGCCATAAATAGGGCTTTTTCGATTTTCAACGTGCCACCGTAATTGTGCATAAATCAAAACGAGTGTATGATAAAGCAAGCTCTTCCAGCTTTAATTTGCTACCCCAAAAGTTCAAAAATTCCCACTGGAAGACACGAAATATCCATATAACGCAGCCTTATGCTCTTGAATTATATCTGCGGTGCCATAAATACGGTTCTTTTTTTATTGTCGACATGGTCACGCATTTTTCTTGCAAATCGAAACGTATGTATCGCAAAGCCTGATCCTTCAGCATCAATATGCGATACCGAATGTTGAAAAATTCCCATGGGAGAGCGTATTAAAATCGATCCGAAGCTACCCTCGAAATCGAATTATGCTCCCCCGAATTAAGCATGACGATTCAACGATTTTCCCGCGCGCTATCGAATTTTCTTACGAGCCTAAACGAATCCATCGAAAAGCGCGAATTTTCAGCATCAATTTGCAATATAAAGAGGTAAAAAATTCCCGCGGGAAAGCATTTTAAATACTGTAAAATCGTATCGCATTATTTCGACTTCGCGAGCCTAGCAATTTTCCAAATTCTTTCCGACCAAACATTTTTTCCATCTATCCTAAATAAATCTATCCTAAAAAGCGTTCTTTCAGCTTTCATTCGAGCCCTCAAACTTGAATATATTGCCCTTACAAATCGTTGTAGATCAAATCTAAAGTTACATCGAATTCCGCGTTACAACCAAATCGGTTAATACATTTTAACGATATAACAATTAAGTTAACAATAATATAACAACGAAACGTTCGGCGCGAGAAGTAAGAAACGGTTTGGAAACGATCCGGGCAACATATCTGCCGGTAGTTGTCAACCTGATCGAACAATCGGCCGTTTATTATGGCGACCGTATGCCGTGAATGAAACTCTGAAAAGGCCGGAAGCGGCGAACCCGTAAAATTAACGACAATGACGTTTTTTCGGGGTCCCGGAGTGCCAAATGCTCGAACAATGCGAATAATGGAACACGCCGGGGTGTGTTCAAGGCTAGGGGGTGCTAAAAGCGAGAATCTCGAGAGGATAATGCGCGCGAAGATGGCGATTTTGATAGTAACGCATCGAGGGCTCAATAAAACTGTACCGGCCGCTCTCTCTCACTCCTCTCCCCCTTCTCCCCCAATTCCCCCTTCCCGCACCCTTCTCTCTCAACCTCCTTGTCGCTCCGCTTCTGCTCTCCCGCTCCCTCCGCCGCCCCTGTCAACCGCATTCGCACGAAACATTTTCATCCCGCAATTTCTTCTGTTAAATCGCCGTTTCCATTGTTTTTCACGTGTTCCCGATTTTTCCCGATACGGCCACGCCGAGAAACTGCGGCAGCTCTTTTATTTCCACGATCCGCGCCAACAAATATCGCGAACCCTTCTGCGATATTTATTTACCATTACCGCGGATCTTTCTGCAACAATAACCTTCTCCCAAATCGTCTGGCCGCCTTCGGTTGTTTGCCACAATCTTCTTAATTGCCGGGTCGTCGTTGCAAGCGGATCTTCTAATTTCGGACAGTATCGAGTCGATCTTCGTTTGCAACATTTCATTTTTTATTAGCGCGTATATTATAGCAAACTGGCAAACAAAATGGTTTTCCTTTTAACCGCGCGCCACCAATTTTTATTTCCATCCTGTTCTATTGACGTAACGTAGCGCTCTGGTTCGCGAGTTCTCCGACTTCGTTGTTTGACATAACAAAATTGTTGCATTCCATTATCTGTTGTTATTTACCGACAATGCGCAGCAGTGCTCAATCGCCGGACAGTGTTTCCCCTCACTTGTTAATTGATTCTCTTAATTAAGAGACAACGCGTGAATGAAATATTTGTACGATAACTATGTTTGCACTCGTATCGATACAAACGTTTGTTTACACTGCGGCCACGTACTTTTCCGATTAACAAACCCGCGAAGTGAATCATAGTTTCGAGCATGTTCTTTGGACGTTATCGCGCGCGGTTTTGTTATGCCGCATTTTTAGACGAGCGCCGTAATACGTAGACCGCATATAGACGCGACAATTAACGTGGCCGGACCCCGGAGAAGTGTGATTATCTAATGACGATGCGGCAATAAAGATAACAGTTTATTCCAAGTAAATGGAACTGCATTCGCGCGGTGACGTAAAACCTCGCCGGGAAACAAGAGCGGGCTATTCGCAATATTTACAGAGATTCCTGATAATAAATTATAACGCGCGTATCGACCCACTCTTTAATCGTGTAATAAGCCGGGAATAATAAAAGCACACGGCGCCGTTGCGAAAATAACATCTTTAACTACACGCGGCATTGTGGAGTCCACTCGAAAGTCAAGATTACGGTTCCCACAGTTCTTTCGAGCTTCGAAAATTATAGCGGCGTGATAAAAAGTCGCACGGTGCTCTGACTGGCCTCATTCGAAAGGGGAGAGCTTCTACTTTATTACTGTGAAATTGTTTTTGTTCAATCGATGATCCGCTGTGAAGCGCGTTATAAAATATTCGCTATAAAAGGCTGATGAACGAATTGGAATCGTCTGCCAAGTTCCGAAAATTGTAGCTCCGTGAAAACAAATTTTAGGATGTTCTGCTTAGAGTTATTTTAAAGGGCGAAGTCTCTACTTTCACCTCTATACATTGCTGTTCTTCCAAATTGCTACTTCACCATAAAATACACTGAAAGATATGGAAGGTATTTTGTAAAATTGTTTCATGTTCCACTCAACTTTATAAAGTTCCAAGCAACGTAGCTCTGTGAAAAAAAATCGTATGACAATGCAAATAGACTCATTTTAAAGGCCGAAATCTCCACTTTCGTCCCACTAATCGTCTTTCCCAAAAATCACCGTTGCCCGATCCAACGCGACCGTTTTATCTGCCCAAGATTCGCCGTTTAGTAAAGTCCCTCGAATTTCAATCGTCGAAAGTGCTATGGACGTTTAGTATACTGCTCTCGGAAAAAAGAAGCCTGTCGTTCTTTTCGCGACCGTTCCTAAGTTTATTTTTTCCCCGGCACTAGGACAACTGTGCTTATCTGGCTTCTTATCGCGGAAACTTTGGCAACGAACGAGATATTCACCGGCGAACGAGTTACTCCTCCAGTACAGATGCGTCCGGGGAAACTAATTTCTGTCTCGGCCCCTTTTGTCAGGGACTCGGAACTTCGACGTGTCCGCTAACAGCGGGAAGGAAAAAAGTCCGATAGAAAAATCCCTGGTAGGAGCTACTTAGCATCCTCGCATTACCATACATCAATATTTATACCGAGGTCTGGCTTTTGTAAACATTCTATTGATTGGCAGCGAACTTCAAAGAACGAACAGATTAATATGCATAGCGCATTGTTCGATCTTCGCTGGCGAAAAATCGACGGCCTGATCGAAGTGGAAAATCAGTTCTACGATTTTTCGGCGACGCGCGCGACGTCCTACACTGTCCGCAAGACGTCGATAGCCTGATAAGCTGACAAATTTTAAAATTTATAGATGACTTGTTAAGAATAATTAGAATATTATTAGTATGATTAAATAGAATATCTTATATAATATAATTATGAAATATAATATAATTAGTTTAGGAATTAATATGATCAAATATTCGTATTTCTTTTAATCTTTTTGATAACTTGTAGATCATCTAATGCTATAATTGTCTACCGATGAATTCCTTGAGAATGGTAGATCGTTGGCCAAATGAGATTCCAAAATAAATTCTGACGATTTCGAGGAGCGTGGGATGATTAGAAACGTCGTCACCGCGAAAATTGCATTGTTGCCGTGGCAAATGGGATGTTTGGAGTAAACCGAGCTGTGAAAGGGAGGCCGCGCGTGCGAGAAAGCAGGTCCCTTCGAATATTGAGGATGAGGGTAGCCGGATTTCAAAGTATCCGAAAATCCAGTTACATATTCCAGGAAACTGCTTTTGATTTTCGGTATACTTTGATGCGCAGGCGGCGCGCCGCCATGCCGCGCCGGAGATCAAAGTAGCCGATGTCGCAGCGGCTGGAGAGCCGCCATTCGCAGCCCATAAATATGTTATTTCCCTTGAGTAAGATCATTGCTTCTCTCTTTGCTCAAAAGCCTCTCCGGAGAGCCGTATAGATTGCGCGCTACTCATGATTCCTAGCTCGCGTTTATCCTTTGCTCGGTTTTCTACGCGCGCCTTCCTCGGAACTGAACCCGTGCGTCGCGGCGCGCAGCTCTCGCATCCCGCAGCCGCCACTCGCTCGATTAATCCGCTAATTCCCGTGAAACACGTCGTCGCTGATTCGCCGGGCTTAATCGGGCTTCGAGGCGTCTTCCTAATATCTCCTCGAACGCATTCGCTATAATAGGGACCGGCTGCTGTCGCCTGACCAATCGCTGTGCCGCCGCTGTCCTCGCACCTGCAATTAATTCGATATTTATCGAATAATGCTTCTTTTACTTCTATTCTGCTTATTTTTCGGCAACCTCGGATAAACAATTCTGTCTTCAGCTTCGGTTTTATGAAATTAATGTAATTGGGATATAGGTATCGGGGTATAGGTGCTCGGGAAATAATTGTTTAGCGAGGAGGAAATTTTTTTTCGGAAAAATGAACCCAAGGACTTGAAGCAGAGGCTTCCGACTTTCAAACGAGCTATGGTACGTTGCCGTACGATTTTTTTTCATCGCGCTATGATTCTTGGAAGTTTAAAACAGACATCTGCATTTCCATCGTTTGATGGGAGGAGCTAGTTCCACTTTTCCTCCGGAAGACTATTGGAAAAAGCGTTCTAGTAAAAAATCATTCGTAAGTAGGTTGAAGTAGAAACTTCACCCTTTAAAATGAGCTGAGGTAGAAAATTGCACGATTTTTTTCCAGGATACTACAACATCTGAAACTTGGAAGTAGTTGTTTGCATTTTTGAGGTTTCACGACGAGGATTGGTTCCACTTCCTCCGCCGATGTTTATTGCAAAAGATGTTCTGAAAAACATTTAATTATATACAGATGAAAGTAGAAAGTTTGCCCTTTAAAATCAGCCGAGGTAGAACATTCCACGATTTTTTCCCGCGCTGCTACAATATTTCGAATGTCCCATTAGATGGTCTCGATTAATTCGCAAATTATTCAACGCATTGATTCACGCTTCTCCTAGATCGTTCGATCGTTTGATTCCACCGTCGCGATAAAAATCAGCTAGAAAAATCTTCGTCCGTCGTGGCAATACACTGGACAACAATCGTTCGGGGAGCAACAAAACCGAGGGGAAGTTGTTCGAAGAGTTCGGTGGCGGCGGTCGGGAGATAAATCCGGCATCTCGAGCGAAATTTTCTTATGTAGCCAGAAAAATAAAAGCATTATTCGCGGGGTTTGAGTGCTTTACCCTGCATTCGAGCATGCATGTACGCGGGAAGGAGGTAAAAACGCGGAAAAAAGGCCGGCCAGGGGTGGAGTAGAAGGCTCGTAGCGTGGGGTAGCGTAGGTAGAGGCGGATCATTTTTCACAACGAGACGGCCGAATGAAAGCACGATTCCATCATCCGGGCGGACATGAAAAGCGTTTCGTGATCGCTTTAAAATAAGCTATTCTTCCAGGTTTACATACGGAACGCGCGGCGTACTTCTTTATTTCATGGTCGAGCGCCTCGTTCGCCGAACAGATATACAAACGCGGCCGTGTGCGGCCGTGTGCGGTCGTGTGCGGCCGTCATACCGCGCGATTAGACCCGCGCCCCTCGGTCTCTGCGCGTCCCGATCCATGTATCAGCTGCACCCGATGCATTCTTCTCCGCCCTCGACCAAAATACAGGTCCTTCTAACGAGGAAAACCTAAATGAAAAATACTCCGCCGGCGTCTTTCACGTTCTACCCTTTCAACGCTCCGAATACCTTTTTACCAGTCACACTGTATGTACATGCCATTTTCAGGCAGCCCGCGCCATCTTTCTTTTTCCGAGGCTCGCGCGGAATTTTAGGAACACGTTCGGAATTATTCCGCGACGTTCCGCAGCTTCGCTTCTATATTTATTGTTTGCTCCAGGCTTTGTCTCGATTTTCCCTTTTATCGTAATTTTTACCTCAATTTCTCTTTCGTTTTCTACTTCGCATTTTTATGACAAGTTTCGTTTCTAGCTCTAATCCGGCTCTTAATTACTAGCTTCATTTACAGTCCGCTTATTTCGTCAATTTTTATCTCCATTTATATTCTGCCTTTCAATCTCTATTTGCAATTCTATTTGCAATTCTATTTACAATTCTTTTTTCAAACCTCGTAAGAATTTTTCTTTTAATTTTTACTACAATGTCCGTTGCCCCTTTAATTTCTGTTTCGTGTAAAATATAATTTACTGTTCGCTATCCGGTGCACTCGTCGCACTAATTGCAGAAGTATAACAAATAACTGAGATCGATTAAAATTTTAGGGCAAGCACAGCTTTCATTCGTGCACTAATTTCGTGCGAGTTTCGCTGTTTTATATTACGTTTCCGGATTTATTATGGGAATGCAGTATTCGCGGTGCATCCGGAGTGCAACTTTCTCGCACTAACGAGTCCGGGAAATTTTTAATGACACGTAATACGCGATTCGTTTGGGATGATTACAATTATATAGAGAACGGTAGGTCCCGTAATGCAATATCCTTGCATAATTTCGTTTAATATGTTGCCGGACGCGGTCGAAAAAGGCAGGCAACAATCAATCTGACGATATAATATCGTTTCAGAATTTACTCGCACGAACGACGGTATTAATTCCGCAACGAAATAGACGAAACTGGCCGTCGTTAGACGTCGTTAACATAATTAATACAATTCGATGGAATTCCTAAGAATGTTCTATGGTAATCCATTCCAATGTATAACAGAAATTAATTACGAAATATAAAGCAAGAAATTCGACAATAAATATCGATAAATTTTGAAACACAATTTTGAAACAATAGAATTCGAAAAAGGCAGGCAGCAGTCGATTTCGCAAGATAAATTCAATTTTATGATTTATTTGAACGTACAATTGCGAGGAAATTCGTTGCAATTTGCGGCAAGTAATTTAAATAACGCAGAGAAAAATGAACTTTTTGTCGTAATTAATCAATTTAAAAACATAATAGGTAAGTAATAGAGTTGTTAGGCGATATAATTTATCCGTCCTTTCGTTAAAATTCTTAATAGAACGAGTGTGAAAGCGGAGATGTTCGCGGTCGGATGCGTCTGGTGCAGGAGTCGATGCACTGCGGCGCACTGTCGCGATTTGTATCAAACCGGATGCACCGGCGGGCCAGAGTTCGAGGTTCTAATCACAGAGCGGAGTAATGGCGTTGCTTTGTGCAGGTTGCTTTCTTCGAAATTGGGCTGATTTGTCAGAAGGTTTCCCGTGGAATTAGCGAGTCCTGCGCGGCGCGGAACACCGCGGTGCAGCGCAGTCTCCGCGAGGTGCAACTAATCTCGGGACCGTGTCCCCGCGTTACAAGAATCCATCAACTTTACGACCTGTATTTTAGCGGCAAAGTTAAATGAAATTCTGCCCGGCGGAAAAACATTTCTTAACGAGAGGCCAAACTGAACGGACAATGGGTACGTCTAAAACAAGAATTAGCATTTCCCCGACCAAGAGAAATGGCAAATATTTTTAACCGGACAAAGATCGCGCTCTGCCCTTCGAAGAAAAATATTTTCCATGGCGACGAACGAAGCAGTTCATACAAATGAGGCTATTAACGAGGAAAAACGAGGTTCCCCCGAAACTACGATGACGCGCATTCCCATCGTCGCAGCGGAATCACTATTACCCCGTCGTGTTCGATAATAACTTACCATAATTTGCCGCGCAAAATATGTATAATGCTGCGTTCATTACAGCCGGCAAATAACGCGCGGGCAAATAATAATCGAAATAATAATTAAATCGGTTAATTACTATCAATACGAGCCGCATTTAATGAGTCAATTACCATTAACTCCAATGGACAAACTATGAGCCTAAAATGTCTCTAATTCGTCGAAAAATACGCGTTATCGAACTGGAACAACGATTCGCTAATTCAACAAAACAATATTCCGAGGTTGGCGTAGCGATCGAGGGCCGTTTAATCGCGTGATTTTTCATTTGCGAACGAAACGGAGGAATCGGTGGCCGAGATCCGCGACTTCCTCGGGGATTATGGTTGAGGGAGCGATCGTAGGCTTATTAGAGGCTCGCCGGTGTTGGCTCATTTTTTCGGTACGAGCCTCTCGGAGCGTACGAGTGGCTCCGGCAGGCCCCGGTATTACCTACGGCCCTGCGAAAATTCCATCGGACGAAGTTAGCAAGAGGTAAAACGCCATCAACGGATGCGCAATTTTCCGCGCCGTAGGACGCGGCTCGAAAAGGCCACGATGGAAAATGGACTACGATTTGCGCGAGACACACTTTAGATGATACAATGACGCCGGGGAAGCTGGATAGGATACCTGTCTTCCACGGCTCTTCGCTTCTCGTCCCCTTTCCCGCCCTTTTTTCCTTCAATTTTTTCCCCTCCGAGGAAAATAAACTGCGAGCGTTAGGGCGCCGCCATTTTATAGAAAAAGCCGCCGGTGATTCGCTGGATTTTCTATGAAACTTAATCTACGCTTTTTACCGGCGGCCCCGCGGAGAATATTTAGTCCCCCGTTTTCGCACGAACGCGGTTAGGTTTCCTGTTAAATGATCTCGGCGCTGCGTTATCTCGCACTTTATTGCATCGAGCTGTGGCGCATGATGATTCGGCGAAGATTAGTGTTGCGCGGGGATTGTAGAATTTTAAAGGGACAACGTGGAGAATTTTCTCTTTAAAACGAGCCTAACTGCATCGTTCTGCAACCTTTTTACGAGTTGCTATCATTTTTGGAAACCGGAGAGAAGCACGCAGCGTTCGAGAGAGGAGATAGCGCTGATCTTTCCGCCGATCTTTTATGACAGAATGATTTAAAATTGAAATAAACTAATGCATGTTAAAGCAGAGACTTCGCTCTTCAAAATGAGCCGAAGCAGAATATTCTGCGATCTTTTTCCACTACGCCACAATTTTTCAAACATAGCGAAGTGCACGGGCAAGTTTAATCTTTCGATGTCGAGAATTCTATCCGCTGTTCTTTCGGATGTCCAACGCAACAGTGGTTCTAAAACAAATTCATGCAGCTGTAGATCAAAGTAGAGACTTCGCGCTTCGAAATAAGCCAGAGTAGAACCTCTTACGAATTTGTCTCACGGTCTGCCACAGGTTTTAGAATTTCAAAGTGACGTTTGTATTACGATCTTTTGGTAATGAGAACGAGTCCCACTTTTCCTTCCTATGTCCGATACGCGAGAGACTTTCCTAAAAAGGATTTGAACGAATGTAGATCAAAGTAGAAACCTCGCCCTTCAAAGTAAGCTGAAGTAGGACATCCTACAATTTTTTCCCGCGACGCTACAATTTTTACAATGTCAAAGAGTCGGTGGCACTTACGCCATTTAAGAGCCACGCGCGTCTATCTCGCGACTTCCGCTGCGAAAACATCCTTTAAATAATTTTTAAAACAAATAAATAATAATATTAATGATAATAATATTAATACTATTATAATGTAATAATATTAATGATAATAATAATTGAGTAATCGGACGATGCAAGAGAAGCATTGAATTGTTAATTCAATTAAGCGTATCCTCGGCGATAAGAGGTTCGATAAATCGCCGGAGAATATTGGATAGGTATTAGATGTTTGTTTAAAAAGTGGCAAGTGAAAAGAGGAGCCTCGGTGGGCCATGTCTCCGTCGTGAAATCGAATGGTGATCCTCGAGCGGGTTCGATATCTCTTGTCTTGGGCGGTTTTCCTCGGGCTCCACGCCCTCGCCCTCGAATACAGAATTCCTACAGCCACTCCGCTCGTAGTTTTCAACGAAATCCGACGTTCGTATGCCGTGACCAGCCCTGATCGGTAAACACACAAACGCGTCCCGCCTCGCGAAACAGAAAACTGTTTTACAGTCGAGCCATCCTCCGCCCTAAATCATATTAAAACTAGCTATAAGCTGCAGAGTAGGGCTGGCCTTTCTCTACTTCGCCGAAATTGATTCTCGAAATTCTTTCCGCGCGTTCATACTCTCTCGACTCATTCCACGAACGTAATCTCTGCTAAATTTCAGTCACCAGAATGTTCGATGACGTTTCTGCCAATTTTATTTTCCCATCCATTTTGACGACGAGAACTAGTCCCACATTTTCGTCCGATGTTTATTACAAGACAGGTTATTATGTGGTTATTGTTATATGTGGGTGAAAGTAGAAACTTTGCCCTTTAAAATAAGCTAAGGTAGAACACCATATTCGACGATATTTGACTTCCGCGAATTTTATTTTTCCATCGGGAAGCGCCGGATTGATTCGCAAAGCTGAAGCTCGAAGCGCTAAATTGATTTATAAAGTCGAAGTTCGAAGCTCTAAATTGATTTACGAAGCCGAAGTTCGAAAGCGAAATGAAAATTTCAGCAGAAAATTGCGGCATAAATTTTCTTCTCTTCTTAAAACCAATAAATTACAGACAACGCGCAACTTCTAACATTCATCGAATGCGCCCCGCTGTTTATTGAAACGAGAAACAGGGAAAAAAATATTAGCTTCCCGTGGTGCATTGTGCAGAATTTTTGGCGACGCTCGACTGCGGCACCGGGCACGGCACAACAGAATATCGCAGAGAAAACTTGTCGATGTCTCCGGTCCGGCCGGACGTTTCGTTATGCATGTTTTATCGGTTTTTTGCGTTTCCAATCGGCGAACTGTATCGTCGAACTCCGTTCCTCGAAGTTTGTTCCCGAAACAATTATCTGTTGCTGATGCTAACTGAACGCCAAGGTAATTGAATTTGTGCAGTGTAGGATGCAGAAATACGTCATGCGTGAAACAATGAGCATTCTAGTATTCTCCCGGCTACGGATCCGGCTGCCAGGCGAGTTAAGGTTCGGCAAATTGCTAATATCGTAGATTATGTCTTCGCGGATCGAGCATTATTACCTTATTTCACAGCGAGTGCACCGTGCATCTCGGCCGAACCGGTCTTTACTCTTCGCTGCCTTTCATCCGGGTCCCTTCGGCGACCATTTACTGGCTCCAAACGATTTCAAATACGATTTGAAATGATAGACTTTTCACGATTCAGATGAAATAGTATACCTCAAACAGGATAGAAGCTACCGGTGAATAAAATATTTCGTTTCAGTGATAATTAGCCGTAATTGTAACAATTATAAGCTCGAGTCAACTTTGAATACGCGTAACTTTCGAACCAATGAATTCCGCGCTTTAAAACTTACATTTTCGTTGATCGCTCGTCGACGTCTGTGAAAATATATCACGCAAAGTCGCGAAATATTGGTCCCCTAAAGAGAACTCTGACCTCTATTTTATTCAAATCTCGCGGATCGCTTCTGCCTAATCAAGATGAAAGGTTCTTAATTAATCCAGGAAGCGATCGATCCCGGAACCGTCCCCCAGTACGGTTTATCTTTTATTCGGGACGAAATTCCGTAGCCATGGCCGGCCGCTTAGGTTTTCCATCGTCGCGCGTCCCGTACGCCGATTCAGCGCACGTTTCGCGGGAGGAAGCATGGGAGGAAAGTGGCCGGGAATGGAGGAGGCAGGGGGAACGGAGGAAGGAAGGACGGAAGGAAGGAAGGAAGGCAGGAAGGAAGGAAGGAAGGAAGGAAGGAAGGAAGGAAGGAAGGCAGGAAAGACTGCTCGCAGGAAAAACCAAGAGATCCCGGGAAGAACGTGGAGGGCCGAGACAGAGGAGTGTCGCATCGGCCAACAACAAGACAAATGATGATTGCGACAAACATTTCGAAGCATACCGGCCAATCCCGACGCGGCAATCTCCGTCCCGTGGTAAACGTTCAATTTCATTCCGGTGGAACGCGTCTGCGAGACTTTTTTCCGAGCAGCAGTCCGTGTCGTTCGACAAGCGGACTACCGCTCCCCGACTTGCCCCGCGATGCCGCAATAAAAACACCATAGAGCCAAGCCAGCATCCGGGATCATGCACGCCCGACCCTTCTTTGATCCGGCGCCGTCAACTTTATTAGGTGTTACCGTGCTCTTCCATTCAGAAACGAGGAATTCCGCGAGTGGTCGGAACGGAAGTTAACAAGAAACCCGAGCCGTCTACCGGATTCTGGAGCAATTACCGAGCGTTTTAATTACCGAAAAATTTCGTCGATCGCCTAGAGAGTCTGACGAGGCACCGCGAGGCACCGCCGAGCTCATCGGATCGTCTAGTTACCAAAAATCAAAGTTCCCGAAGTTCGTCAGCGTCGGCGACTAGTTTGATAAGAACTCGCGGCGCGGCGGTAACGCGGCCCCGAGCCACGAAGGCGGGTTCAACGATCCGGCAAAAATAGCCGAATACCATCGCCGATAAGGATGACAGAGGCGTTTCCGGTGTTTTATGGACCCGATGCTGCAAATCATTTCGATGTTTATGCTAGTTAAAATGATTGAAGCGACGCGCGCCGCTCTATCGCGGTCGCGTGCATCAGCGACAATGCATTCGCAATTTCTCAACCTCCGATAAGCGTGCGTGTCCGTTCCGTCTGCTGTACGCATGATCGGATCTGAACTGCTTCGACGCATCGCTGGCTGCCATGGGATATCCTGCTTGCCGTGCGGCCGCCTTTTTAATCCGTCAACGCAACGCGCGCGCTGCAAATTGTTCGCACAGTCCCCAATGTTTCCGGCTAATTTTTCTGGGAACGAAGTGCGCTGGTTGAACGAATCGCAAACGAGGAAGCGAGTAGACGAGAAATTACACTCCAATAGCAAAAGTACCGATCTTTCGAACTCTCCCGGCTCGAATTAGGTCGTTCGGTTCTTTCGTTCTCCTGAGGAAAAATAAGAGCGCCCGATTGACGCGGCGACACGAATCACGGTACAGAGACGTAAAATCGGACAGACGTTTCCCGATTGAAATTCGTAGATCGCGATCGAGATTCCCGCGGCCGGATAACCGGGAATTATGGGTCCGGAAGGAAGACGGTAGTTTGATCCCAATAAATCCGGCGCGAATCTATCGACGACAGGGAATACGCCCGGAGAAACCGCAACCTTTGGGGTCACTATATATTCGCGGGCGCGAGGAGCGACATAGAGCAGAGATTATGGGACTCCGGGGAGCAAGTTAATACATCTTACGCGACGAGATGTTCCCCTGTTTGTCACCGGCTCTCCCCTATATCACCGTTTTCCCCGGTTATTTATTTGTCTCGGTTCGGGAGGCGTTCGCGAGGCGTTCGGGAGGCGTTCGCGAGCCGCGGCTCTCGAAGCGAACGGAAAATCGTCTCGCAACGGAATCCCACGCACGTACCGCTGATTTCATAATTTCGGTGTCTTGCCGGCGAACCGGGCTACGTGACCGACTCGAGGAATGTGCCCAAGAAGCCGTAGATTCGACCCAAATATCGTGACGAACGCCATATCGGCCAAATGGATTTCGGATGTAAATTGGAGCCGGGATATATGGTCGTCCCGCTGTTCGGCCGAGCCGATTCGCCTGATAAATCGGCCTGAATCATTGCCCGCGTAGAGACCGTCGTTTGCAAATCTACGAAAATACGCTAAATATTCGCCGACGGTATCGCGCCGATCCTGCAAATCCTGCGCGACGGGCTAGTTAGCCTTCGCCAGTTTTCACGATTCTGCGAAATCTCGACCCGAGATTGCTTCTAGCGCCATTTACTGTGCTCTAGCCAATTACTATGGCTCTGGTTCACTTTCAGGCACAATTAACGCTATGATTCACGAGCAAGACGTATTCAAATATTTTAGGGAAGTTCAATTCTTTAAAATTAGATCTATTCATATGCGCACGGTGTATTCTCTTCCATTTATTTCTCCCCTTGACAATTTTAGGATCGTCTAAAAATCTCCAGAAATTACGACGAAAGACCTTCTCGGAAAAATTCTGGAAAACTACCCCAACTTCGCGACGCGTTAATGTGCTAGACTCGAAATGTCCGCAGATTTCGGGAAGCGCGACGTTCTCGAGACGAAGAGATGCCTTCCGCTGCCTGAGACACGCCCTAACGCGGCCTAGAAATTTCAAAAGAGTTGAAATTTCTGTACTGTTCCAAAAAGAATTCGACGTTGCGGCCTGGTGTCTCACGGCGAGGACGCAGAAGTTTCTGAAGCAATTTTTGCGTCGGCACGGTAATGAGGGAGACGCGGAGGCTAGAATGGTCGCGTTAAGCGCCGGTGACAGTTGAACGCATCCTGTCGGACGTAGAACGGAGCAGCAGTTCGCATTGATACCGGTATTTCCCGTAGCTCGAGCCTAACCGACAGAATTCAGATTCCATTTGGCATTCTCGAGAGACAACGGCGGCTGGCGGAATGCGTCCGAGCCATCTCCACCGTGCAAACCCGCACACCGGTGCACACCGGCGCACACAGGTACACTCAGGTACACACAGGTACACACGTAGGACCCACATAGAGCCGACTACACCCCCGCGACGGCATAAATACACTCGAGCAATCTCTCTCTCCCTCTTCCCAGTGTATATACGGACAGAAATTCTCTGCTCGTCTGCGCTCCGGATCCGCAAGTACCCGGCTCGGTACACTACAATGACAATAGACCGCCGCGTTTTCTCTATACAGGGTGTCCCGCGAATAATCTTGGAGCCTCTCAATGGAGGAAACCGAGTCTGCCTTGGTCCACGGCCAAATATCGCCGCATGCGGTGAGCAAAAATTTCACCGAGCTCGTGTCAAAGTCGTACAACTTCTGACATTAACCCCTTGCGGTATAATTATCTCCAGAATTATTACGATTAAATGCTCTTCGAATGCGATAATTTCAAGGGGGAGAAATAATTGATATTTACAGTACGCCTACGCATACTTGAGCGCTTATATATTAATGACAATGGAACGGAATTTTATTTTCTACTCGAGAAAAGATGGAATAACATTTATACTGAATCATTATTAGAAATTACGGTTGCGAGTCAGAGTCGTCAAATTGTGTCAAGGGGTTGATAAGACAGAGAGAGAGATGGGTCTTTCTTTAAACTGAATCTCGCAGCAACGATTTTTGGCATCGAGAGCTTCCGCCAAGCTTGATCCGATCAAAATTTTGGCTTGACATTAGCTTGCAAAAGTTACAAATAACACGTTCGTCCCGATTTCGAGCGAGTGTTATTGTAATATTTGCCGCAAGTGACGCACACGTTGAATAAATAACTCGGAAATGTTCTCCATCGGTCTGAATAATGCATAAGTTTGTTCCAACGATCTCATACTGTATTATTCTCCAGCATTTTCTATGTTTTCGCATTATTTAAATATCTTGATCACTGCGTCGTCCCTTCTCTTTTTGACGTGCCATTAGCGCGACATATTTTTACACGACTACTTTCTCTTCCGCTGTCCGAATAAATATTATCGTTGCCTGCGCGTCTTTACAATCCGACTAACCGTGAACGAACAAATTGGTGATCCGTCATTTTGACGGGCTCCGTAAACCCGGTGTTAATTTAGTTCGGTTTGAAGGCCACGCCCGAACCCGTCGACGAGAAACCGTCGGCTAAATTCGAGGTTCTCTCGGCAGCCCCGGATCCAAAAGTAACCCTCGCCGCAAGCACAGGAATATAATTCAATTAAATTCCGGGGTCCAATTAATTGCATAAAAATCACAGGTACCCTCGCGGCGTTCTATAATCTGGTTGGCTATCATTTAGCCGAGAGATTCGAGCAGAGTTACACGTCTGAGACCTCATCCATTTAAAGCGACCTCGTTCGCTTCCGATTAGTTCCCTATATACAAGTGATCTCTTCTGGCGGTTCGAGTCTTTTCGGGGTTAGGTATCTCTCGGCATAAATCCTCGGCTTCTCCTTCATCGTATCCAGCCATCTAGCAGTATCTAGCACTGCTCCGGATAACCCGTGGCCCCTCCTCGAGATTTGCCCGTGTGTCGATCCTTGTCCCGCGGTTGCCAATCCCGTAGCGACCGAATAGAATCTTCGACGGGCCAAATGAATCGACTACCAAATCGAGAAGACCGGGAATCGGTCTTCGGGGGATGGAATTAGTAACGGAGCCGACCGCTACCCTTCTCTCTGACAGCCCAGCCGCCACCCACGCGATAACAGTTAATGGAATCTTGCAACCGCGATAATGGCGGCGAATCATTCTACTTCTACGAACGATGCTTCCGCTTCGATCCGGCGATTCTTCCGACATTTTTAGGCTATACTTGATACGCAGACCGTTCACGATTTCGGTTATTCTCGAGGCGCTCGTCCATCTCTTTTCTCGTAAACGTGCAGCAATTTGTTCTCCAAAGCATCGATTCAAACGCTCTCAAACTCGTCGAACACAGGAAACCTTCTGACCCACTCTCTATTAAAACGTTCACAAGTGCCTACACTATACAGAAATTAGCTTTCTACAGTGTTCAAGCACATTGAAACTCCTCGAACGCAAAATCCCTTCGCATCGAACGCGCACAAACATCCCCCGACAGCCTGAAACGTAGAACAATTCGCTGTTTGACGCGTCCAAACAGCGTCGACCCCTTCCCGTCCACAGAAAACGCACAAACAGCCGGTATCGAAGCCACCTGAAACCGTCCGAGGCTCCTGAAACCGACTGAAAATCCTCGTCGCAGAGGAATTTCCAAGCGTTCCCATCGTTTCAGCCCTCGCCCGGGCCGTTCCGGCTTAAAGATTCATTCCGGCCTTCGTTCCCCGAATTTTCGGACATCAACAACCGCCCCTGACGTGGCCATTAAGCGGACTGTACGCCGTGACTCGCCACAGATAATATTCAATTTAAATTCCGCTCGCGATACACGTGAAACGGCGCGGCGCGGCGCGGCGGTTCCGCGTTCCAGTTCCCGGGGCCGTTTAATATGACTGCGCGTAACTCGATGTAACTTCTGAAAAATTAGAGAGCCTTCGACTTCCCGGCCGCGCCGGCGAAGACGGGACCGGCATCGAATTGCTCGGCGATGTTTTAATTAAAGCGTTACACGCCGGCGTAGGAGTCGCCTCGCAGCTAACGATATAACTCGGACTGCGATATACGAAAAGCTGTCCGTCCGTCCGTCGTCCCTCTCTCGCTCTGTTTGTGTGTGTGTGTATGCTTCCGGTACATATACACAGACGGCAGGGCAGGTAAAGGCAGGAGAAACTGGATGTATTATTCAAAGTCATCGTGTCTGCCATAGTCCTTGTCCCTAGTCTTAGCCCTTCAGTCCGCTTTTCCGTCTGACATTTTCTACTCATAACTCTCGCTTGGTTTACAGCCAACTCAGACCGACACTCCGTACGGCTCCGACACGCTTTTACCCTCTCGCGTTCTCTTTCTACGCTCTTTCCCCTCCCCTCGCGCCGCTCTTCACCCCTTCCCACCGTTTTCTAATTCGTTTCAACGTTCGTTAAACGTCGGAACTCTCCTCAAGGTATTACCCGATCGATTCCGGCCGCGGAAAAATGAAAGATAACTCGCTCCGAGGGATTCGTCTCACGTTTTATGGTTTAATGCCGGGCGGTGGTCCACGGAGTCCCGTATCGAGGCGGAGGGCAAGATAAATTGTTGTGGCGAGGAAGAAAAAAGCGGAGCGACGGCCCCGGATACGTGGCGGACATTTTTAGCGGACCCGTGTTAACACGCTGGTTAATTGATTTCGTCGGCGACGGCCGCCGCGAATCTTTTGTTGCAGGGAAGGCTTGAGGACAAATGTTGCTCGGCTCGATCAATTTTTAATCGGCGAAATTGGCGGCCGCTGCTCGAAAAATCGGGGATTTCTTGCCGGCTGCGCGGGTCGATCAAAAGTGGGTGGCGGGGGTGGTTAAACGAGTTTCGAGGAGGACGAAGAAGTCCCCTTATCGAGCGTCCTTCCGTTTTTACCTCTCGCGGACTTTTGTATCTTTATTTTAGGTTGCTGACGGCTCCCGCAGCTTAAGAGCCGTTCTGTAACGCGAATCTCGCGGGGGTTAAACAGACGAACGGGAAGAAAGGAGGAACGAACGAAAGACTAACTGAAACTGAAATGAAGATATAAAAAAGACAAAGAGAAGAAAGGGGACAGCCATGCGGTGTGGATCTGTGAAAAAAAACCGAGCGAAGATACCGCGCACCGGCTCGCAAAAAACGAGATACAATGAAGAATACCGGGAGCGAGAGCACAGAGAGAGCAGAGCAGAGTAGAGCAGAACAGAGAGAAAGAGAGAGAGAGAGAGAGAGAGAGAGAAAGAGAGAGAGAGAGAGAAGAGGGAGCGTGGGTAGAGGGTAGATTCGGGGGCAAGATAATAAGGTCAGAATAGGCAAATGAAACGGGAGCATCATACGAACATTACCACGGGAAAACCCGGGTCCATTTCGACAAATGAGATTTTTAGTTTATCTCTAATTGAAAGACGAAACCTTATTTGTCTAGACGACTCTGCCGAAAAATGAGAAATTATTGCAGCACGCTCTGCTTTGTTATCTATCGTCCTACTCTTTCGAGCTTCTCTTCTCGACGTGATCCTCCGGGTTTTGTTTCGTCGAATTAAAACAGGCGCTCGCTAAGTTTTCCAATGATAAGAATTTCAATTTTTAAACACGATTTACATGTTCCTCGAGTCAGAGTAAAATTATTTTACACAAATAAAATCAGAATGCTATACTCGTATTGAGAATAATCTCGACGTGCAATATCAAGTGCAATCGCAGTCAATGGAAAATGTTTTGCAAGCTGTTGTATTATTTATCTTGGCGAATCGATGGAATTTACAATGTCAATGCAATGTCATTTGCAACTGTTTTAATTTAACAAAATAATTCCAACAATTCCAGCGTTTCGACTGCTTGCCAAGATTATTCTTAAATAATACAACAACAGTTTGCAAAATATTTTCCATTGAATACAATTGAGAAGAGATTATTCTTAATACTAGCGCAGTGCTCTGACCTTATTTTTGCGAAATATGTTAACCTCGAGTGTATAAGTTAACAAAGAATTGCTCGAGAAACATGCAAATCGGGTGTAAAAATTATTCTTGCAGCAGTCTTGCATTTTGTTTTTCATTTTGCAAGAATATATTGTCCTGCAAAAGGCGATCTGCATAAAAGTAACAGAGATAAACTGAGTTGTATTTTCTCGTAGTGTCCTTGAGCGATTAAAGGTGTTTTAGTCGCGTTAACGGCACGCTATTAAAGAGCTTTGCTTTTCTTTAAATATGGAATATAACGAACGGCCTTCGCTGATCTCTGATTTCGTTTCATTGGTGACACAAGCTCTGGCGGTGCACGTGTCTCACATTTTTGATGCTCGTGTCAAGGTGTATTGAGCGAACTGCATATTAAGACAGTATCTGGAGGTAATATTTTGCACGAAACGTTCCCCGGAGACCCGAATGTCTTTTGGCGATGCTGGGATAAGTTGTTGCACAGGGTGTGCCGATAATTGTTGAACTATCGCCAACGTGACAAAAATCTTGTACTGGAAAAAATAGAGAAATATGTATCGATTACAGAATTAAAGAATTATAGAAATCTAGAAATATTGAAACATGTATCAATTATAGAATTACCAAATTATGAACGGCTAAGAAAATAGTCTCAAGAATTTATATAATTTCGTTAACATTTTATCGTATCGCAAAATTAATTGCGCGACGACCAAAAATTATATATCATAGACGGAACCTTCCAGATTTAAACAAAAAAAGATGGAACGCAATCCGCTCAGTATTCCCACAAATAAAAATATACAAATGTATCCATTGTTTTCGCAGAGACAACGAGGATTGGATTAATCCCCAGGCCTGTATTTATTAAACAAACGCGGGAAAAGGAAAACGATGACATAAACTGCCCTTGATATTGCATAAACTATAAGAGCGGAGAGCTCGGTAGAAG
Organism: Augochlorella aurata; assembly: GCA_028455555.1. Taxonomy (NCBI): domain Eukaryota; kingdom Metazoa; phylum Arthropoda; class Insecta; order Hymenoptera; family Halictidae; genus Augochlorella; species Augochlorella aurata. The sequence continues at coordinate 1,794,744 of CM052159.1, read as the reverse complement.
CAGAAAGCTCTAGCATCGATCGGAAAACGCCCTAGTTCCCGGCCGCGTCTCGCTAAAATCGCGCTGTATCTCTTCGAAAAATAAATTCGCGCGCAGCCGTCGCGTAAATCAGCGGGCGCAGTTGGAAGACGCGGCTGCAGGATGCACTTGTAACGCTAATGCTTCGGACAGGGGGCCGCGGCGACCCGGGCATTGGTATATCGCGAAATTTCCGGATCACCGTGGCCGTTTCTCGCGCGCGCGCCAGCGAAATTTCCAGGCCGGAATATCGTTGACGTTTACGGCATTGCCGGGGCGCGATGGGAAGGAGCAAAGAATGTAGTCGTTTCAGCCCCTCTGGGGACAGAAGTCCCGCTTCTCCGGGGCAGAAACTTTATGAAGATGCAGTGGCAGCCCCGGTATCTTAAAGCAAGAAAAAATGGAACTTGGGTAAAGAGGATCAACGGGTAACAGAGAACGAGAAGTATAAAAATGAAAACAGAAGGGGGTCGGGATCTGTAAAAAGGACAGGGCCAAAGTGCAAGAAAAAACAAAACTGCCGGGGCTCGGGCGGCGACGGAGGAGAGGAAACACAAAGAAACGAGACAAGGGTGGCTTATGTCTCTGCGCAGACCTTCGGGCGTAACTGCGAGAACGGAGAACGGAGGACGGACTGCTCGCAGAGTCGCGGATACGCCGAGAGAGAGCCGAGCGTGTCGTACCACCTCGGGGCCAATCTTGATAAATATTTACGACTTCAGTGCATATCGCGCGAGCAAGGGCACCCTCTCCTGCCGCCATTTTCTTGGCAGTTCCTCAACAAACCCTAATCCACCGCCAAACAACGAATTTCGATCAACCGATGCGCTTTTTACCCTTTTTTCTGCCCCGTCGCTCCTCCTACATTATACTCCGCGTCAAAAACACGACACACAGCCGCGCACGGATCCTTCTCCCAAAGATTCGGCAACCAAAACGAGAATGTTGCGATTGCTATTACAGGGCTACAGCCAGAATGCTACGCTCGCGTCACAATTCCACGGGCCTCTCCGCGACGATAATGAATTCCTGGAATGATGAATTCCAGAGAACGGAAACAAAGACTGTTCCGTGTCCGCGTAAGAGCAGCAGAGAGCCCCATTGTACGATTCCTCGTGGTAAAAAGTTGCCCGATGCAGCGCGGTAATTAATTTTCAAACAATATTCCAGACTAACAACGATTTCTGTGTAAATACGCGCAACAAAGCGGCGAAAAAACATAATTACGTTCGAGCGGACGAGATCTCATTTACGGCGTCTGGTGTGTCGATAATTTAATGCAGTATTCAATTACTAGTAGATGCCGGAGAGGGATTCGCGCGTTGGTTTCTGCTTGGAGTGATACTAAATGCAGTAATGAAATTTTATTCCTACGAAATGCGTCTCTCTCTCCCCCTTTCCCTCTCCCTCTGCCTCTCATTATTTTTATCGATGCGAAACTGGTTATCACGGCGAAATATCGGTTCGTAACGAGCGAATAAATCATTTTCCATGACCTTGGCTGAGAAGCTTAATTATCGACCGGTTGATTACACGGTGCATAATAAACACGCGAATCTTGTGTGCCGGAGAGATCGATTCTGCGCGAAAAAACTCGCGTCGAGAACGCCGAATCTCGTTCCGTGCCGCGCGAAACGCGGATCGGAGCGGGATCCCATCGAGAAATAAAGCTCGGACGATTACGACTCGTTGACAATAAATTAATAACGAGGCCGAACGACGACGGCCGAGGAAACGAAACTCGCCGGAAAAGAAATCTCGAAATAATTCCAATCCCTATATAATCCGGAGCATTCATCGCCGAGGAAACAGCTTTAAGATCGTAGCTGAAAGCTCGGCGAAATAATATTAAGAAGGACAGCTCCCTCCCCCGACGGAAAAAGATTCGGCAACAATAAGGGACCGGAATGCATTGTTAAAATGTTCCCCGTGTCTTCGCTCTCTTTCCCTCCCGACGAATTTGTTTATAATTCTCCGCGACGTGGAATCGATTTTTCGAGCAGCAAAAAATTGCAACGCTGCAACAAACGGTTCCGTGTTCCATGGAACGAGCTCAATTTAATAAATATATCGCGAGATAAAAATTCATGAATGCAACATTGTTTGTAGAACAACGCGCGTAACAGGCGTTCAAATATTATGGTGAAATTCGATTATCGTTTCCGGTACCGTAAAATGAGTTTGTCGGTTAGATAATAATTCCCATGGCGCACAGAGCTGTCCTCTTTGATATAAAAAAAAGTGTCCAATTCGAATCGACACACGGTGGCAGAGATAAAAATTCAAAAGCGCGACATTGTCTGCGGATGGAATAACAGGCCCTCGAAAATTTATGGTGAAATTCGATTATCGTTGTCAGTATCGTAAAATGAGTCTGTCGGTTAGATAATAATTTCCGTGATGCAGAAAACCATCCTCTTTGATGTCAAAGAAATGTCGAATTCGATTCGACACTCGGTAGCAGCGCGCAATGTGTGAAATATTAATATTATATAAAGAACTCGCCGATGCGAGAAAAATCGTGAATCCTCCCCTAATTTCCTGAATTGTTACAGAGAAAGTGTCGTTCGAATTCACCGAATAGATTTCGAGATAAAATCCAAAAATCATTGAGATATGCAATTTTCAAAGCTCGGTAGTATTTAAACATATTGATCGCGGAGAGAGCGATGACATAAACACCCCCTAATTTCGCGCATATTTCGCTATAGCACGCCGCATTTCGATGAAAATGACCGGAAACGCGGCTCGATGCCGTCCCCGATATTCCCGGAACAAAAACACAAATTTCCATTCGCAGTTGCAACGAATCGCAACGTCACTCGCTTTAATCGGACGCAACGCGTCGCGTCGATGGCGCGGCTCTTACGAAACACTTTAGCCCGGTGGAAATTTCATTCTTGGAGGCGGCCGCAGACTATATGGAATATTTCATAAACGGAACAACGCAGCCTGAATGCCAAAGTTCCGGGCGCTCGTATTCCCTACTTTATCTCGGCGTATTCTGTTTTCTTCTTTCCCGGCGTGCCTTCTTATTCATTGGCGATCCCATTTCCATGGGAAAATCGCTGACACGCTCCGATGATTTCCCCGTAATTCGAACACCGCAAAAATACGTATTACCCACGGCTGCCCGAATAATATTTAATCGAACGAGCGAACGCGTTAATTGTTTAGTTACCGGAACTGGCAAACAACCAGAATTGAGAACCATTTAAATGATTATTTAAATAGAAAATTATTTGCTGCCTGGAAGTGTAAATGAAACGCAAAAATAAGTGCTTATTATTTATACAGATATAAATAATTTAATATTTATAATATTTATAAGTACAATTTCAATTGTTTATTAACCATCGCTTATTGCTTATTCGACACAGGAATTACTTGTTACTCGCTTCTCACCTAAAGCCGAATGAAAGATAACATTTTATATTTGAATACTGAAAATAATAAGCAAATTATTTCTGGAATTATTCGCAACAGGAAATGTTAATTTGAAATTTGTTATTTACCGTTTAAAGCAGGATTTATCCAACTCCGCGAACACCGCGCTGGCCAATCGATCGTATTAACGGAACAATGAAGTTATTTATTGTTTATTAGACGCGGGATAATTTGATGCAGCTCGTTTTAAGAATATTCTGCGGCCTGATCCGCGAAGAGGTTTGTTGTTCGGCCGGGCTTCGGACCGTGCGGGAGGTTTATTTGTTGCGGAACGATTACGGGAATAAATGAAGTCGCCGATAATGTAATTTATGAATATTCCTTTGTTGTCCGATAGCATTTACACCGCTGTCTTCTACGTTCTGTTTGAACCGTGCAACCACCGCTATTTGGTTAATGGTAATGCGCGTGTATCCGGTTAACCGTAACCGTGTCGCTGTACAGCGACGTACAAACCGATTAATCGGCTCCGTGGACACATGATAAAATTGGTGGAACCGAAAACATGCAGCTGGCTGGTAAGGTACGACGGGATCCCAGGTACGCCGGAAATTACGTTGGGCGAACGAACGTTCGATCGCGGGAATAAAATAAAAATTTATTTGAAATCTCACGGACTCGGTTTGTTAATTGCAAAATATTCTAGCGACAGGGCGAACCTTCCTTTACGAAATGAAAGAAGATTCGAGTCGATAGCACGCGTAGTTCTCGAGATAAAAATTCTCAAGTGAGAGGTCGACTCTTGGTCGTCGTTTAGCAGGAAAATGTCTGAAAAAATTCGCCCCAGTTCGCGTATAATTTTCAACATTATAAAACTGATTTGTCGACGAAAGAAAAATTGTTCTAAACGAAAGAAACCTTTCGTTTTCGAACGAAAAATGATTGAACCGAATCGGACGAGTAGCATCCGAGATAAAAATTACCTAGCGCTGCAGTGCTTAATTGAGGCGAACGCAAACTATCAACATTCGAAGCTCCATATATTCTTAAACAAATTAACGGTCGGCAAAACGATGACATAAACTCTGGCTAGTAGTGTATGCGGTTCGCGATAGCACAGTTCATATCCGTATCGCGAGTCCACTTGGTGGTTTTCCGAGCGGTGTTTCCTTACTTCGTTACGGTGCATCGATTCAATATTCGAATCGGCTGCAGCAGCGGCGTGCACATGCACGCGCGGATCGTACGTATGTGGAAGATACTCGTCCGGATAGCATCGAGCCGTGCATTATTAACTCGACTATAACGACGGCAATAGCAGCAACGACCTTAGCAACACGGACGACCATCAGAAACTCATGAATATCGATACACCGAGATAAACGCAGGAGCATCCGGCTTAAAGCGCCGGTGCACTATGAAAAATTATCCGTAGCCGGTAATTTCGTTTTCCCACGGCCGAGCCAAACCGAACGAAAAACAAGAACGCGAATAAACAACAACAAAATAACGCAACGCGGTGTCGGCGATAGTAATCGAATCAACGAATCGTAAAGATTTTGCGCGATTAACTGCGCCCGTTCGCCGAGAAATGACAAACAAATCATTTCGAGTCGCCGCCCGCGTGAATTTGTAATTGAAATCCATGCAAATTTGCACGGCGCCGCAAATATTTTCGTAGTACGCTGCACACACCGATGACTTTGATTACCTAAACTATGTTCCTGTTATTTTTGGCCACTTGGAAAAACTTGGTCCGTCTGCCGGATATCGATGACTCTCTACTACCCCGATACCGTTCGCGTATTTTCAGAGCAAATTGGCCGACGACACGTGTTAGAACGGGTCTCGATAATGAAATTCAACCGATTGATTTATACATAATTAATCGCATGCATTCTTCACGAACAGTCGACTGCGATCTTCGATGGTGTTCACCGATTACAGCCGGGCCCGTGTGCCACTTGTTTAAGTGCATCTTTATATAGGAAGAGCGCACTTGGCGCGTTGCAACGTCCATCACCAACACACTATTTAAGTCCCACCGACAGTGACGGGAGGAAAAGTGATTCATTATTGAAGTTCCAGCTCCGAGGAAACGTCTGTTTCAGTCGAAATTGTAAAGTGATAACTTAAACTACCCCTAATTAAGGACGCTTTGCATTAAAAAACAGTTGACTTTTGATCAAATTGCTGGCATCGACTACGGAGACATTTGATCGATATTTTAAACACGGATGAAATAATTTTCCGATGGAACAAAAAATTATTTACAACGAGAGAAGCCTTCCAATCTGAAATGAAAAAGTTTAGCCCAATAGGGGGAGTACTAATCGAGATAAAAATTCCTGAGTCTCGATAAGGCTTAATAAAGACGACAGAGAACTATGAACATTCGGAGCTCCATATTTTCGAAACAAATGGAAAAATCAGCAAAGCGATGAAACAACGACCCTTGTTTTAGCTCGTATTACAAGGTAGCATGCTTGATTCCCGCATCACTGGGCGTTCCATCGCGGTAGATAAATGAAGACCTTCGTTAGTCCAATTTTTAAATAATGGAGCGATGTTGTTCGTACTTTTTGCCAGCGAGCTATGGGAAATTAGCGGATCCCAGGCAACGAGTGGGACAGTTAACAAATTCCTCTCGTTTTACTGTACATACAGACCGATGTTAGATAATACAGCTTGTACGTATCTGTTTAACAGCGGCGCGCGATGCGAGGCGCAAAAGGAATACCGAATGCTTGGCTTGCATTAAAGCACTCCCTTGAGCCGTGCCGAGTACCTAAGTATGATAAACTCCCACGCCTGACTGCGTTACAAACGCGAGCAGATTCGCGGCGTCGATCTAATCAAACGTAAACAATTCCGTGCCGGTGACCCGGCGCCGTTGTCGAGTCGACTAATTGAATCTTCGATCGGAACCGGGAAAACAAAACTCGATTATCGAGCTCTCCATATATCTGTCAAGCGTGCGGCTTCTTCTGCTTTTATTTCGCCGGCCAGTCCGCGCGAAAGACGGGCCTTTGATTCGACGATTTTTCGCCATCGACACGCGGTACTCCCGATATAATTTTCGAAATATCGCCGCGCTCCGGATTCGATTGAATCGGCAAACGCAGTTTCCTCTGCAACCGGGTTGCAGAGATTCTGATATTTTAGGATACCGTTCGATTTGATTTGGTAAACCGTTGTCGAGATAAAAATGTACAAGTGGAATCCGATTCGCGCGTGAACGTAAATCAACATTGGAGAATTTCGACCGCGGCGTGTTTCCAACGAGCGCGAAATTGACGAAACGACGACGCGAGCTATCTCTTTGACGTAAACTAATATTGTAAATAGAAAAAATGCGGCGGCGGGTGACGCGCGGACCCAAGGAAATTCGCGACAGTATTTATTCGGAATAATGGCCAGCTGTGACATAAACCCCTCTTAATTTGTCGCACGCTGCTCCGTGGTATGTCCCCGGCTAGAGCCAGCTTGCAGAAATGTACCGCGAAACAGCCGAGAATATTTGTAAGCGTCCACGGGGCGACATTTTAATTTCGCATTGGGTGTGGGTTCTCGCGCGGCGGTGTCGCGGCAGTTCCAGAATTTTTCAAGATGCAGGGACAGGACGCGCGGTAACCAGCGAATCTGTTCTCGCAGCGGCGATGTGTGAATAAATAAAAACCGTGGGCCGGGACAGAGAGCGGAGGAGGGGTTGGCGAAGTTTTTGCGCTGAATAGGGGCGGCCGCGAGCCAGAGAAAAGAAAGACTTTCCCGAATCGTGAAAATCCTGGCATACGTCCGTGCTATTTCATTTGGGATCGGGTTAAATGGAAAAAGAACCGAATAAAGAAAGACGAGATCCTGCATGCTGGGAAACGTATTAGTCCCACAAGGATACCCGGCGCGGTTTCAAGAAATACATGCATACATTTATCTTTCCCTGCGTACTTAACTCCGGCCCGTTCCACGTGTGTCGCGCCTCCCCGGAAATCCAATGGCTTATTCATTAAAACACGATAGAAATAATTCTATTTCCAGCCGGCCTGCGATTTTTATGCGAGCAGTTTTATCCGTTCTCGCGGTCTCGCTTTGATACCAGATTTACGATTCCGCGGGGGAAGTTCTCGTTATTACGCGGTACAATTCTACCGGCTCGGTTTGGTTATTGTAATAAATTTTTAGGCGGTAGAACGGACCTTCCCGCGCGAGATCAAAAAAGATTCGAGTCGATAGCACGTCGAGTATCGGAGATAGAAATTCTCGAGTGCGACCTTGACTCGATTTGCGAACGGAAGTCGGTGGACGTTGGAAAGCTAGTTGTATTTTCTAAACGAATGGAAAACTGGGGAGGCGATGACTTAAACCCACTCTGATTCAGGGTGCTTTACATTATGAAAGTGTTGGTTTAAAAATTTTTAGTAGTTTCAAATATAGAAATCCATATAGAGGCGGAGACACATGCGAGGTATGTAATTGTAATATTGAGTAGCGCGGTGTTTATTCCCAGGCAAAACGATCCACTTGCGCGATCTCGGTTTGATATAGGAGATCCAATCCGGTGGGAAACGCCGGTGGAAGGATGTTTTTATTATTTAGAACAAGGTAACCACTGTAGCCATCTTCATTCCTCGAAACTATTTCTTAAATAACCCCGGTCACGTACCGGCCGTAAATCTCGATTTCTCTGTGTCCATTAAGCTCATTTTTCTTTTGTTCTCCCCGTTCCGCGAAGCCCGTCGGCCTCTCAATTCTGCTTCTTGTTCCCTCCGCTTCTTCTCCGCCTCCTTCTCTCGCTCTCATAACCGTATTTATTTACGCGACCGTCGCTCGCTGAAAAGATTTATAAAAATTCATCGTCGAGCCGCAGCAACGAGCCAAGCGCCGAATAAATAGCCACGGGAAACAGGTACGTATCAGGGAACTCGAATTTCACTCGCGGCGGCATATTACCGAAGCGGATCGACGCGTGGCCGCCTCGAAAAATTGATGTGCTCGAAGAGTTTATAACGCGCTAAACCATTTACAAGGAGCATGCAACATTTCCGGCCGGTCCCGGCGGATCTGTTCGAGAGCCGATGGCGCTCGTTCGGGGACCGTCATTTTATTTTCATCGATCCGACACGTTCGACCGATCAATTAAACCGAACGCGACCGTTCCGTGGTTCGGGACACTTTAAAATTAACATTAGAAGCCGCTCCGGGCCGTGCGAGGGTGTACCTTGAAATGGTAACGCGTGATTTATTATGTATTTCAGACGATTACTCGAGAGCGTTGAAGAGGAGCTATTGGTTCTGGTAATTGGATAGCTCCGGCCGTGATAATGACAGTGATAACAGTAGTTGCGATAATATTGGCTACCATAGTTATTATTATTGAATAGAGACTGTTCTTGTTATTGGGGATTGTTAGCATTAATGTTGCTGTTATTGGTATATTGTTTATTGGCCGATAATGAGCGTAATTTGAACGGGTGCGGATATAATTTCATTGAATCGCGTATACAGAATTAAATTGAATTTATCAGAACTTAATTACAGCGAATATATTATGATAGAATTATAGGATTAGATTAAATCCATTGGAATGAAATTATAATACTCTATCGGATCTGTTAGAATTGAATTATAGAAATTTATTGAATCCAGTACCATGAATGGAATGTCAGGTTTGAATTGAATTCAGTACAACCGAATCATGGAATTACATCGAGTTCAATTCGACCAATGGAATTACAGGTTTAAATTGAATGATAAAATGGCATGCACCGGCAAATGAAAGAAAACAGACTAAAATCATGTCACCAGTAACTCTAATAACAGCAGCGACCACGATAATAATAACAGCGTCGACAATAATACATGTTGTTGCGCATGTATTATTATTATCATGATGAAACGTCATTACGAGCGACTGCGTATTATTATCAACGAATGCGCAATAACAGAATGTGTAACAATATCCTCGTGCGTTAATATAAACACCGGAAACAATGCGGAACATAATTTACGCGTGCAACGAAAGTTCCATTAAAAATCGCGGCATATTTTAAAAAATGCTAAATGGCGGCGATTAGCCTACTCACGTGACCTTGCCGACTACGCGGGGACCGGGGTCACGAGGACGGAGCGGAAGGGGGCGCCAGCGTGTACGGCGCGGTGCGTTGTGTGTGGAGCGTAGGAAGCGCACGGTTTTCGGCGATGTCCCGAGGGAGGAACGGTGTGTCAAAGCGAGGGCAGAACAAGAATCTCCCACCGGAATGCGGCTTCATGGATTTTCGCCCGGAATTTCGAGCAGGAAAATACAGCTTTGCAGAAGTTGCCGCGCTCTCGGCCATCCGAATTTTATTAAGATCCTCCTAAGAGAACCGGAACGACGATGCGGCCGGCGTTGCCCACCTCCCGAGGAATTCCAATTTGAGTGGCCTTCGAATACCGTATGTACGACCAGGAATCTCGAAATCGCGGATCGTTTCTGTTGCGTTTTTCCTTTTTTTATTTTGGTCAGTCGGACAAAAGGGACGCGGATATTATAGCGCTTTAGCCGAGAGACGTTACGTGTCGCTTTCTAGGTTAATCGCGCGGCATTTATCTCCATCTAATGTCGACGCTGCTACAGCGCGCGATCTCAATCAACATTAATTTCGCGTTTAACATTCGTTTCGAGAGGGACGCTTGTATTTCATTACTGAAGTACGCGTTCCTGATCGAGGCGAAAGGTTGCCGACGTTTCAGAATTTACTTGGTTAGGAGTTCTCGTTGGGAATTGAAACGTGCATACCGATAAATGTAGCGTTTGTTAAGAACGTATCATTTACCGTTATTTATGGAAAGAAATGGTGCTGGCAACAATTTCGCAACGATGACGTTTTCAGGAAAGGCGGGAAAATCGCTGTTGGCGTCAAAACATGATGGGGTAGTTGCGGAGACAGCCGAGTGCCACCGACGGAACCCGAACACAGAATGGCCGCGACGTGGAGCGACATTTGTACAGGGTGAGTCAATCAGACTGTCAAACTATTATTTTGAATGTCTTGTTTTCAATTATATTTTGTTTGCTAGCAATGTGTTAACATTATGTGTAAGAAAAGTGGCATGGTTCTTAGTGGGAGTGATACTTATTTTTTGTACTTGAACTGTTTGAAATGGAAAACAAATTATTTATATTTTAGGGTTTAGGAGGTGCTAGGAGAAACTATGCAGCGGATTAGAAACTAATGAAACTGAGCAAGGTTTAATAGTAATCAATAGGATTCCAGAGGATTCGATAGGGTTTGAATAAATATATAATTCATTGGGGATCAGCAGCAGTATTGTATATCGATGCAAGTCTAAATTGAATTAGATACTGGCACAAGGTAATTAGGGATCATTAGTATTCTCTTGGAAAGGAGTAGAAGATTATAAATGGGTTGCAATAGGAGCTATGCTATTGCAAATAAATTCAGTTTGATTAAATTGAACTATAATTGGATGGGAAGCAGTAGATTAATTAATGAATTAACAGGATATTGTTAATACAATTGAACAACATTGAACAGCATTGAACGAGAATGAATTGAATTCGGCAGAATAGAATACAATCGACTAGAATGGACGTGAATTAAAGGAAAATCAATGAAATTGATCAGTATCGACCAGAAATGATAGAGATTGGACAAAATCGAAGAGAATACACGATGATAATCCGCAAGAACCTCGCATAATCGAGTGCGATCGCAGACAATCTAACTGAATATACTTCAACGATCGCAATCCCGCAAAATCAATGGAAAGATTAACCCGAAGGATCGCCAGGACTTCAAGCAAATCCTCAAAAATTAAAAATGAAAATGGAAGCTCGAAACTCTTTGACACCGTGAACTTATCGACCAGCATACCTTTCGTTGTCGCGTTTCTCGGCAGATTAGGTCGAACAATGAAGGATCGATGCTGCCGTTGCGCTCGCGGGCCGGGCCGGGCCGCTACGGGCGAAAAGAATGGAATTCCATAAACTGATCGGGCATCGCGACAGTTGTTGTATGCAGCCGCTTAAATCAGCGGCACGTAGACAAGGTTGATCGTGCGTGAACAAAGCGGGCGGCCGGTGTAAATCAGTCAACCCTCCCTCTCTCTTTATTCCCGCTTTCTCTCTGTCACTCTGCTTCCTTTCTCTCTCTCCCTCCCTCGCGCTTTGCTTTCTTTCTCGCATTACTCCCTCTTTCTCTCTGTCTCTGTCTGGCTGTTCACTGGTGCCGGGATTAGAGTTTCTTCCGTGGAATGGTTCGGTTACCCAGGCCGCGGCGAGCAAACTCTTTCGACTCTTTTCTCCGGTGATCACCGTCGGTATCGCCTGTCTCTCTCTCTCTCTCTCTCTCTCTCTTGCCCCTCTTCTTTAGCGTTCTCTCGTTCTCCCCCTTCCCTCGGTTCTTTCGAAAAACCGTCTTTCATGCGGGGAAACCGTTAGCTCGTCGTCGTCGTCGTCATCCTCTGTAGCTGGTACGCGTGTCGCGCCGACGACTGCGAAGAGGGTCCGGAACGAGAAAGACGGAAAGAGAGAAAGAGAGGGGGGATGGGGACAGAGAAGTGAGAGATGAAAGAGGGGCACATCGGGGACCTCGATTCTATCCTAACGTAATTCAGTCTCCGGAGCTTTTCGCGGAACAATGGCTAATAATTGCCGACTACTTGTACAAGAGGACGTGATGAACGCGGCAGACGGCACCGTCTGCCCGGCGAACACTGCGCACGGATAAACGTATCCGCCGAGGAAACGAAGTTTGCGAAACGGGGACGAGTCTTTTGGGTATTATTCCCTCCCGCGATCCACCCTTCTCTGTTTCCCTCCCGACGCTTTTCTTCTTCTCGCTGCCGAAGAATCGTTCAACCGAAAGAAATAATAACTAGTTCGACCGAGTTCAAGCCGCAGAAACGAATCGATAGATATTATTTACCGCACAAAGGGAATCCACCTGAAACTTCCCTTGCCGCCACTTTCCCGGAACACCACCCTTGCTTCGAACTGTTCCGGAGACTGTACTGTAACTACTAAACTAGTTTACCGACGTGACTGTCGTCTGCGATCGACGCGATCATTGTGTCACGCTGCGACACTCGTTCCTCTTGCGACCAGTCGAGGTTTTTCGCTTGCCTCTGTAACTTAGATTTTTTATATACATATTCTTTTATTATGTGAACCCTTCGACTCGAATGCACCGGTTTGAAGCGACAGAATCGGTAGAAGCTTCTCTCTTTTATTTCGATACCGACCTTAACTGGCCTGCAACCATAATCGATCACCGCGATTTCTGTTGGCCATCCCGTCAGAGGATAATCGACGTTGAACGAATAATTATAACAACAAACGGTGGATCAGTTGGAACGCGCAAGGCATATTTGCATTGTAATCAGCGATTTCTCCGGCTCCGCAATTCTCATGCAAATCGAAGCACCCGGGGACTCAGGGCTTCCTGTTTCTTTCCTCGATCCGCGGGATTTCGCTACCGTGCGCGACGATAGCGATCGGCTAGAAAAATGGAAACACGTTCTAACGAATGCCGGTCGGTCAGCGGTTCCGCGTATCCCCTATCGCGCTCGTTAAACTCCAACGATCTTCCCTGGGTAAATTAAAAGTTTCTCGCCGGAATCGATTACGCTGACACACTTTCCCTTAAACACCGGAAAACGCCTTTTTCCCGGGCGTTCTCAAGTGACGTTTTCATTTTCCCTGTCCTTTCGCAATTCCGTCCGCATCTGTCTCTCCACTACGTACAGCGAAACGATGGACCTTCATTTCGATCGTAGAACTGTTATTTATTTAGATTGTTCAACTTAATTTCTCATAAAGTATAGTTTTTTAGCTTTCATTTGACCCGTCGAAAGTTAAAAAGTTCTTATAGGAAAGCAGCGAAATATCGAATTGAAGCAACTCCATAAAATCAGACCAAATCGACTTAGGAATATGAGGTTGTTTGAATTTATTTTCTCAATGCTTTCTCTTTGAAATAATTCGACAAGGACTCGAATTAAAGCTGGAACATCGCACTTCATCTTCCGCAACGATCGTGCTCTATCGGAAGCCGATGCGTGCGTTTGCGTGGGTGGACGTTCGAAGTGCGATGTTCGAGTCGCATAAACTTGCCGGTCACGAAAGGAATCGAAACGGCTCGCCCGGTGAGATACGGGTTCTCGGAGCGTTTTCGCTTCCGAATCAGAGGTTTCTCATCTAATATCAAGTTTTTCTCCCCCGATGGCGGCAATGTCATCTTGTCCCGGGGCCAATTCTCGCAGTGTATCGACGGCGACGCGTCGCTGCGCCACCCCAGCGAGCTCGAGATCCTCTCGATTTCGGACAACGCATCAAACAAACCCCCGGAGAACGGCCCTGAACAAAGCGCGAACCTATCGCCGGGAAAATTTCCTTTGTCCTCATTTTTTATAGATCCCCCGTGCACGGACCCGGGCCAGAACTATGATCGAGTCGGACGCCCTCCGATTATGGCACGGGCCGGCCGCCGCTGCCCGTCGCTCCCGTTTGCTACAGACGGAAAGTTCGGCCGGTCTGCTAGCCTGTCGATTTTTATTTATTGCGTGGCCGGTCCCTGGCGGAAAGTTTTGATTAGAAGTGGGCGGAATTGCATTCTCATTCAGTTTTATCCGGTTCTATTAACTTCGTTTGCGCGAGTGGGCCTCTCGGCGTTGCAAACGTAATAAATACCGGGTGGAAATACCGGGTGGGACGATGAAAGAATTATTGTTTAGCCTCGCATCGTCAAATAAAGTTTGTTGAATATGGAAATGACAGTAACGCGTGTTAAGTTCTACGGCGAATAATTGTTTCATTATGTTTTTTATAATAATTTTATAATTTTAAATGCTGCGCGACGAAATTCGATTGTGAATGGATAACATTAAACTAGAAACGAGTGGACTGTGATTAGAAATGAATATGGCAGAATTAGATATTAACAGGACTCGATTAGGTATGAATAGGTTTGAGATCGAAGCGAATAGGTTCCAGTCAGAAATTAATAGATTTCTATTCGAATCTAATAGATCCAATTAGAAATTAATAGAATATAGTCAGAAATAAATAGAATTAACGCAGAAGTGAATAGACTGCTGTTAGCACTTAATAGCATTCGATTGGAAATTAATGGGATTCGATCCGGAATGAATAGAATTCTATTAGAACTTAATAGGATCCAGTTGAAAATGAATAGGACCGAATTAGAATTATATAGCATTGAATTATGTAGATAATTAGGTATATAGTTAGGTACATAATTAGGTGCAATCAACGACGATCCAATCGGCGACCGATAAAATCGAATAGGGAGGTGGACATTAGCGAAGAGGACATAGTAATTCTTAATAATTTCCCTAAACGGACGATAGAATTTTTGTTTCTTCTATATTTCCATCTACATTTCTTCCTAGACTTTATCAACGGAAGAATCAAATTTTGTTTGAACTTAGAAGAAATACATAAAATTGATACTAAGTAGATTACGTATGAAATAGTGTTCGTCGCGTAGTTCGAATCTCACCCTCGTCGATCAATCGATTCCACGTAGGCAACTCGAAAAAAAGGAGACGCACCGCAAGGGTTTGAGGAATCGTTGCCGCGGAATCGAGCGGGGGCTGATCGAGGGCAGGCAGGCATTAAATATGGCGGGCATAATTACTCTTTGATAATCTGTTCAGACAACGGGTCGGCCGGCGTGTATCGGTAAAGAGATAATTTAGCGACAACGAGCAAAAATGCGAGCGGCTTTACGAGGGCCCGTGTAGCAGTTCCGTGGCCGGCGGCCGAAACAATGCCTAAAAACCGAAATGCTTTATTCCGCGGTGGGTCATTCCGATAACCATGACGTATGTAGCTAACCGCACACGATGTCGCCGTGTGTGCACGCGCGCTCGCGTCTGCGTGCATCTGCATGCGTCCGTGTGTGCGGTTGTACACGATGCGGTGCGTAAATGTGCAACATGTACCCTCGCGCCGGTGCTCGCGGCAGCATATTGCCAGCAGAGGCCGGCCACGGCCCGTGTATCGGTCTTCGCGTGCGCGTGCAGGTGCAAGTAATAAGCCCAGCTGGACATATTCCGCAATCTCCTGTGCAATCTCTTATCGCCGGCATAAATTGTCCTCGCCGCGTCGCGCAGCGCAGCGCCGCGGCCGAGGTATTAGGGGGGATATTCTGTTTCCGAATGGCCGCTAATAAGACAATCTTCGACGGGGGATGTCGGCGCGGCCGCGTCTTCGATTTCCGCGCGAGGACGTCCCCGTGATTTCATTTTTCTCTCGCGCGGAGCTACCTACTGTCCGAAGATGGCACGGAGAACGCGTTAACCCCTTGCACTGCGCTTCCTGTCACATCGATTAACACTTCTTTGTCACAAATAAATTCGTGCGGAGATAATCTATTCGTTTGCACGACAATTTTCACGTCGACGTTTAAATATTCATAATAGAGGAGCAGAATTTTATTCCCATTTATTTCAAAACGCATAAACAACGTCCACGTTTCATGCATCATGTTCGAAATCTTCGCGACGAGTCATACAGAATATTATAATAGGGCAAGGGGTTATTGCCAGAGTGCCTTCGTATCAGTCCCCAATTTTCAGGAAACGAGGGACTCGAGACTGGCCGATTCTAATCAAGCAATCAAGTGTTTTCATTCCAGATTTTTTATTATTATTGGCCAAGGCGGAGCGAGCGGGACACCCCCTCGTCTCTCGACAGAAACTCTGCCATCTTTTCGGCAACGGACGGTACGGTTCTCGCGCGAGTAGAAGGCATCTTTGCGTTTACATTGCTCTTCTCTTACCAGCTTCTCCGCTGCCGCAGATAGGAAGAGGGGAAAACTAAACGCAAAGGTGCCTTCTTCTCGCGTCAGAAGAATGGTAATGCGATGTTTCACGGGGGCTTGCGGCCGTGTAGGGCCGTGCTCGGGGTTGATGGATCGTTCTGTGCGGAGATCGATGCGGAACTGGAGTGGAGTCGATGGGATTCGAGTAGGACTTCGTGGGAATTAAGAAGGCCGCATGAGATTCGACAGGGATTCGTCGGATTCAATGGGACTCGAACGGAATTAGAGAGAATTGGAACGGAGTTGTCCGCGAATTCAGTACAATTACACAGAGTTCGACAGCATTCTATAGGATTCGGTAGAATTGTACAGTATTCAATAGGATTGAATAGAATTCGACAGTATCTCATAGAATTATAGACAATTCTAAATTATTCGATGGGATTCAATGAATATTTTTTATACGATTAGTATTATATAGTATTCGTTATATAGTATTTAGTATTGTAGTATTATATATGTATGAATATTTCATATTCAGTATATCTATTATATTATAGTATTATATATGTAATGTATGTATACATGTATATATTACAGTGTTGTATAGTATTTAACAAGATCCAACAAATTCCAATAAAATCATGCAAAATTCAATCGCACTCTGTGATACCAGATGTCTAAAATGATTCAACATAATTTAATAGACCTGGATATATGAACAGAACGAAATTGTGTTGAATTGACATAAATCTCCCATAAAATTGGCTTGAATAAACTTGCCTATAACTGACCAAAATTGACTCGACTCCTGCAAAGCGCATCGTTCAAAATCGAACAAGATCTAAACGAGAGAATCGTGCAGAATTAATGAAACTGGTACACAAAATCCAACGAAATTGACTACGTAAAATTGAAGAAACTTGGCAGGCTGAAAATGAATTAAGGAAAAGACGAAAAAAAGCAGGAAACGAAAGTGTGATCTAAGAAGAAGAAACTGAGAAGAGAAAAGAGAGACTGAGCAGAGAAAAAGAAAGGGAAACGGAGGGAGCGCCGGGCGAAAGAAAGAGAGCCGCGATGAAGAAAGATTATCGTTAGAAAGAAAGGGAAGCAAGAAAAAGAACGATAGCTTAAGAAAGGAGGAAAAAGATGGGTGAAAAAGGAAGAGAGGGACTCGAGCGAAGGATTCCAGGTAATAAGACGAGGCGGGGCCTGCCGGAAGCCGATGGCGCTCGGAGACCAGCTATCTTAGATATAAAATGATTACGAGGTCCACTCATTTCTGTCGCTGGAGCCCCGCCGCTCTTTTTCCATGCTGCGACAGCTTTTAGCAACGGGATACCAACACCGCAAATATGTTTCCAGGGTCGCGATCAAACAGCCAGAAGTGTTCGGTAAACGTCGGCTCGCGTCGCGCCGCCTCGCGCCGCGCCGGCCGAGGAAAATTGCAGAACGGGAACGCCGAGTCCTGCAGGATTGCTCCTGCGAAACCATATCCGACGTTTCCCGAGGACCCGGGATATTCAGAATAGCTCGTTGTCAGACTATAGGACATACTAAGCGCCGTGGAATCATGCTCGACTATCCCGCAGAGCGTCGCGCTACCTATGAAATTCAAATACGAATACAGAGCATGTTAAGCGCTGTAAAAATGATAAAATACTGACCATTTGCAGAATTTATATTTTACAAACGATTAAAATCGCTGGATAGATCGAAAATCGATTAGATCGAGAATTAATTGGATTCGAAGTTGCGAGTTTTCAGAGGAAAAGACGAAGGAAACCGCGCGACCTCGATGGAAAACTAAATGCCGCGGCTTACGTTTATGGTTGTCCGTTACAGTAATTGCCGGCAGAGTTACGGATACTTCAGGACACCCTGTATATCGGCGTAAAAGTTTCTCAGGGCCGTTTGAAGCTCCGGAGCTTCCTTTCCGAGGCTTCGCTGGTTAACCTTTGGACATATTTGGCGATCAGACCTCCGCCACCTTGCGCGTATCTCGGGATTTATTGCTTCCCCAGCTTCCGCAACTTTTACCGCGTGCTCACCGCTTTATTCTTTGTTACTTATCTTTGTTTCCAACCGGCGAACGGAGGAGCCGCTCCCGAACTGTTCTTAGAGCGCGCGCGAGAAGTTCGGCGGGTCGGTTAACGACTTTCGAAGCGCAATAAAACGGCATCAAAAAATCGTACGTCGTATTATGGCCGCTCGTTCGAGAGCGAAAACCGCGGGATTTAGATCCGTGCTGGTCGCAATCGCGGGGAAAATTTTTAAGTGCCGCCAGAGATGTTTGAATTTGCGGAGGAGACTGTGGTCGTCCGTACTCAGCTAGCGGTTTACTATTCATTAAGAAGTGGAATAATGTGGGAAGGAAAAATCGTACGACAAAGTTCGCTAGGCTGTTTAAAAGAGGAGACTTTTATCTTGAAATTGATGGCAATCTCGATAGAGAAAAAAATTTTTTGAGCTATCCAGAGAAACTCGAATGGCTCTAAAAATGCGTAGTCTTCGCTGGCTATCTGCCTGCTCAGGTTTCGTTCCGAGTGGAATAAAACGGTGTTGAAAAATCGTAAGACAAATCTTGCTACATTGTTGGAAAGAGGAGGTTTCGTTCTTTAAATTCGTGCTGGTTAGAATACGGTAAAAAAATTGTCGAGCCCTTTAGAGCCGTTCGAACGTGACTAAAAAGGTTCCTTATCTTCGCCGGCTAGCTGGCTACTCGCGTTTCGTTTAAAGTGAAATAAAACTGTACTAAAAAATCGTAGGACAAATTCTGTGAACTCTATGTAAAGAGAAGAGTTCAATCTTGAATTCTACGTTAGTTTGAATAGCGGACAAAATTTTTTAAGCTCTGCCGAGAAATTTGAATTTGCAGAAGATCTCGAACTTGGAGAAGTGCGAAGAATATTAAACTCATCTTCTAGCATGGATCAAAACGAAACAAAAAGATTAAAAGAAACGCAACGTAGCGGGTTTAAAGCAGAGATTTCACCCCTTAAAATGGGCCACGACAGACCGTCGCATAATTTGTTTTCACGATGCTGGGATTTTTAAAAATTTTCGTAGATCTCTAAAAAATTCTGAAAAAATATCGCGTTCGATCGCGATTCGAGGCGGAGGAAAAATCTGGGAAAAAATGCGACTGGGTCGCAGAGGAAGTCGGAGCATCGTTGGTCGTTGAAACGAGCCCAACGAAACGATCGGAGCCCCTGTTTCCAGGTCCTGCATCGCGCGGATCAATCGGACCAGCATGAGAATGCGTCGAATATTATCGGCGAATTAAACGACAGGAGGGAACAGCGAGGAGGAAAAATCGAAAAGCACAATACACTCGGCAGGTTAACAAACCGATAGAAAGCGCGGAACGAGCGCGGCAAGTCGTCGCGGAGCGTATTGAAGTGTTTCGACGAGATGGCGGAAGAAGCGGCGCGGCGCCGCGGCGGCGTCACAATAAAATCGCCATTATTCATGGGTGACTTGGTCGGAAAGGAGTGCAGATATAGCGACTACGGGTCCATAGTGAACCGGCGTCGTCGCTCTCGTCGTCGTCCTCGTCGCTCGACGGAAGCGTAACGACCTCCGCGCCGCGCCGGAGAAAGTAGATCGAGGAAAGAATACACGGCTCGATTTACATCGCGCAGATTAATGCTGAATTGACTAAACGAGCACCGAAGCAATTGCGCGCCGGCAATAAAGTCTCGCTATGTCGACAGTTTTATTTGCTTTGGCCGTTACACGATTCCTCGTTTCACACCCGGATGCGTTTTAACTGTTAGCGCCCCCTCCGCTCGGCGCCCACCTGGCCCACTCGCTCGCTCGCGAATACTTCATTTGATAAAGCGCGATTCGACGATTGCGGTTGTTCTTCTAGAAAAATCCACGAAAGGAAAGTCGAAACGGAAACTTCCCGGAGAAAGAAACTCTCCGGGCCAGTGAACTCTTTAAATTTCGATTCGCCGGGCGGCACAATTTGCAACTTTTTATCACCGCCGAGCCGGAACCGTAATTTTACGAACCGCTGGATAAAGGGCCAACCGGGCTCGCGATACCGGCCGCGAGAATCGGCGTATCTCGATCGATTCCCGGCGGCTCTGTCGCGCTTTTCGCCGCGCAAATTAAACCTCCGAATACCCGGCTCGAGACGAACTCGCGGCGATTTATAGGCGATTTATGGGCGATCGCGGTGTCCCATGGAAAATCGGGGAAACTCTACTAATGGCGTACAGAAATGCGATGTAGGCCGAGGGAGAGAGGGGTCGCTTTCAATTGATTTCTCTATGCGTTCCACCGGAGATTTCTCCGCTTTTCAGGCTTCAAATGAAAGCTAGAAAAACATACTTTCGGATGAGGTAACGTTCACTTACGAAATGTTCAGGTATCGTATGGAAAATCGTGCAAATGCCACTAATTGGCCGAGAAACGTGGCTTAAGTGGACCGCCTTGCTTTCAATCGAGCTTTGAATGCTTTACCGCGGAGATCTTTGGACTTTTGTGACCGCAGATGAAAGCTGGAAGAACGTACTTTCAAATAAAATTATTCAGGCTTGTGGGAAATTGCGACATTATTTTGGGAATCCTGGAAAATGCATGCGAGCTTTGCATTTTTACTGCGTCCATCAATTTTTCACGATTTTCGAAATATCGCAATTTACCACGAAATTAAATGAATTCATATATACGAAGTATAATTTTCTAGCTTCGATTTGAGTACAGAAAAGCTGAGAATTTTGCGTGTAAGTGCATTCAGAAATTAATTTTAACTTATCGTGTACTGTTAAGTCATATATACTGAAACTATTCATTGACTTCTTTCAATTTTCATCGTTATATCGGAATTTCTTGCAAACCTAAGTCAATTTATTTTGAAGCACGATCTTTGAGCTTTAATTTGAGTCCTCATGCATTATAATATCTGCATGGAAAAGATCGAGAAATCCATTTGAAGCAATTCCGCATTCTTGGATCATTCGTCTTGCGGCTATCAATTGGTATTTCACAATTTCCATTGCGATATCGTCATTTCCCATAAACCTAAATAAATCTATCATAAACTACAATCTTTGAGCTTTAATTTGAGCCCTCAAACTTTAAAATATTTCCACGAGAAGTATTACGAAATGCGGTCAAACCAGTCGCATGCACTTGGATCATCCACCCTGGCACTATCGACTGCATTTTCTTAATTTTCACTACAACACGGGCATTTCCCACGAACCTGACTAAATTTCCCATAAAGTCCAATCTCCCATCTTGAATCTAGTGGCACACAACCGAAGAAACCACGGAAGAACCAGTAAATCCCTTCAATCGAAACCTTCACCCTAAAAATCAGTCCGCTCTCGATCGACGTTCCCCAGTTTCCTGCGTCCCATCTCCCCACAACCCTAATCGACGTCGTCTGACAATCCCACGTCATTCATTCCGGCCGTGAATCCTCGAGAACAACCATCAGCGTCATCGTCGTCGGCGACGACGATATGAAAACCGGTCGCCTCGGCTAAAAGAATACTTTCGGCATAGGAATCCGAAGTGTCATCAGCTGGGAGAGTAAACGGCGCGGCGAGCAACGACGTGATAAGAGATCTCGTTACTCCAGTTAATCACGTATGGAAATATTTAGCGACGCGAGAATGGGCCACTCGACACAGAAACCGCTCGCGGACTCCGAAACCGGGGGCCGAACGAGATCCGAGTGACAGGAGTGCGAACGGATAGGCCGGCTCGAAAAGGAAGATGGAACGGCGATGATAGGAGAAGAGGCGTCGGATGAGGGGTTGACGGAGAGACCGGCAGAGAGAGGGAGAGAGAGAGAGAGAGAAAAAAACGAAAAAGTTAACGATGACGGTAATACCTTCCGTATAATCCTTTGCCGAGGGATTTGGGTCAGGAATCTTTAATCTTCGTTGAAAGAAAATTCTAGAGGCCGCGAAAGGGAAAAGAAGCAAAACGAGCGAGCCGGCGAAAAAATGCGCGGCAGAGGAAGAAAGCTGCGGAGAAAGCTCTTAGCGAAAGAGAAAGGGCTGCGAGCACGCGCGAAAATCTAATCAGCAAAGAATCGACGCGACGCCGCAACGCCACGAGTCCCTGTCCCTCGTTGTTGGCCCCGGCCATTGTTCCGCGGCAATAATCGTTTGTCCCCGCACCGAAAAATCCAAATAGACCGGATCGGAACGCGAACGCCAATTTTGGCCATTGTCCGGCCACTTTTGCTTTCTATTCGCGGCTTCAAAATCGCCGGAATCGTTCTCCTCTATCCGCAGGGCTGTTCGGGGTTAGTCGTTTGCGGAGCGAATAAACGGCGAAAGAAAAATCGCGCTTCAAGTTTTGAGGTGTCGTTGGAAAGGCGAGACTTGTAGCTTGAAAATCACGGTCGTCTCGATAGAGGGAAAAATTTTTTGAGCCTCCTAGAGACGTTCGAAGCGGCCCAAAATTCATGCTTTTGGCGGGGTTGGATGGGCTGCCTGCTCGGGTCTCGTTTCGAGTGGAATTAAACGGTGTTAAAAAATCGTAGGACAAGTTTTGTTAGGTCGTTCGAAAGAGGAGGCTTCGATCTTGATATTCGCGGTGGTTCGAGTACGGTAAAAAAATTGTCGAGCCCTGTAGAGCCGTTCGAAGTTGCGAGAAGTGATCTTCATTGAAGCAGATGATGTTCGCGGCATGCTTCTCGTTTGGAGAGCCGTCGAGCGCTGTAAAAAAATCACAGTGCTATTTTTTTGTAGTCATTGAAAAGAGGAGACTTCAATCTTCAAATCCATGATGATTTTAATAGCTAATAAAATTTTTTCGACTTCGTGTGAGATGTTGGAGTTCGACAAATTTTGGAAGATCGCAGTAAAGATTTCATTCGTTAAAATAAGTAATAATTCGCTATCGTACAATTATTTTTCATGACTTTTTTATAAATAATCTGTAGAAAAAAATTACTAGTCTAAAAATTATCCAGCTTTCATC
>CM052159.1:1758220-1771497 GCA_028455555.1 Augochlorella aurata | reverse complement strand
AAACGAGATAATCCGATTATGACAACCAATTTAATTATACTGTTATATAACCTATAATACATTACAATAGATCAATACATAGATTAATTAATTAATACGTAGATTAGTCGATTAATGCACAGTATCAAATTAATTTTCATAACGAATTACTTTAAATCGCTCAATAAAATATTACATAAAAGCCGGTTTTTACGGCCACGAGGAGCATAAAATAGTTCATTCTATAATAAAGGCTGCATAAATAACAATGCAGCGAATCGTGTCAGCCCTTCGACGAGTTTAGGGCAATGCGCGCGGTGACATCCGCCCTGCAAATGGACGTTGCCTGTCTTTCGAATGATGCAGACGATGTAATTGAGAAATATGCGTGTAAGAGTTCGCCGAACTCGTCACTCTTCCGGAAGATTTATGGCGAACGTGAGATAAAGCTTTTCCTCGCAGAAATGGATCGGCCCGTATTTTCCCGATATCTGTTGCTGAATAAACGATGCAGCCTCGTTTATACCGGGTGCACGGTTACAGTCTCGATTTACTAATTAATTGAACCGCGGCGGTGGAGAAAATGAATTTTCTTCCGGCGGATTCATCTGCGAGTGGAGGAAACCGGTTTAGAGAGAATTTTCAAAGGCCTTGCCTCGGTAGGGATTTATCGCGAAGAGTCGGTCCTTTTCACGCGCGGTTCTCGCCGGCGAACAAATTCCTATGGCGACGCACGGGGGAATCAATTTCGACCCCGTTATCCGAAAATCATGCAGATATTTGGTTATCGGTTATCGGAGGCTATTCGCGATATTGACCAGCGTTTCTCAATTTTCGGTACCGGGGTAAAAGTATTCCTTAACTGCCACGAATATACTGCGAAAAGTGATCTTCCAACTTTCATTTGGATCCTTAATGGGTAATTTTTAGAAACCGGTTTAAGCGGTTCGTGGACAGAGACGTTTCTTCTCCGAGGAGGCATCGATTTTTCATGATTTCCGAGACGACGCGACATTTTCCCAGAGATCTAAGTTTATCCATTGCAAAGTATAGTCTTTCAGCTTTAATTTGAGTCCTCGCATGTTGGAAGATTTCGGCGAGAAAGCACTGATAAATTCGATCGAAGCTACCCCGTATAGTTAAGTGAATTAGGTCTGCCCTTTATGGGGTTGCTACTATTCGATTATTACGACGCTGTCCATAGCGATTTATTCAACTGTTAAGGGCTCGAATGAAAGCTGGAAGAGTGTACTTTACGAAAAAATTATTTAGGATCGCGGAAAATTGCAAGGCCACCCAAAACTGATTTTCCATAAAAATCGTTTATAGAGTAACTCAGAAATAATCCCCAGGACATTTACAAATACGCCACCGAAATCTGCTCAATCCTATCAAATTAATTTCTCAAAGCCATCGCGAAAGCTGTCAACTCGTAAGCCGCGGGAATCTATTAAACAGGCTGGAAGGACCGAAAAAATCCGAAGTCGAGCTGCTCGAGGCTCGAGGGCCAATCCGGCGTCTCCGCGCGGTGCCGTAAATGAAGAAATTGGATTCGGTAACGAGCTGGAGCACTAATAAATAACGGTCGGGCTCGGTATATACACCAGTGTCCATCACGGTGGAATAAACGGCTTGATTATCCGCGTTGCGGAAATATTCGGGATTCCGGGACCGGTTTCGGGAAAAGGAGCATACCGAAAATATTTGGCGTTCCTAATAAGTAGGTAGACGCCGTAATCAGGGCGAGGAGACGCGCCGTGATATTGGACCTGTTCCGACCCGTCTATCCCGTCTATCCCGTCCATCCCGCAGGTGCCGCGGCCAGAAATCTACGACTATTTCGTGGGGAACGCGGCGCAAACGCGCGCGGAGATTCCGCTCGAATGTGCCGCGGCAGTCCGAGCTAATAAACGAACGACTCTTTCATTGCTACCTGCCGGACTGCCGGCGTGTCAACAAAGTTCGCTGCCGCGCTCCATCGACAATTTAGCGCGCCGCGCGAATCCAGATCCGACGGATGTAATATTTTTTCGCAGTGATTGCATCCCCGCAAACGTAATCCATGGGGAAAGAGATTCATTTGGCCGAGTGTCGCGTGACGCGAGGAGACGTCCGCGGGATCCGCTCAGGGCCGTATTTAGGAACTTGGAGAGAGGTTTATGGGACCCAAGGTGCGCCGCGAAGCTACCTTTAAACGAGATCGGGCGAGTGGTCTTTTCGGTATTTCTTCTGCGGAAAGACGCGCAGAAAAGTGTCCGAAAAGTTTGAAAATATCTGCCATTTTTTCAGTAAAAGATGTCTACCTGGCGAGAAGGTGAACGAAAAACAGCGTCGTTCAAAGTTTAAAGGGAAAAATGCGAAGAGAAGAGGCGTAATGAGAAGTCCGATTTCGGTTGGGCGAGCAGATTGCCGTGATTTCCCGTGAACATGATCGTGGGTTCGATGAAAAGGCCGCGGATATCACTGCGACGCTCCTGCGTGCTCATTGTGAAAGTGTGCGGCTTGTTCCGGATCGATGGCAGCGATTTTAATTGGTCTGCTTACCGTCGCGCTGATTTTTCATCGAGCAGCCGCCCCCGCCGGTTATTACCGCGAGATAAACACGAGGTACCGCGGTCCCGCTAATTATTCGCCGCGAAAGAATTAATTGGACGGAGCTAGGTTTTTTGGGAAAACGCTGCGACGTCTTTGAAAAAGGGCGCGTAATCAGTTTTTTGCCGGCGCGGCTCGACGGCTGTCAGGTCGGGCTGGATACGTCACGTGTTCAGTGTCAATCACGACGCCCGCCGACTGGGGCCAAACAATTTTTCCTGGCGGCAGCGACAAAGAAGCGAGAGGGAACAAAAGGAACTGCCATTGGAAAAAATTGTCTTTAAAAGAATCGAAAAATAAAGGGAGCCCCGCCGCCATAAGGCAATATCGAGCGGCTCGCTCGCGCGATACTAGGATAGCAGAAAACATCGCCCCCGTTTTCTCATTTTTCGGTACGATCTTCCATTCTCCGATGGGGAACGGCGGGAAAAAAAGGAAACTATCAAGTTCCTCGGGGGCCTTGAGTTATTAGCTTCGGGGCGATTTTAATTTTAAATTCTCGCAAATCGCGTCTCCGCTATCGATCGACGCGAGATATCTCACTATCGGACGGCTTAAACGGAAAAATAATCCCCCGGCAAATATACTGCAGGATAGAATTACAAGTTCGCTTATTTTTTCGCCCGTTTATTGTTGCTGCTTAAGTTATTGCCGCGATCGACCGTCATGAATTATCGCCGCGGGAACTTCCAATTTCTTCCGAGTATTTGTTAAACTATTCAAAATAACGATTCTTAAAGCGGAACAGACACTCGGAACGCAATTTTCAATTATTTTCACGCGCGTCGCATACCCGGATCTTAATATCGTCGATTGGATTGGTCGCGGCGAGTCTCCTGCCATCTTCTACGCCACTCTGTTTCCATTTATCGTCCGTCCGATACCGTTTCTCCAACAAACCGGATGCGTCTGCGACCAACTTCTATTTCGAATATTCTAAAACCAACGCGGAAGCGTCATCGATAACTTTATAACCATATTTCGCGGACCCACTTCTGCTAATTTCAGCAGTTTTCCTCGAACATCACGGAAACTGAAGCAGATTGATACTCGGTACATAGGGAAACCCCAATCTCTATTGCATATAAAAGTCAGAATATATTAGTCGGAATAAACTATTCAGAATAGCTTAGTCAGAATAAATTAGAATAATTTCTTGAGATTAGTTTCAGAATAAAAAAGTCAGAATAAAGTAGTAACAATAAATTAGTCAGAATGGAAATGTAAGAATAAATTAGTCAGAATGAAATAGCCAGAATAAATTAGAATGGCATGAGTAGTCTAGCCAGAATAAAAAGATCAGAATGAAAACGTCAGAGTAAAAAAGTCGGGATAAATTAGTCACTAGCCGTAATAAAAATGCCGGAATAAATTACTAACTGGTACGAAATGTTTAGCCAATTACACGTTAATTCTTATTGTTAGTCACAATTACCCTGAATAATCATTAGTCGGACACGACATTAATGCATAATTACCATCGATCAGCCACCGTGTGTTCCAACTACATACACGTACTATTCTTTGCTAATCGCCGACTATCACAGAGGCGATCGAGGCCGCAATCGTTAGCGATGTTTCCGACTCTGCGTATAATGCAAGCCCTTGGGAGAAGAAGCGGCTTTCTTAAACAATCATCCGAAACAATTTCACCTGTAATCTGGAGAAACCCGTCCAGCATTCTCCGCAGCACCGATACGTTAATTCGGCGTGGATAAAGGAAGGAGCTTCCCGGAGAAAAGAAGAAGCGCGTGGAGATAGTAAGCCGAGTAGGATCGAAGCTAAGGAATTTCGTTAGACGGCCGAACTTATCGAAAGGCGTCGTTAGAGTTTACAACGGCGCGGCGGAGCGTTCCGCTATCTCGAGATCCGTTCGCCGGCTTTTGTTCCTTTTATTATTTCTAACGCAGTCTCGCGCTGTTTCCGTAGCGTTAATCCCGGCCGCGGGAGCGGATTGGAGCAGAGCGGCGCGGAGCGGAGAGCCGAAGCGGATTGGAGCGGAGCCGAAACGGAGGAGCGGAGAGCCGCCGTTGGATATGTCGCTTATTACACTGCAAAAACTTTTCTCATTTCGATTCGCTTCGCACGAGAATACGAAAGGTATTGCGTGGGGCTATTGGACCAACTAACAGAGTCAAAGCCCTGGAATGTTATGAGAGGATTGCGGAGCATCTATTTACGCACAGCATTATTGCACATGGTAAAACAGCCAATATCGCAACTCGCGGGCTTCGAATCTTCCGAGATTCCGCTCTCGAAATTCGGAGTCCGTCAACTTCTCTTTGCTAACTATTCGAT
Organism: Augochlorella aurata; assembly: GCA_028455555.1. Lineage (NCBI taxonomy): Eukaryota > Metazoa > Arthropoda > Insecta > Hymenoptera > Halictidae > Augochlorella > Augochlorella aurata. Next base: position 1,766,628 of record CM052159.1, on the reverse strand, counting down.
CATTAGGCAGTACCGTTTATATAGTGCGATCCCCCAGCTTTCATTTAAGCCCTCGGAACTTTGAAAGCTCCCACGGCAAAGCAGAGAAAAATTGATTCGAATCTGCTCTATATCCAGAAATTATGTTTCTCGGTGCTACGGACGGGATTTCTTTAATTTTCCACGCGATGTGGAGATCTTCCGCGGAACTTTATTATTCTATCTTAAACTACGATCTTCCAGCTTCAATTTGCGATGTCGAAAGTTTAAACAGCTTCGCAGGAAGTACAGAAAAATTATTTCGAAGCGTGCGCATATTTGCTTTTACGTTGTTCTCCTATACTGTCGATTAATTTTTTGCGATTTTCGAAAAGATGTGGTAATTTTCCGTGAACCAAAGCGGATCTGTCGTAAAGTATGGGATTCTAGCTTCAATTTGAGTCCTCGAGTGTTGAAAAATTTCAACGAAGAAGCGTCGAGAAAATAAATTCAAGCAACCCCCGTTGCGACAAGTCGGTTACGTCTGGTCTCGCGGAGCTGCTTCAGTTCGATTTATCGATGCTTTCGCGCAGGAATTTTTTGACTTTCGACGACTCGAATGAAAGCCAGAAAAGTGCACTTTACGACAGTTTTATTTAGACTCGCGGGAGATCGCCAGGTCGTCTTGAAAATTGCTAACGAGAAGACGATAGGGTAGCGAGAACAAATTTAAGACGATGTATTTTCATTTCAGCGATGCGAGTATCGCGTAACTGTTACTTATTCGTTTAGTTCGTTTCGTTTCGAGGTCTGCAGATGCATGTTTCACTTTAGCGAGTCGCAAACATTTTCTGACGCTTTTACAATTGTTCTGGCGAACAATAAGCGGCAACGTGCACTTAGAGTCACTCCGAAACTGGATCCCCTCGAAGTATATTTTGCTTCGTTAGAATAATTCTCGAAACGTCGAAAGAAAAATATGTTCCACTCCCCGAGACATGCAATTTTCCCCCGAAAATGTCCCCAAGCCAAAAATACATCGTAATTCTCGTAACTCGAGCCCTTCGCATTGGCTCGAGGCGTTCGGGTTTCTCTCTTATTCGCGAAAATAACGTTTAATACGGCAAAGAAAAATATTCTCTATAACGTAAGATGCGTAGAAAGGTGCTGAAAAGGTCGCAAACAAATCCGGCTTATGGTTTTTCCGGAAAGTCTCCCGAAATTCGCACAATTCGCACTCTCCGAAACTGGGTCACTTCGTATCGACTCGCCGCGTGCGTTTTCTCTTGTCTTTTTGCTTCGAAACAATTTTGAAAGCGTTACAAAAATTTTTCTTCCCGCTTAAGACATGCAGCAAGGTACCGAAAAACTTTGGGAAAAATTCGGCTTACAGTTTTCCCGAAAAAAATTCCAAAAGTCGCGCCAACCAGAGTCTTCGAAGCTGGGTCGATTTGCGTGGACTCGAAGCGAACGTTTTTATTTTTGTCTCTGTCGCGAAACAATTTCGAGGGCGTCGGAAAAAATATTTTCGTATTGCGTAAGACCCGCGGCAATATCGCCGACAAGTTTCGAGGGTAAGGGCGGCATGGTATTCGTTTGAAAAAATGGTTAATGTCGCTGGAGCTGGCATCCCCTTAACCGTTTACATGGACTGGCTGGCTGGCTGGCGCAGCGATCTCGTTTCGCCGGTGTTATTTCTATGTTTAGTAGATATATTATAGTAGACGGGGCATTCCCTTTTCCTGACCTCACTTTGTCGATAATGGTATCGCCGTCCTCGCTTTTGTTCCTTTTCACTTGCCCATTATTGTTCTTCTTTGTCTTCGCTGGGAAGACGAGCGATTCGCCAATGAAGCGATCGCAAATTCTCCGCCCGGAGCCTTTGTAATCGCGTTCAGAACTGCCCCGGGATTGCGCGGACCGTATCGCGCATTAAACAAAATCGAATTATTCATTATCATCGTTATAATCCCGTAAAAATATCTCGCTCGGCCCGTTCCGAAACGAAACGAACGGTGGAACAGCCGCTTCGAAAATTCGTCGGAGTCGCGCGACGCGGGCAAAATCGTTGCAATTAGCGTAGAAGCCAGCAGAAGGCTCGCGTCAACTAGCCTAATTGGTAAAGCGAAGATCACGGCGTTCCTTCGATTCATGAAATCTTAATCGGACTCGAAATAAAGGAACGTGCTCGCTTCAAAAACGCTATAAAAAGAGCCAAAGCGTCCAGAGAAATCGATGAAATTAATACGGGAGGTAGCAGGAGGTCCCCGTTAATTAGTTCAATTGGAAAAGTGAAGATTACGCTACTCCGGACGAAAATTCGGGTCGTGTTTTATTTCTGGTCTAGCGTAGGAAATTGCCGGAGCCGTGCTAAATTTAAAATTGTCGCGCGGACAAACGACTCGATAAAAATTGATGTAATTTATATGGAAGGTGGCCGAAGGTTCGCCGGAAGTAGGCCAGCCAGTAAAACCGAGATCATGCTACCGATACTCCCGGACAAAAATTCAGGACTGAAAGCATCTTACCGGGAAGAACCTAGGAAGCTTCAGATACAGGTTACACCGAAGATTGCGTCACGGTTGAACTACTTAATAAAAATCGATGTAATTATTCCTGCAGGCGGCCGGAGGATCGGCCTAACTAGTCCAGTTAGTAAGATGCCGATTATGCTGGCGATATTCTTTTGAAAAATTCTAGATCGCCGTCCTTTAACTTAAAATATTCCGACGACCTTCGGAAGCGCTCTAAACTAAAAATTACGCAAGAACCGCCGGATAAAAATCGGTGCAATTAATAGAGACGATGGTCAGAGGTCCGTTTCAACGGCGGCAATTGATAAAACGGAGATCGGAGTGTCGCGAGGTCCGAGAAAAATTCCGGCCGGCGAGCTGCCGTCGTGTATTATCGTCGGCGAAGCTTCGCGAATTTCCGGTATTCTCAATGGGGTGTCCCTGAGCTTGTATCGATTCCTCGACATCTCTCAAGATGAGAAATAAAAAGCTGAAAAGAGACAAGGGAAGTCGCGAGGTAACTGCCCGTATAACCCAGATCGATGTATTCGTGGAACATTTGCCATCGGGGATTTCCCCAGGTGGCGGCTGTCATGTACCACGCCGGGACGTGTAACAGGTTCACCTACAGTCGAAGGAGCTGACATGGACCGGCTCTTGTTTAATCTCATTCCGTCTCTTTTTCACCGCGTCCCTCTTTCTCTGCCGTTCGTTTTTAGATCATCCTCCCCCGCCGGCCCCCGCGTTCTTCCACGAAACCTTCTTTGAATCAGTCAATTAAAACCGTCTAGCCGAGTGTCCACTGTTTTCTTCCGCCGAATTCTCGGAAACAGTTTCCAGCAGAGTCTTATTCCAGTCCGCTCGTGGAATTATATCGGAGAGGAATCACCGGAGTTGTCTGACAATTTCTAACGATCAATGATATAGGATAATTTATGATAATTAGTCACAAATGTATCTTTCACGATGTTGATATCCCCATTCAAGTTTCCCGGGCTTCCCGTAGGAATTTTTGTGCTCTCGAGGTCTCGAACGAAAGCCAGACGAATGCACTTTACGACGGATCTGTTCAGCCTTTTTAACACCGTCCAGTTGTAGTTTTCCCGCACGGTTTTTACAGCGAGCGAACATAAGTCGAGTTGATCGATCGCATTAAAATTACGCAATAAATACCGTCGAACTCTGGAAAGCGTTTTTCCGATTGATAAATCCAGGCCCGTTCCTCGAATTATCGAATACAAATCACCGGCGCTCGGGGAAACGTGCAACGTTAAATAAGCGAAAAAGTTCGGTCGTTAAACTAAAAAGGGAAGTTGCCGGTTTGCGGCTAATTATGGCGCGAGTTCGGTAGGTTTTCCGCGAATAACCGGCAGTTCCTATGCATCGTAAACAACCGGACGTTAATTGGATATAAACATGTCCGGAAATATAAGAAGAGACGGACGGTAGCATCGATATTCCGCGCGGGGGATGCTGAATATCAACGTCGCCGAGCTTCGCGGACGGCTGTTGGCAAATAGCCGCTCGAGCGTTTCTGCCACTTCGGGAACTGTCAGCACATTGTACCACTGGATAGATATTTTGGAATTTCGGGACACTTGGCGGTTCCCTTCGCAATGAGCCCGCTTGTCGGCGAACTGTTTGCTCGGCTCTTGCGGCGGTTATGATAGGAGCTTTATTTAAGTGTCGCACGACGATAATTTCTGTTTGTTTATTGTTGTTCCAGCGGTGACATTGTGGATACGGAGCACAATGTTCCATTAAGCGGCGGCTGATTCCAAGTGAAATGACGGAGAACGGGGGCTGCTGGATTCGACAGGGTGAGCGATTCATTTCTTGTTTATCGATGGAACGAAGCCTTTTTCATCGAACTAAACGCTTTCTATTTTTTTATACAGTTGAGAATTACTGTTAGAAATTGCGATTTTTAAGCTTTCGTTCGAGGTGTCGAAAGTTAGATAATTCTCATGGGAATGTGAATAAAAATAACATCGAAGCACCCCCTAGATTGATCAGGTTTTTCTAATGTTCAACATAGTAGCGAATTTTTTGCAGTGATTGCAGTCGGTCTATATTGAAGCGTGTTTTTCTAGCTTTCATTTGAATGCTTGATAGTTGAGAAATTTCGACGAGAACGCGTTGAAAAATTAAAGTAAAGCAACCCTGTATCCTTAAAAGGGTCGAGTGTGCCTCTTAAGGGGTAGCTTCGATTCGACTTTCCGATGCTTTCCCATAAGAATTTTTCAACTGTCGACATCTCAAATAAAAGTCGAGAGAACGTAGTTTCCGATCGCCTCGGTTAGATTCTTGAAAGATGGCGATGTCGCGACGAAAGCGGAGAAAACCTAACGGAAGACGCCCCGAGCACGATGTAAATGTACTTGGGGCTGCTTAAATTACATTTCAACTACTTCCCCATGAAAATTATCCAGCTTTCAATACCTCGAATGAAAGCCCGTGGAACGCACATCACAATACACCCATTCAGTCTTCCCGAACAGCTTTCTACTCGGTAGGACAATTTGCAACGTCTTATTCCCCGGCGAGAAGTTGAAAAGCCCGGCGTTTTCGGGAGCCTTTCGATCTTCCCCGTCGAATTCCGCGGCCCGAGTTTCCCGGCCGTAGAATCATAAGCGACATAAGCGAAGCACGACTAGTTGTAATTCCGTTTGGATTTACATTCGGAGCCGTGAAATTCCGCGATAAGTTCGCGGAGCTCGCAACTCCGATTATGAACGCTCGTTTCGCTTATCCCAGTGCGCCGCGCCGCGAGGCGCCTCGCCTCGCCGCTTAATCCGCGGCCGCGATTGTTCCTGGGCCGTTAAGAAAGCCGGTCCGCAGAAGACAGAGCCGGAAACAACAATAAAAAGTCGCCGGGAAACACAAGGGGAATTGTACGGCGACTTCTATCGTCGCGATTGGCGTCTCGTTGACGCCGGGCACAGCCCCGGTCGGATTAGCGGCGGGAAACAGTTGCAAATTGTTGGCTTTGCGCGCAACTTTCGCGAATTCTTCGAGTAACAAGTTCGCGGCCGGTTCTCGGCGACATTTCCCCGGGGTGGAGCAGCTCGTCGGCCAAGTGACCGCGATGAAAAGCGATAAATAAGGATCGATTGGATTTCTACCGGCCGAGCGGCAAGTTTTCCTCCGATAATAGGAGCGAGAACACGCTTTCTGTCTCTGTCCTCTCCGCTTCTGTCTCCGCGTTCCTTAGTCGTCTCTCTTTCTCTCCGTCTCCTTCTCCCTAGCGCTGTCTCTCTCGCTCTCTCTCTTCCGCTGATTCAACCAGTAACTTCTGGACTAAGCGGATTAACCGACCCTCTGACGACGGAAACGGTTCTGTTCTATCTGCTACCGTAACTCGCCGTTTATCCAGAGCTCATCCTCTGAGACGATGTTATGATAAGAATCGTCCACTTCGTTGGAACTCGGTTAATGTGTCCTATTATGCGCAGATTCGAACAGCAGGATCAACCGGGCGGGGACTTGTTGTCGTGTCGTTGACTCGCGCTCGACTAATCGCGGTTAGGTTTCGCGTCTCTACCGGTCGCGGACACCTTCCGGATTTCTAGGAACTTCGGCGTTGTCCGAATCCTCTGTGTCGGATATTTCGAAAGCGGCGCAAATCGAGAAACCGGAAATATTGCAACAATTTTACCATGTAAATTTTCAGAAATTGGCAGTTGTCTTAAAGTAAAGCGATATAGCCGAATCTGTATGAATTATGAATTTGTTTCTAGGAATTATGAATCGTTATCTTCTTTCTATAAATAATGAATTAGCATTTTCTTCCTATAAATGATGAATTATTACCTGATTTGTATGAATTTATTTGCAAGAATAATGACATCAATTAAATCCGCGTTCCGACGGTGTCTGCTCGGTAGCTCTTCGAAATGATTTTTGAATACGTTCCCGGAGGACTTTTTGGACTTTTCGGAGCTCGACTGAAAGCTGTCAGAACCTAGTTTGTGAATGGTTTGGTCACGTTTGCTTGAAAATCCGTGGGAATGGTGTAAAAGTTGATTAGGATCGATTGCTCGGTGAACGCCGCCTGGATATCGTAGGAGTATTTCGTGTGGATTTTAGAATGATTTCTTCGGCGAATTTTTGAACTTCCAGGGCCGTGAATGAAAGCTCCGAGACTGCACTTTCTAGTAGGTTCGCTTAGTTTTGTGGGAAAATTCGAGATCGCCGTGAAAAATCGATAAGTTCCCGTGGAGATAGTTCGTAAACCCGTGCTTGAATTCGAAGGGGATTACTTGGAATCTATTTTAAACTACTTTCCAGGGAAAATCTGCGAACTTTTAAGGGCGCGAATGAAAGCCGGGAAATTGCGCTTTCTAATAGGCTCATTTATATTTGCAGAAAAAAACGAGATCGCGATGAAAAATTGATCGGATCGATAGCTCGGTGGCGTCGACTTTATAAGTTCCTCCAATTACAGTTGTTTTAACTACCATTGATTCGAACAGAAACTATAATGTACCTACCTGTAACTGCGTTTTAACAGCTTCCAGTCGCGCTTTTGAAAGTTGATGAACTCGGCCGGCAAAATATTTGAAAATCAATTTAAAACAATCTTCGAACCAGCGGTCGGATTTGCCGATTTTTCCAGCTGAACTCGGAGTAACAATTACCCGTCGTGCTCGTCGTCGATCATGGCTCTATCAGCGAGAAACACGAAGCTCGAGATTCCCCGTAAAATGCGAGATCTTATTGAAAATGCTCGGACTTTATCGGTAGTTCGAAGACGGTAAATAAGAAGTTATCAGTTATTCTTGAGAGAGCAGAATGCTGTTACGAAAGCTCGGTAATTTATCGATCCAGCCTCGCAGATTTTAGTGGTCTTCGCGCACCTAATGCACCGCCGACTAATAACAATTACTATAAAAATGTGTAGCGGCTCTTCCGTAACGACCCAACGCCGGTTATGTTTCCACCCGCAATTATTCGGCCTTCGTTTACGATCTTTTTTCTGGAGCGGACGACGGCTAGTTGGAAACTGGGATTATCAGTCGGCGAACTGTGAACGTTCCTGTTCATTCAGAGGACGATGATGGATTTCGCAAGTGCATATGCACTCCACTGTTTGTCGGAGGCTCGTCATAAACTCGACGTAACACTTTGGGAGCTCCGCGGACGGATCGCACTGCGTACAGTGACTTGGATTTCTCAATTTGCCAAGCGGTATTGCGAATTTCTGCAAATGGAAATTAATCTATTACGAAGTGCGAGGATCCAGCTTCCGCTCGCCGTCTCGAAAGTCCGGAAATTCTCGCTGGAAGCAATGGAAAATTGATTTTGAACAACCACATAGTGTGACATACTGCTTTCGGTGCTATCGATCAGGATTTATGGATCTTCTGAGTAATGTTGCAATTTTTCAAAAATTGAGATTATTAGAAGGTATAATTGCGAAAAGAAATTCCTTATAATTATTAAACGGTGAGAAACAATAAATGTATCGGTTGAATATTTTCGACGTAACGATTCTTCGACACATTGATGCTTTGTAAATCACTCTGTATGTTTCACGTTATTAATTATTTGCGTTACTAAATGATATTACAAAATAGCTACGGAGTGCTTAATAGTGTATTTGGCGAAAAGAATTCTCGTAGATACTAAACGTTATAAAGATATAAATTTATTAACGAACCTTGCCTGCTACAACAATTTCTCAAAACGTTTATGCTTGAAAACTTGCTTCACATTTCTGATTTAAGCGGTTATTTTCATTAACAAATCAAATGATAAAATAGCCAAGGAAATGCTTGACCATATTTCTAATAGACGGAATTGTTGTAAATATTACAAAGCCAGAAATAATAAATTTCTTACCGAAGAATATTCGATTTCGTATACGCAGTTATAATATTGCTTGCCCGAACGGATTTGTCTACCCAAGAGTTTTTGTCGTTGACTCGAGGCCGG
>CM052159.1:1695896-1758120 GCA_028455555.1 Augochlorella aurata | reverse complement strand
TGGTGTGGAACAAATCGAATCGTCCGCGATAAAATTAACCGATACATCCGTAAATCGAAATCCAATATGCGACAGATCTCTGGCCGCTACGTGATGAAAAAATCTCGTCGAAGATCCAGATCCTCGAGACCCCAACGAACTGCTAATCAATTAACACGGTCGCGAATGGAAGCGGATGAAAGGTTGCAGAATCACGGGCTTGCCGCGAAGAATACGCACTTTTAATCAGGTAGCTCCGATTTAACGATAACCTGGGCTCGCGTGAACCGGCGCGGAAGATTATAGGTCAAGAATGAAGCGGCGAGGGCGAAATGGAATCACTGAATAGCGAAAAGTCGCATGAACGATTTTGCGTGCCGGAGACCAGCTTGTCTCTCGCTTTTTTTTATCGGTCGCGACCGCGGTCGCGGTTGCGTGAACCGCAGCCGCGTTTCCTTTTGTCTACGGAGCTCTTTCGCGTGTGCTGCTTTCGAACAAAAAGGCTCCACGGGCGAAACCCCGCGTCGTGTCGCGTCGATCGATCGATCCGCTCCCAAATGCCTCGAAAAAATTAATCAAATCTCCGGCTCGCCGTTCCTCCACCCGCGAGTCCGCTGTTTCGCGACGGTCCAACTTCCTTGTTACCTTGTAATCGGACTTTAACGACCTCCTCGGAGCTTCCACCGCGGCGTTATGGCAGCCGGTGTCCGTGTTGCCTGCGATCGTTCGTCTTTTTGCCCGGCGAATCGAAATTGTCGATCCTCAAGAGGCAAATTCTTCCACTTAATTAATACAATCATTTCGGGAACATTTTCGATGGAATCTACTTGCTGGAGGTTTCGTTCCGTTTTGCGGAAGTGTAATTCCTCGCAGTTAATTCGGGAAAGGGGGATCGAAATGAAACAGCGAAGGAAACGGGTGGTCGAGGAGACTAAAGTAGCGAGGATTCTATCCAGCGATTATATCGTTCAGGGTCAACTAAAAAGCAGCGAACAAAACGAAGTGGCAACGAGAGAGAGAGAGAGAGAGAGAGAGAGTGGAATGCGGTACCAAATAAAATAGGGGAGAGCACAAAGTGGCAAAGAAACGCAAAGTAGCAAAGTAAACAACGATATCAAAGAGATGGAATAGTGACGAAAAAACAGTAAAAAGAGGGAATAGCTGCGGAACAAAGTGGCGAGGGCCGAGTAGCCGGTGAACAAGTTGCACGATAGAATCAAAGTAGCTCAGAAAAAAGTAGCATCTAAAACGAAAGTAGCAAAGGGAAGAAAAATCTGGGATGCAGCGTGTAGAGCGTGCGTGGACAGTAAAAGGTGCGATCTCGCATGATCATCGCGGAGATTAGCATCGCGGTGCATGATATCGGAACGATGCAATCAAAAACTACTTTTCGAAAGTTCTTCGACGTTAAATATCCGGGGAACGGGCCGGCCGGGGATATTCGCGGGGGTTACGCCGGTGGGCGCCTATAATTTCGCAAATAGGCCCTATAACTTTGTCATTACAGCGGGAACGAAAGTATTTTCCGGCGGGTTTACGAGCGCGATATCTCCCGACGTCATAGTTGCGCTAGAGCGGCCAGGATTCCGACGGGGAACCGCCGTTATCCCGGGCAACGATGCTCCGCGGTCGAAGCGCGGGACTGAAATTAATGAAACTGTCTATAAAACTGACTTAGACTCTGCTGCGCCCGCTGCAGATTCATTTATTGGTCGAACCTTCGAAATCATCGGTCGAACCGATTCATACAGAGGATCTGTATGACCGTACTTTACCGACTGGTAGTCTATAAATCGGCTTTTTACCAATAATTTCTTATCTATTATTGAGCTAAAAGTGTTAGATTGCACTACTGTAAGCTCCCATATTATACGTAACATATTATATTTAAGATTTTCATAAGCAAAAGAAAATATAAGTAATATAATAATTTGTGCGCGAAGTTCTAAGTCGAAACAGGACCGGTGCCAGGGAAATGACCGGTCGGTGAAGTGTTAAATAAAGACTAGTCCGCGCTGCAACACCTGCAACTTCTAAAATATACGTTCGAAATTCCAAAATTTGAAATATTTCGAAATGTGGAGGCGTCTTGGAGAGTCGCGAAGGCTTTTTCTGTGAGAATATAGAATATCGAATCCCGAGCGAAAAAGTATTCGCCTTCATCTTTTTATTGTTAATAACTATCATTTGTTGAAAATAATTAGTAACATGTTGTTCGCGCGGCCTTGAATATGAAAAATAAATAGGAATAACAACTTGGATTCGGTGCGAGGATTATTTGAAAATACACTGATTTTGAAAAGCGCGTTTCACTAAATTACACGGGTCAGAGGTCGGGTATCGTTCGAAAACCTGTTAATTGAAACAATTCCCAAAATACGCGCGCATTAATCCCCCTTCGATCAGCTATTATTCGGCTCGACTGTACTAGAATCGTTGTGCATTTCTCTCTCTCTTTCTCTCTCGCGTTCTCTCTCTCTCTCTCTCTCTCTCTCTCTCTCTCTCTCTCTCTCTCTCTCTCTCCGCGATAAATAGAAAATATTGAACTGTAACGCGAAAGAAAATTCGAAGCGAAAATCCGGCGATGTTTAATTGACAGTTATTATATCGGCGATACTTCGACCAATTATAAAGCCTGTTTTTGTTCATTATATTCGACGGGCGCGCGATCGGGTTTCGATTTAACAGGCTGTCTCCCGCTCTTTCTCTCTCTCTCTCTCTCTCCATCCGTTCGTTCGTTTATGTATATCCCTTCGAATTTTCTATCTGCGGGCGAAAAGTATACTGTCGAATCGAGTATCTATCATTATAATTATTCATACGTTTCACGGGGAAAATGTATAAATGACAATAATGATGCAAGATATTCAGATTAATGTGGAAAATGAACGCAACTGACGTCCTAGAAGCTGCAGAATCGGAACGCAGAACTAAGACAATTTCCTCGGCAATTTCTAAACTCGTATACGAATCGTTCGCGTGCTTGTATTTTTCAAACAAATTCGATTTTTGCGAACCGATGACTTAAACTCCCCCTAATAATGCGTACACTATATTATGAAACCATTAATTGTAAAAACAGCGTTGTTCCATGCAATACATTTCTGCTCAGAAATTGTCCCAGCAATTTTCCAAGTCCGTGCATCTTAGACATATGAAAAATCAGGAAACCGATGACGTAGGACTCTGCCCAATAACGCATAGACTACGTCGTACAATTATTTCTTGTTGCGAAAACCTGTTGGTTTTATCGGGACGTCGGTTTCCCGGGGATTTTTAATAACGGTTCCGCGAGTCGCCCGGGGAGAATATTCGCAGTCTTGTTTAAAGTAGGACGAGCGAGAAGACGTTCGCAGAGGCCGCGGCCTCGTATTGACAAGCCCTGACAAAGGGAAAATTCTTTGGTGCAGCTGAAATATGCGCGGGGCCGTGTGTATCGCAGATTCATAGGTTCCCCGATCTATCACGACACACGCGCGGATTGTAAACTAGGATTGACTACGATATCGAGAAATGGGACGGCCGCTAAGCCGGGATCCGCGATTTATATTTGATCGAATTCGATACCCGGATCCCCGACGCGGTCAATCCTGTCGAGAGAGAGACCGAGCCGAGCCGAGCCGAACCGCCGCGCCTCGCCGCAATAATTCGAGAAAGATCTTGCCAGGGACGTTGACGGCTCCTCCGGGAGCGGATCCGACGGATAAATGGAAACTCGGGCTGTCCGGATACTTCCACCAAGACCGTTCGCGTTCCTTTATCGAATTCCAGCGGATTTTAACGCCGGGCCCGACCGGCAACCCTTTTTACCAAAACTCGGCGGGAATTTTTAGCAACTCGGAAGTTCCGTCCTGTTTTACATAGACCTAGGCTGCGATTTCATAGCGATTATTACTATTTATAATATAGTAGCGATTCGACAGGTACGGATTGTTGCATATGCCGCGGACAAAGACTGCAACAAAGAGAAAAAGAACCATATAACGGTGTAATAAATACGGTATTGAAAATTGTTCGTCCGTTTACTCGACTAACCAGAAATCTGTAAAACGTCCAAACACTTCGGCAGAATGTTTAACCCGTTTGCTGCAAACAATCAAAAATCAGATATTCTTTTCATGGAAAACGAAGCTCCAGCGCAACATTTCAACGAGAAAGTAAATTTTTCAACCTGAGCTTTTCAATCACCAAAAATCCTTGCAAACAACGTTTCTATAGAAAATTCAGCAATCTGTCAAATTGCGGAACAACGAGCGTTCCCCCCCGGTTATTCGAAAGTTTCCCCCCGCCGTCTTCCCCAGAGCGAACCGTTAATGTAATTTCCATGGTTCGGATAGCGGAGGACGACGGAGAGAGAAAGTTCAAGCTTCGACGGATGTTCAAATATTTTCCAGAAAAAAGTCGGGCGCATCAGCCGCGCGGAAAAGTTCGTCCCGGTTTATCATTTTTGGCGGGAAAGCTCGCCGGGAAAGTTGTTCTACAACAATTTTTTTATTTTTGGAACCGTGTCCAGGTAACCGTTCCGGACTTTGTTTGGCCAGCCAGCGCACAGTGCTCTGGGAATTCGCTTTCTGCGACGGAAATTAAAATTCTTAAGTTTAATATTGTGAAATAAATTGTTCCGCTGTAAAGTGCTGAAGCTGTTGCCTCGAATCCGAGATAGATTTAGGCGACTCGCGCTTTAAACGTTTTACGAAAGCCTAAAATTCGAAGTAGCGTTGAACGTTTCGCGCACGGGTTGTGGAATATTAATAAGCGAAACGCCGCTGAAATAAATTCGGTCGGAGCACGCGAATCTTTCTATCTCTTTGTCTATCCATGGCTATCTGTCTCTGGAGAGCAAGAGACTTTCGGAATATTTTTCAGCGGAATTATGTGGGAGGATCGTAGATTGAGGTTTCGAGTATCGACACCGGAGAACAATAGACAGCAAAGCACACGTGTTACCGAGGGTCCGCTGTCTCCTTCCCGTCAATACGGTCGCACACTCGAACAGACTTCCCCTAGCTCTTGCAGGCACCCTAGAACGCTCATCGGAAGGCTCTGCCAGTGTAAAGTTACCCGGGCTGCGAATTCCGTTGACAGAGCTCTAATTACGTCGCCGGCTTCTAGAGAGAAATTTTCACGCGTCGATCGTAAACCGGAGCAACCTCGAAAATTCTGTAGAATCCGAGCAATTTGATACATTTAATCTGACGCTATAGAACCTGAATACGATTAACCGTAGTCATTTTATGGGACAAAGTTGAGAAACGAATGGTAGCGTTAGATTGAAAAGTCGCGAGTATGTGTTGCGTTCAAAGTTTCGTAAAACGGTAAGGAAAAATCGTGCGTCCAGTTTCTGGGGCTGTTTAGAAAGAGGAAGGTTCGCTCTTTAAAACGAGGCTAGTCTCGATGACGAGAAAAATTGTTCATCGTTTCTACGGACGTTTCAGTTTATAGATTATCCCCGAGGAATCTTCGGTTCTCGTGAAATCCTGGCGGACTTAGCGTCTTATAAATCGATACAGCAATTCGCGCAAGATTATTTTCGATGAACGCGACTAACGGGATACGAAAGCAGAGGCTTCGAGCTTTAAATCGAGCACAGAGAGAGGACCGTACATTGCACGGAGTTACAGAATTTCGAACATGGACGATGCTCCAAACACCATACGTGCTTCGACGAGAATAACGTAATGCAAAATGTAATAATTCATTGCGAGTATCTCCATGTAATTATTTATGATAAATTGCGATTGTAAAATCAAAGATACTATAACGAGCAGTGTTTCGCAAATGCTGTTCGCAAATGACGAATAAGTTTAATTATTCATCCTTTGCAAATTATGTTAATTAAATTGATCGTTTAGGAGTACGAAATTAATTGAGTTTATTTGCCATTAAAAACTTTTAAATAGTAGCGTAACGCTTGTATATTTAAGCGATTCGACATTTAAAAATCGTGGAAGGGTACCGCGTGTTCTTCTAAGGTTTGTTTAGGCCGGTGGGTCGAAGCCTCGCAATTAATCGCGCGATCGACTCGCGTCTGCGGGAGAGGAAGGCTCGACAAAGCGATCGCAATCGTTGTTCGTTCGACTCGGAAAGAATCCGCGGGAAAAAGGAGTCGGCTGATTAAAAGGGCGGCTCGCATATAGAATTAGCTTTCAGCGAAGTGAAACAAAAGGATTCTATTTCCGGGCAGTTTCTTGTGTTTCGCGGAACAATGTTCGCCGAGAAACGGATACTCGGAGAACCGCGGAAGGGAGCCCGTTCTTTTCCCTTCGGATTTTATTCGCGGAGGGACGCCGGCCGAGCGCGGACGTTTCAATGTGGCCGCGCAACAATAATACGTCACTATGCAATTACGTCCCGATAGTGGCATAATCATTCTTGGGACGGCTGAATGGGGCATCGGGCATCGAGCCCGCAGTTACGCTCTCGGCATAGACAATGTAACGAGTATCAAAAGATAATTACAACCATTCAGCCGAGAAAACTCGTTTCTATAGCGCCGGATAAACGTTGCATGCGCCCACCTCTTTGCAACACTTCTGCGTTTTCCTTTTGCCATCCGGTTAGTCGACACGCACCAACGACACACCCAGACACCTGCGGAACGGACAATCGCTAATTCGACAGCCGAGGACACAATCGACGCGGTGCATCCCGTTGCGAAATTGTCATGCACGCCCGGCGCAGGCCGGCCGATGTTTTAAACCGGCATTATTCCGGATACGGTGCAACGCGATGCTCTTTCTCCGGAAACGAACGCTTTCTCCCGAGCCAGTCGGATTTTTTCAGAGATTTCTGAGTCCTGTTATAACTCAAGATTTGTTGGTGAATTTATAGTAAAAATTGATTCGTAATGAAAATGCATCGCGAGTACATTTTAAATCAAAGTTACATTGAATGAGAATTGATGACATAAAGTTTCTATAATTATGTGTACGCTACGTCATGGAATCATCAGTTGTTGGAAAAGTTCTCGAAATCGATCAGGAAATGCTATTATTTGTAATGGATGTTGCATTATCGGAATTGCGCGTTCGGACGTTTTTCCAATGACCTCTGCATTTTTTACGAAAATGGAAAATCAAACTCCCTGTAATTTTCTCTGCGCTACTTCGTAAAATCATTCATCGTTGGCGGCATTCTTGATATCGATCTCAAGAAGCTATAAATTGGTATCAATGCACCATTAAGAGGAGAACGCTCATTGAAAATAATGCTTCCTCCGTTCGCCATTTCGGTTTCTATGAAAACTTAATGACCGCGTAACGATAGTCCACGGAAAATCAATATCATCACTCCGCAGAACCCATCGAACTCCGTCAGAAACAAAGCAGGACCAAATCGAATTTCTACAAATTCGATAAACCAGCTGAGCAGACCTCGGTCTCGGAGCCTTCCATTAACGCTGGGCAAATTGATACGGACAAAACTTAGGCTATCCGTTTTTCTATACATATTAATGACCCCGCCTTGCGTAAACTTCGTCGCGGAAGCGTTAAAAAACTATCGAGCAGCGTTTCATCCATTACAGAAAATTCTCTTTAATATTTAACGGCGGAACTTGGGCCCGGCGGCGGGCGGCGGTGTTACAGCGGAATTTACCGTCGCAATTTTTATACATATTGGATCGCGTTCTTTGCGTCCTCGGTTTTCAAGGATATTAAACAGCTCCTCTTTTCGCCTCGTGTAACGAGTGCGATCAATGCGGGATGCCGATCTCGGTTGCCACATTTTCACTCGAGAATACGATCGCGCGCCGAATAATCGATTTCACCTATCCCAAGATCCAGAGGCGAATGCAATAACGCGATGCATCGTCATCTTTGAAATGAAAATGCTTTCCGCAGCTATAATAGTCTCTGATCGAATATCGTGGAAGCCAATTTTTGGTAAAATGGACCGACTCGTATTTGTCAATAATTTAGAAAAAGGCAGATTGTATTATTAATTGCGGAAATAAAAATGGACTTTATCAATTTCCTCACGTAAAAGAAGGAAACAAAATGAAATAGATAAAATAAGAGAAGATAATAAATTAAAATTAAATGAAATGGAATAAAATACAATAGCTAGAACTGGTATAAAATGCAACAATTTATGTATCGCATTCGAAAAATAATCAGTTATCCACGAAAAGAATTCACACGGGAGACCGATCGCGTAAAATAAACGTTATAAAAACGATAACTCGGCTGCTAGTTAGCCGGCGCTGGACGGCGATTATTGCGTAACAATGCAAGGAGAAACACCGTGAAACGGTCTCCCGGTCTCGCGTTACTCAGTATGTAGTCCCGTGATTCTAAATTGGACGCCGCGCGAGCTTATTTCTAGAGTGAAAAATCGGATTTACGAAAATGAAATGAAATCTCTGCAACGGTAATCTTTGAAATTAAATTTTTTAATATCTTTTCGGCGGGTCCCGGCCCGGCGACCTCGCGCGCGCACCCCCTCCCACGCCCCCCACCACTGACACACAGGGGTAGCACGGCCGCATTTCCCTGCACGCGCGACATTCTTTAATAATGAACTCGTAAAATTCTTCCCGCCGTTAGGAACATCAGTATAATTATATTTTAATCACAAGCGAGCCCGGTAATTGCAAACACGCCGAGAAACACTTCAAACAGAGCTTTCTTATTATTCTTAGGAACGAGTGTTCCCGCCGCTTTTGCTCTGCTAGAATTCAGACTGCGAATGGGATCATGCGTATAGTACGGCGAGTCGGAGTGACTCTCAAAAAACAGTTTCGCAATGGACTAAAAAGGGGAAACGGGAATTAAATAAACATCGTCGAGTAGAAACTTTGTTCACCGAACAATTAATGTAATACTCGTCGAGCTTTTAAAATAATCACGCGTTTTCTATTATACGTATATATGCTTTGACAAACGAGATCGTCGAAACATTCGCAGAAATTCATAGCAGACGTCGTTTTTATGAACCGCTCGTCTTCCAGCGGGAATTCGTGAAAAAGAAAACGCGATGCAAGTGACCAATCCTGTTAAACCGTCTACATTCCGATACAAAGACTTCTCGGATATTCCCGTCGAAATTCCTACGAATCCTTAAAGCGACCACAATCTGCGCACCCAATATCCTGAGAAAATTTGCCTTCCCCCGGATCCGGCCGAATCAACTTTTTCCGGAGGCTCACGCATTCCCTTTCGCAGCGGCGCCGAGCCGCGGAGAATTCACCGCAGAAAATTCACCGCGATGAAATAATCGAAGGACTGTACCATCTGCCGCGGCGCTGTCCTTAATCAGTGCTTGTATCTTTATCGAGCAGTGTATTATCTCCCCCTCGGAGCTGCTTCGGAGTCGCGGTTAACGAGCGCGGGCTCCTTTGAAAAGGCGAGCGCAGCTTCGAAATTGCCTTTTATTCATTCATGATCCAAAGACAGCCGGTTTCTTTTATTTTTGTCGTTAGTAGGTAGTCTTGTAAATTGGCGGTGGAGGTAAAAAAGGGACAGAGGGAGGGAGGGAGGGAGGGAGCGCACTGGAATTTAATAGGACTCGCGAAATTTCGTTTCCAATTAGTTTTCTTTTATTTCCGTCGTTAGGGGTCTTGCTACATTGTTGAACGAGTCGTGCGGAAATGGAACGGATATCGGGGATCGCTTTTATTTACGGTGTCGCTAATCTGATACATTATTGGGACAGCTCAGGTGAAGTCTTATCGGTACTATTTCCGATTGATGTCGCTGCCAGCCGATCTTCTGTGCCGTTCGAACGCGTGTACAGTTAATCGGACGAGAATGTACGTTGATTTCGTTCTAATTTTATAGTCGCTGGCACGTAGCTAATACTAGCGAAACTCTCCTTGGTCCATGTTTAATTCCATTTGAGGACAGCACGAGCTCATCCTATTTTCATAATTGCCGATCGAGTACATTGTCGAAACAGCAGTCAGTTCCACCGAAATAGAAGCTGTTCTGCTAGTTAACGTCGGTGCTAATTTGATATATTATTGGACAAGCTTCGAAGATGTTTAATAGATTATTCTCTCAGTTCCAATATTGGTCATTTTCTTCATTGACGTAACATTCGATAGAAATGCAATGTTCCTGAAATACAGGTTGTTCTGGTATTTTTATCTAGTACACATTTAGTATCGTTACATCATTGCTTGGCCCCCTTTAGTTCCGATACGAAGAGTTCTACGTTATTTAAACAATTGAATGTGAATAATGCGAGCCTCAAAAATAGGATACTTGGTTTATTCCTGACATTTGCGATATTCTTTTACACTGTTTAAAAGCTGAGCGAAATATTTCGAGGTCCGAAAACTGTTTCTATATTTCTGGTTGTTATTAATATCGTTGCATCCGTGAGAAATTCCATATCAATTTACTAAGCCCTCTAATAACAATCTCCCAGCAGTGAGATGACTATCGTTTACGAGAATCCTTTAACTTAATAGTCGTCAAAGTTGCTAATATTTCAGCCGACAAATCGGCTAAAGATTGAATAAACCGCGAGATCATAATCGTCCACAGATTGCGAAGACACTCGGCCGGGAAAACTAATAAATGATTTCGCTTAATCCCCTCGCCAGCGATTTTCTAAATCGTCGGTAGGCTCGCATAGAAAAACGAGCCTCGGAAGCGCGATATTTCTCGGACAGAGAATTGCGAATTATCAGTCACGGCGGCGCAGGGTTCGCGGTACGTGCGATACACATTGATATTTGCCAACAGGATAATCGTAGAGCGTGCGTATGCGAGCTGTGGACACTTGCAAATAGGATAATTGCAGTGCTTAATACATATTGACGGCCGCGGCGTGTTTATGCGGTCAGTAAATCGTTTTTAATGACAAATTAATAATAAATCCACTCGGCCACTCTCTATCCGACGATCCATTCGCTCCGCGTTCTTTATTCACGGGATGAACGCTTCTTCTCAATCCTCGACGATCCCGATAGTTCTATTTCGAAGCTATCAGCGATAGATCGTACTATTCCTATATACAATCAATTTAGGAATCTATTACGAAACTGTGACAGAACTCGGCGGGGATCACGAGAGTATTAACCGGGCGCAGTCGGAGCTATTTTACCTCGGATTCGACATCGCCCGCAACGCTGAAGATGCAATTAGTGCATTTTATAGCGGATATTATTTTCTGATAATTTAAGCATTAAGTGAAATATCATTTCCAAATAGCGCTTCGTTTAAGCACCGAACGAAATAGTATTTTGAAACGGTATTTATTTGCGCGAATATTCCCGCGTCTGTTATTTCCTGTTAAATCGTTCGAAATTTTCGCCGGTCTGCAGAGTCGGCGGAGCTCTTGGAAATCGACCAAGTATCGAGCCGGACTTCTTTTCGACCGTAACCTCGATGATCGCTGGTTCATTCGGTCTCCCCGGACGAGCCGTGTTTAATTAAGACTGACCGTGGAAAAATATGAACTCGTAGAATGTTTCACGGCCGCTAAGATATACGGCGGTCCCGCGCAATTCCGCCCTACGGCTTTGAATTAGATTACACAAGTGAGTGAAACCACTCGTAATGTTGGCACAGTATGGCCCGGAATACTGCTGACGAACGCAATATACCTATGGCATGTGTTTCGTTAGTCGCAGGCAATTTCGAAGCAGCTAGTTCCGCCGCAGCAACTCGGCGACACGTTGCTTTTTAAGCGTCAAAGCCGGAGAACGGCCGATTCAAAAACAATGTGCAACGAAATTCTATACTGGAAAACCTGTCCAACTTGTCGCGGAAATGTTTTACGCGACTTTACCAGCACGCGCCGAACTTCTTTCGTTCGAAAAGCGCCCCGATTTTCGCTCCGAGCTAAATTGAACGTTTCTTCGAGCCGAGTGCCCCCGATTTTTCACCCGATCTCGTCTTCTGTCGTAATTAGAATCGAGCCAACGTTTGTCCGAAAGCCTACGACTTTTCCGAGGAAATCCATGTACCAGAGTAATTAAAATTTCGAGGCCGAAGCGTTCTATGTTTTAAGTATATTTTTATTTGGCAATAGTTCGAGTTGAAATTGGAAAAGTTCTTTCATTTCACAGCTGTTCGTCGCCCAGCTGAGATTTTTAGTTTGAATCCAGTTTAGGAAATTGATTTTATAGTTCAGGCAAAATTGTGCTCGCGATTCGTGAGAATTTTTCGAACTTAACCGTACACGAAATTTTCCTCGCGCGATTTCTAAATCAATTCGATCGGGGAACTTTGTTCAATTTTGGTCGATCTAATCGAATCGAAAAATCACCGAGTCTCGATGTGCGAATAATTAGAAGTCGATGTTGCCTGAGTGGTAACGTTTATGGTATCATTTCCCGGGGATGTTAGAGTTACTTAAGACCCGGGGATCAAACATTTACTTTGTACCGATTACGCGAAGATCGCCTACTAGAGCTAGAGCACTGGAATCGATGACTATACCGTGGGAGGAGCTTTCTAAGCCTCGGAGCTTATGTCGGACAACATTATTTTAGATGGTACGACAGTGTACGGAGACAATAGCTCGGATTGATACCGGCTGTCATCTTTATTCAAAGTTTCTCTGCAAATAGACCCTTTCTTATCAACAAAACGATTCATCTTGAGCGTACCATTTTTAATACTAAACTGTCAAACGAAGCACAATATCGGTAATTCTTTAAAATCTTAACTCACAGCTGATTAGTTTATTTCAAAGAATTATCCTCAGTTTCTAATAAGCAATCGCAGGCAGCATTGTCGATAAATTCCTTTGACAATTTATCTCATATTTATTAATTTCGATATTAATTTTTGGTCAATTATTTTAAGTAATGCGATCCAGTAATTTCCTCTGCTATGTGCAGTCTTTAATTACAGGTCCGTGAACGAGTAGAAATTTAATAACAGTGAAAAATGCTCTCTTGCTTTTGATATCACCAATTTTCTACATTGTCGAAGAAGCCTTAAGTGGCACGATGCGATAAATTCGCCGCGATCATGGCGGAAGTTTACGAAGCTTCTCGTCTATCGCGATCGTCGAAAGTGAAAATATCATTTTCCAGTGAAACATCGCAACCTTCTAAGCTCTCCTCCCCGAGTTGCAAACAGTATTTTCCCCCAGCGAGCGGAATATCAGATCGTCGAAGAAGGGCAACGGCCCAACAGCCGGGCACGTTTCTAGTCCTACTAGCCTACTTTGGCCGCGTGCCTCGCGACTATTTTTTTATTCACGCACACAGAGACAGTCGTCTCGCTGACGCGCGAGGACACGCCGAGAATGATCTTTGTCCTCTAAATGCAAACGCGACTGCAACAAATACCGCTTGAAAACACACGCATCTACGAAACCGGACAGTATCGCGCA
This sequence comes from Augochlorella aurata, assembly GCA_028455555.1. Taxonomy (NCBI): domain Eukaryota; kingdom Metazoa; phylum Arthropoda; class Insecta; order Hymenoptera; family Halictidae; genus Augochlorella; species Augochlorella aurata. The sequence goes on along the minus strand of CM052159.1, from coordinate 1,744,845 downwards.
CAGCACCGCATTCGTTTGCATCCCAAAGCAACTCTCGTGTTCCTCAGGGGCTAAGAAACTGGCCTAAAACCAGCCTGCGAACGCTCCTCTTCCGAAATAACCTGATCGAACATTCGTGCACGGAGACCCTACGAATTTAGTTAGCGGTATCGATCGTCGAAAAATGTGGCACACACGGCGCGCGACTGCATGCAATTTTTAATTCCATTTCTCCGGCCAAGCGGACGCTTTGCTCGGACGATTTCTGCCCTACGATCGCTTTCTGTCCGACCTACGCTTCGCGCGCATTTCTACCGACCTAACGGAAAACGATGCTCTCGTTTTCCTATAAGCGATTCCCAAACGCTCCGGCCGGCCATCGTCTGCTTCGACAGCAATCTCGACACTAGCGCATTGTGGTTCGTTTCAACGTTCGCGTAGCAAAAGAAGGATTGTTACTAGACTTCGAAAACAGTTGACAACGTTCTTCTCTCGACAGTAGCGAAAGTGCGAGCAAATTGTCCTATTGAGATCTGACCCGGCTGCGAACCGTCGCATCGCCTCGCATCGCGTCCGTAGAAAGAAACCAGCATTGTGCCATTTGTCCACGCGGCTCCGTGCTTCGTAGACACTGCAAGACAGCCACTTGCCACCATCTGATTCCGAGGTCCACTTGGAATGTCTAGGTCAACAGCCAATTCGATCTAGGCTACTCCCCTTGAACGAAACTGGTCGGCAACTACCGAGCCGCTCGACAGTTTCGACTCTCTTCCAGTGGGTCGGCGATTTTTCGATTGTACTTTTCAATCGCTTTGGCCAGAGCCGAGGACTCGTCGAGGATGAATTCGAAACATTTCGGAGGCCGCGAGATTCGCTTTGTTTGCAGAAATGTCGACGGTATTTTCAACGGATGGTAATTTGACGAGTGAATTCGGCAATTGGGGAATCGATTTTTCCGATTGATAAATGTTTCCACGGTACAGCAGACACTGTACTGATTTAAGTGGGAAAGGATTGATTTAATCGGGCGAATACCGTTCGAGATGAAAATTTATCGTCGAACGTGTCGCGAGAACAAGTGGAGGTCCAGTTTGATCTTTAGAGGTCTGTCGCTTTCAAGCAAATTAATGATTACTGTACCGCCTTTATTTATCCTTGGACTATATAAAGGAACCGTTTGTTCTAATCGGGACCTCCGACCGGAAATACCAATTTCGAATGGCCCATTCCAAAAGTGCTTCCCTCTGTCATTATGAAAATGACGGAGGTTTAAACGACTCCGCAAATAAATTAAAACTCTGCGAAACGGTGATTTAAACCAGCCCTGATTATCCCTGGACTGTAACAAGAAATCATCAATTATTAACAAAGCCCTTAACAACAACTGGGGGAAAAGCTGTCGTTACAAACGAATACGAGAGAGGGAAGCGCTTCGAAATTGAACCGATTGCTTCGGAGGGGAAACGCTTGCTGGCATTTTGCATCGGCCGAGCGGCGATTTCGTCGCGGTTAATTAAGAAAGATTTTGTTCGCCGGCGGTTTATCGCGGGTACGTGGTATCGATACCCGAGGCGGATAATGCGAGCAACCGTGGTGCCATAATGCGACATAACGCGGCGGAGATACGCGGAGCGTCTGTCTGTAATTGTAGAACGGTGCTTTCCGCGTAACAAGATAATCAGAGCCGCATCAATAATTTAATAGAGTTCAGGAAGTTCAGCTGTTCCCGGCGAGCGCAATTAATAATGCGTTATCTATTAACGGCGCGGAGGGTATCGAATCGATCTTATCCGGCGACGCTATTGTTCGGCTTCTTCGTTACGATTCGAGCGGTCCCTTAACGCCGTTCGGCTCCCGATCTAATTAAAAACACAGGATAATCGTAGCCAAAGGACTTTTCTACCGAATCGAAATTTCCATTCGGATTAATTGGACGATTCGATTGCGACTACTGGCGGGGGTGGTTCGAGTCTTAAGTCGAAATGACGTCATCGCCGTTGACGACGTCGACGTCAATTACTGCTACTACCTTTACTACCGTACCGCATTTGCATAAACAGCCACGACTCAATCTCTATGCTAATCGACTTGTTCAAGTCCAAAAAGTACCTGCGTTAAGTACGCATACCTGAATTCGCGCATGCATATGCATGCATGCGCCGCCTCGCGTCGCGTAGCGTTGGCTCGCGTCGCGCGCATTTCTCGGCCTCCTCCTCCTTTCATATTTTTGTTTATCTTAGCCGGCGATGCTCTCTTTCGAAGTGCAACTGCAGCCGTCGATACACACCGGGGAGTGCATATTCATAAGGCCTAGGCTCCGGGGGAGCGGCGCGCTTGAATTTTAAAAGACGCCGCGCCGGCCATCGATCCGCCTATTCTATCGAATTAATCGCGGCAACCGAGGCTCCGGACTCTCAGGATTCCCGGGGAGAGCTGCGCGAAAGTTCGCTGAAAATCGGGACAAAGGGACGTCGCGGTTAATAATAAATAATCGGGACCGATAAAAGGATAGCCGATCAAAGAATTCGCGATTCCCCGATAAAAGGATCCCGCGGCTCCGATGGAAGCGTCCGCGATTCTTGATAAAAGGATCCAGTCGGTTGGTGCACGCGCCTCTGGATCCCCGCGCTCGCGCAAATACTTTCGCGTTGTCCAGATAATGCGTGTATCGCTGCCGAACAGCCGATACGTATTTTTGCAGCAGCCTGCTAATGCGGACGCTCCGTCAACACAATTACCATTCACGTCCAATCGAATTAATCGCGAATCCGGTTATTCGGGCTCTAGCCGGCACTGCCGCCGAATAATCGTATCTTTCGGAACTTATGCTGCGGGGCCCCGCGTTCCGACGTTCGACGATTCGCCCGATGCTTCCTGCGATGTTTACCGGTCACGCGAAATGCGAAAACCATTGAAATTCGTGCGCGAAATCCGATTAAACATTTTTGGAACAGCGGCGTTTCGCGAGGCTTCCAGAATCTTTTGCGGTCGCTGGGGCGGCGCTGTACAAGGGTTTGTGGTTTCGGAGGTCTTTATTTTTTGAACGAATCAATAACCAAGTAATCGATGACGTAAACTACCCCTAATTTTCTATAGACTATCTCAGGAAATCAGTCGCTTCAGTTAGAACTCTCTTCTTTCAGAAAATAGCCTGTGCCTTTCAAGACTCGTATGTCATAAACAAATTGCAACTCGCCTAAACGATGACATAAACCCTCCCTATTTATCCTCGGGCTATCACAATCAATCGTCAATTCCAATCAAAAGTCATGCCGGCGATCGTAACGATCGCGCGATTAACGACAAATGCGGGAAAATCTAGCTGGAAAAATGTCCAGAGTCTATCGACATCGAATTACGACTTTAATTCATCTTTCTCTCGAGGAAACGCGCTAAAATTTCATCCCCGAACGGAAATCCGATATCTCCAGTAGAAATAAGTTCTTCTTGGAATATGTCGTTGATACCGGCAAAGGTCGACAGGCGATATTTCGCGAGCCGGTGCGGATTCCATATGGGAAAGGTTCCGCGGCCATTGGGCCGAGTCTACACGCCGCGAACACGGTATTAGACGTGTTCAATATAAATCACGGCCCGCGAGGAGGAAGAGGGAAGGGCACCGAACGGACGGAAGGTCCGTCGCGTCGGTTCGCGTCGGTTCGCGTCGCGTCGGAACGAAGAGCGAGCAGTTTTGCGTGGATATATGCATGCAGGCTCCAACAGGCGAACCAGAGGGGACGATCCGAGGATGACGTTGCTGCCGGTGTCGGCGTTAATGCTAATGCTAATGCTAATGTCGATGCTAATGGCGTTGACGTTGTCCTCCGCCGATCTATGCTCGCGAATGGACCCACCGACAGACACGTACTACCTCGGCCCAGCAAATTGATTATCGCCGATTTATACGATCCTGATAAGCAGATCAATTCGAGCCGGCCGAACCGATTGCCTCGATTCCAGATTTCCTTATTACCACCACCCGCTCTCCCCCTCTCACTCGCGCCACCTCGCGCCGCCTCGCGCCGCCTTCCTGTTTTCTTCTCGTTTTATTCCCGCCGACGCTAATTGCCAGGGCTCGACCAGTAAATCGACGGTGTTCCACCGATTAACAAGTTGTTACAGATAACTCGCTGGTTTATGGCGACGCCGAGATCGTAAAGCGGAGCTGTTCGCGTTGCTGCCACCTTGGGACGTCTTCCCTCTCGATTAGGGGCCGAACTGTACTATACCGTCCCAGGCGGTCACCTCTCTCTCTCTCTTTCTTTTTATCTTTACTGCGACAGGTACGACCCGATCCGCAGCACGAAATACAGAAATTCGAGATCGGAGCTCGGCGCTGTTCGAGCCGTTTCGAATAAATATTTTCCGAAGATCATTGTCTGAATACATTCTTTTCATATTTTGTTCGAATTATTCCCTGTCAATTATTCTGTTTGTTCGAAATGAAATAATAATACACGCAACGATTTTCCATTTGCAAATTATTTTCTAGAACCGTGGCAATTATTCTGCGATATTCTATTCTCTGTGTTGTTCGAATGAGATATTTGATGCTTCAAGCGATTAAATAAACTATTTTATGTATTTTAATCGAGGCCGTTGCGGAAGCGGGAGAATCGGGTGTTCGCGGTAAATGGTTGATCAAGGTCGACCGTCCGAGGTCAAATGTGGCGGTGTTTCGGCGGCGATCGATGCTCGGTCGTTGCAGGTAGACCGTCCGAGCTCTCGAAGTGCATAAAACCTGCATTTAGGCACGCAAATCTTCGCAGCGAGCGGATCGGAGAGTCGCGTGGTCCGGCGGCCCGTGTCCGAGCGCCGCCTGGTCGCAAAAATCAGGTCGCAGAATTGTCAGTTACGATCGCAATGCCGTCCGTTACACTTCAATCTTCCATAGTCACGTTCGAGCGACCATCAACTGCACTTTACTCTCGAACAGTTGCGTTTCGCAGCGCGGCACAATGAATTCTCGGGAACAATAAAAATATATCTGCCGATATTCCGCGGCTACAATGATGCTATACACGCGACTCTCTGTGTTCTTCTGTTTGGACACAGAGGGAGCAAATTAGAGAAAATAATAGAGAAAGAGAGGGGGGAGAGGATATCTTATCGATACATTAAATGTGAAATATTTCGTAATGGAAATTCACGTGGCATGGCCGCGCCTTTTCTAAATCCGCGACGTAACGAAATTCATTTCTTAAATAATAAAATATTGCTGTCATAGATTAGATCTTTCTGGTTAAAACAAAAAAAGAGCCGCTCGAATCGGATGAACAGTTGTCGAGATAAAAATTGCTGAACTTAACCCGTCCTCTCTAGAAAATGATTGGGAGCGGTTGACTTTAGTGACTTGTATTTTATAAACGGATTAGAAATGATCAAACTGCTGACTTAAACTCCTCCTAACTTTCGTCATACTATATCATGCAATCGTTAACTTTTAACGAAAATCCAAGACATCGACCTGGAAAAGTAATTAATTCGTAACGATTCGTTAGCGAAGCACATATCTGCTTGGTAACTTTTGCAATATCTCCAAATAACTCCGCAGCTCCTAAACAAATTAAAAGTCAACGGAGTGACGACTTAAACTCCCCCTAATTTTCCATATACTACCTCGAGCAACAGCTAATTATAATCAAGACCCCTAATGTCGACCTAAAACATCGGTTTCAAATAACCCGTTAGCAAAATTTCGTGCTTATCACCTTCCTCGACTTAATCTGCAGGTTTACAGCATAGGGAACACAATTTTTACGATGAAAAAAATAGCGCGTCGTAGACCAATCTTTCCTGATTAAAATACAGAAAGGTTCGTTTCAATCGGAAAATTAGTTTTCTGGATAAAAATTTATAAATGTAGTTTTTGGGAGACACTAGTCAAAAATTGATTTCGAGAGGAAACGAGAGAACACATGTGTGTCGGAGGGAAAGGGAAGAGGAGACAGTAAGAATAAATATGGGGGCGTATAATACGAATTGAATTAAAAGGAAATGAGAAAACAGGTGCGCGCGATATTTGTTTCTGACAGCGTATGAATCAAAATAAATTATTCATTAACAAGGGCGGGGAAAACAGATTCGATCCGATCCGGATGGCTCGCGTGACGCTTGGCGCGCACCAAACGCATCAAAATTATTAATTTTCTTCTTTATACAAAATTTAACCGCCTGCGCCGCGCTACCAGGACCGTTTTTGTTCACGCGCGATTTATAAGTGAAAAATTCGATCCATGATCACCGTCAATCATCTATCGTCAAGAACGGTAGACATTTGGAAACGTCAGTGTATAATAGAAACATTAATCTGTCTAGATTTTCAATAGAAATTTAAATTACAATCGATTTTCAGTAGAAATTCGACTTACAATAGATTTTTAATGGAAATTTAAATTACAGTTGATTTTCGATAGAAATTTACATTTCTAGCGTTAATTACTCTTAATTAACTCTTGAAGTAACGACGTCGAGTAGCAAATACGTTGATCTATATACTCTGTATTTTTGCAACTCTGTACTTTTTAATGAAGCATCACGTGGCGTATGTTTACATGACATCTGTGTTAGAACGTATTGACAAAGCTCGAACATTAAAACCTGGTGCAACCTGTATATAGATATAGGAAGCCTACTACGCTCGCTGTTGCTGGCTCGTTCGAGCGCGAAATCGATTTCGATATTAAAATGTACGAGGCGATGAGGAGGCCTCACTGTTTTCGCGATTTTCGAAAGCCCCGGATAAAGTGGTCGAGTAATTAATTGGACGATGATTAATTTTAATGAGTCGGGACTTTGCCGACTACTCGAATTTCCGAAGACTAGTTTTCAATACTTTTCCGACGAGCCTTTCAGAATCGAAGATCGCCTGTTGCCGCTGTTTCGTTCGCATCGATTGTCGGCCTCCTCCGAATGATGGCTCGTTGATTACAGCATCGGGAGGGTATTAATTTTGTGAACTACGCCGCGATCGAATTTACCGGAGTAATTAGTTAAATTGCTACTTCTTGGCGAACATTGATTGCGTCGGAATTAGGAATCGAAACTGGCGACCGTATGGCTGCTTCTCGGAATGATAGTCGCTTAGTTGGAACACCGAAGAATTATTAATTTGGTGAATAATTTAGACGCGACAAGGGGAAAGTACCGCACGATCGAATCCTTTGACATAATTAGTTAAATTGAAATTCCTTGGCTACAGTCGAATGTTGCGAGATTGGAAATAGAAATGGAGAATTTGACGAGTACTCGGCTGTAACATAGCCGAACCGCAGCAGCATCAAAAATAGAAACCGGCGATTTTCTCTAAATAGCAGTCAATTAATTGGACACGGTTGCAACATCGTTTAACGTGTTTTAACGTCGTAATTAATTCTTTGCGAAGCGCGACGATCGTCGACGATTAATTTTGGAAATCGTTGAAACGCAGCGACGTTGAATCGTCGAGCATCCAATCGGCTTGATCAGCCAACCAATCGGTTGTCGCAAACTATCCGAGCAATTTCTTGAACAATCTCAGTCAGCAATGAATTTCAGCCGGCATTCGGGCGCAACAGTGTGAAATCAGACGATCGCTCGACCAGTTGACTCAACACTCGCCTAATCATTTCCCGTGGTTGCCTGCCGCCGACTGAATGCCAAGACGGCCGGCCGGGCCTCTCCAGATTACCTGTGCGCTAGATTTCGATCGAATCGATCGCTCGCGATCGGCGACGGTCTGCCGAACGATAATTCAGTCCGATCGCCGGGGCCGACTGCAATCCTAATCGGCGTAAACCAGAGCCGGCCGAAGGAAAGCAGTCGGTTTTAATTATCCCCAGCCAACGACGTTAAGCCGTCGCCTTTGCTACAATGTTACGCGGCGCGGCGCGGCGCGACACCGTCAAACAGTAATACCGTCTGTGTAGCGTTTTCATTTCCTCTGACTTCTGCCACCGTCGAATTCTTCTTTCGCGGGACCTTTGAGCTCGCGGCACAAACAAAAATCAGGGACTAGGCGAATCCGGAATGCTTTGCAGGCCGTTCGCCTAAGCCTCTGTCGTTTATGTCAGCATCGCTGCCTGCGCTTTCAATTCCGCGGCGCTGGAAACCCCCGGCTGGCCACCTTTGCATTAGAAAATAGTGATTATTCAATTCTAGTGTCGGAAAGAAATCGTCGCTAACTGGGGATAGTAATAACAGTAATAGCAAATGGAAATTTTTGTCTATTAAAATAATAGCAGCACTGCACCCGTTGCCCTGTTTTTGAGATTAATGCAGCACCTGCAAGCTCTCTTCGTCATCCGTTCGTTCCCGGCATTCGCCGTTTAAATATCACAGTTGCATTTTTATTGTTAAAATGAGATCAAATGTCTCTCCGCTGTTCGCCGTTTATAATATCGTTTTGTCCGTGTGTTCCACCATCCAGCGTCTCGATCCGCGAAGAGTCGATGATTCCGCGCGGAATAACCGCAATTAACGAGACCCGTGGCAAGAAACGGAGGGGGCGGGCTGCTTGGAAAAAAGAGAACGCAACAGAATCGCAGTGAAACGTAAAAGGCGGTCGGCAGCCGTGTAATTTGCATCTGGGTTTCTTGATAACCTTGGGAACATTCAGAAGGGTCAGAAGCTCGAGATTACCGAGCCAATAACGGCGCTACGGTTAATCAGAGCGAAGTTAATTAATTGCTTTCTCGCCAATCAGTCGGTTTTTCCGTTCTCGCGGTCTCCCGCTTACACAAGGGCTGCTTGTCGGTCGTGGTTTCTGCCGATCCTCGACAGTCGACTGTGGATCGTCGATCAACGACGTGTAGCAGCCTACTGCTACCAGTTATTGCGATATGCAGCCAATTACTCTGCTGGTGCTAGTTACTATGGTGTAGCCAATTACTGTGGTTTTAGTTCACTTTCGAGCAGGATTAACGTTATAGTTGGCGAGCCGGACATATTCGATTTTTCTTCTTCAGAGAAATTCGATCGATTGTTTGTTAAAATCTGAAACTTTCTAAATTTCTTTTGCAGAATATAACATTTACGGAAGCATGTCTGATACGATCATGATTAAGTACGATCAGTATGTTTTCTAGGTGAATGCGCGCGGAAAAGCAACATTTAATCGAACCGCCGGCAGCGCAGTTCGATTTCTTTCCCCGCGTCTTCTGGTTCTTCGTCAGCTGGCCGGAACGGCGATTTTTGCCGATGCCGGTTCATGAAAGTTTCATCTAATGCTCCGGGTCTTGTTCTTCCGTGCTTAATCAATAGCAGCTTGAATAAAACATCGGCGACGGTCGGCCGGGTCCCTTCTACCACGCGGCGCGGACTCTGCGCGAGACAAATTTCGAGGCTCGCGCGATATTCCGTGTCCGCGTCGCCTCGATTGCTTTTCATTTCTGCGACGGCGAATTGATCGATGATCCCGGTATTGCGGGTCCGGCCGCGATTTAACGGACTTCCATAAATAAAAGCGGAACGGATACAGTGTACTTGCGTTCAATATCCACGCCGGCCGCCGGCGATCCGTCAAAAAGTCCCTAGCATCTAGCCGCGGCGACTCTAGCCGCGCAATGTCTCTTCAAACGATGACACTCGAATCGCTGTAGATCGTTTCGAACCTTCCTTTTTTTCTGGAACTCTAATGGAACGTTAGTGGAAGATGACCAGGCCCGGCATTTCCTCAAGAGAAAATTTTCTCTAGCAAAGTGTCTAGAGTAGCTCGAGAATGATCGCGTTTAAATGTTGCTGGGAAGTTTTACCCTTTTCTCTAGAACGTTGATAAATTTTCGCTGGAATGTCACTATGATATGATCGGTAGACTACGGATTTTTATGCAAAAATCAAAAGAATAAATTAATAAAAGAAAACACGATTGCAAGAAACAGAAATTAACCTTTTGCTTACTGTTCGTTCAAAGAAAATCAATTCCGACCAGCATGACACACATGCATAAAGTTAATACGATAATATCTCCAAAATCTTACTAGGACATCCCCAGTCCGTTCCAAGAACTACAATAGCGCACTCCCGGGAAAAAGACGATGATATTCCTCGGAAGCAATTTTCTTGAGACGTGGCGGCGGTGGTGGTTTATAAGCGGAGGACTGTTGAGGTTTAATGAGACGTGGTTTCATTAGGGGGGATTGAAACGGCAAATCTAGAGAGATATGTATATATATGCATATAGAAGTATTCGCGAGACTCTCGGGGTCCAAGTTTAGAAGCTAATTAATCGGCGGTCCGTCGAATTTTCGATGCAGCCGCGATCACGATCCATCGGTCTGTTCTATCCTGGGCGACGAAACGGGGGCAAAGACACGGACCGCTCGGGTCTTCGCAGACTGCATAATTGCGCCGCATTAAAGCCCTTTAAACCGTCCGAATTAGGAATACCAGCCAGTAATCCTCTTTTGCAACGCTCGTAATAAATCTACCGGTTCTTCCTCTCGTCGTCGGCACGTGCATTCAGACAGCAGACTAAAATTCCGCGCTTCTGCTTCGCTGACAAAAATAGCCGGGATGTTTTTAAACACCGACAGTCAATCGTAACTCGGTTTCCGCGACCGGCAACTTTCCTGGCGTCTGGCTATCGACTTACACTCGAACTTCCCCTAATCGTCCCGTCCTCGTTAAGGAAACTGCTCGGAGACAATATTTTTCAACGGCTTCGGACGCTCGGATTTCCGCGTCGCGAACATTAATTTCCGCCTGATTGCTGACAGCATTACTCGGCTGACTAGAGTCATCATCGATGTCAAAGCTTGGTATTATTCGATTAAAATTTAATTCCAAGAATTAATCTTTCGAAAAAGTTCTTGGAACACAGATTTTATTCGGATAATAGATCGAAGACTTTGTTCGTATAAGATATCATTTCCGAGGCCTCGTTAACGAGTTATCAAAGAGAAACAAGGGCCAATCGGAGCGCGAGTACTCGCTTCGAGGGCGGAGCTTCGACGGTGCACCCGATTGGCCCGCGTGTTTCGTTGATAACTTGCCAACGAGGGCAGGGGGAAGATTTTCGTAAAAGAAAAAGTTGCTTCGAATCACCTCGGGGATCGGTTTTTCGCGAGAGATTAAGTTTTCGGGACACGCTGTTACAGAGCCTCGGATTAAACAGCGAACTAGAAAACTGTTAGCATAGATTTGCATGCATTCGCGCGGCGATGCAACTTTCAAATGCAATTACACGGAAATCCTGCGGCGCCGAGATCTACGAGCTATTTGCGTGTAAATAGCTTAGACATTTGCGCTCTTTCGACGATTCGATTGTTTCAATTCTCCCGTGCGGTGATCGCGATTAAAAAGTGTCGCTCTAATAAAAGAAAAAAAACACGGCTAGAATTAAAAAAACGTCAGTGGAACGTCCCTGGCGTGTCGCGTGCAGACGCGAGTTCGAGATCCGGCGTGTCGATTGCTAAAACAAATTGAAAAATGAAGAGAAGCGCGGAGAGAATCGAAGGAGGCCGGGTGGCCGATGGGTGGCCGATGGGTGGCCGCCGGTGTGGAACGGCGTGGCACGGTTTTCACCGCGATTGTAAATCAGTTAGTTCGCATTGTAAATAAATCACCGTTTTACAACTCTGCCAGGCCGGCCGAAACGACGCTCCTATGAAATTTATCGTCCATTTTCGTCGGAGCCGCTTCGATTTTGGAACCGCGGCGCGGCGGATCGCGGCGGCTCGCGGCGTCACCGGCACGCCTCGCCCCGACGGCTTGTAACGAGCCCATTATGCCCACATTTCTTCGTCGACGGCCCCGGAGTACCGATTAACAATGCATCCGGAAGTCTTCGGAGCGGTTTTTAATCTCTGTGTTCCGCTGCCCTCCAAACGAGAATTTACAGGCTCGCCCCGCAAACGGACATCACCGCGGCGCACGCACCTGCGGATGCATTTTTAAAAGATTAACTGCTACTTAGCTGCTGCACGCGCCGAGTTACGGCGGCGTTGTTCCGCCGTGTTTCATCGCCGAGAAGAAAAACGCGGAAAATTCGAGCAGCTAATCCCTCACCCGGATTCTTTGCTAATTTATGGGACGATGGAGCTTCGAAATGGAAACTTGTTGAGAATTTAATTAGCGGAAGCTGTGTGTCCCTGTTGCGTTCACGGCGCGGCCGCGCGCGCCGCTTTCTTTCGCTCTCGCGATGGAATGGACAACGCCGGCCGGCATAATCGATTTAACTTCCTACGGAGAAGAATGCGTGCAGATTTAAAAGTGCAGTCGTACTGCAGGTTGAACGGACTCGAATCAATAGATTACCCGGCGAGAACTTCCGCCGGCCAGCTAGAACTTTTACGCGCGAACAATGCATCATAATTTGCTACTCTTCCGCATCAAAACGTAATTTGTCATGTCGATGCGCATTCGACGGCCGAATCAATCATGTTCGCACTCGGCCCGGCCCATCTCTGCCGGCGAATTAAAATATGTTGTAATACCGGTGTCAAAAATTCCCGCCCGACTTCCGACGGGTTAATGGACTGAGGCTCTTGATTTACAATTTTTAACTAGCACCAGTCGTGACCCTTCAATTTTCAAATAAACTTTTATAGGTTCCTTTCAACACTCGAATGAATTTTTATTCTAAGAATAGATTATAATAGATTATAATGTAATCAGAAAATTAATCATTGCTGCAAATTAACTTGTAATACAGTTTTACAATTTAGTTAATTTTTGTACAAGCCTCGGACTCGAGCGGCTCTTTTGTTATTTTAGTTGTGCAAGCTCAATCTACCGAAACCACATTTTTTCGTTGGTTAAATTCATTTCGTTGCGTAGAATATTTAAAAACGGCAAAATTTTTAACGTACCAATCGACTCGCTCGTTCCACCCGTAATCGATTCTCGAGATGTTAAAAAATTTACTATAACGCGCAGCACCCGGAAAAATTAGCGGCAGTTTAAGTCGTCACTTCAGCGAGTCCGAATCCGTTTCGAAATTACGGGCCCGTATTTACGGTTTCCGAGGCATCGCAAATATTTTCGGCGAATTCGACCGCGATTCCCCGTCGAAAAATCTCCATAAAATATTTTCATGCCCCGCGATTTTTCCCGCTCGAATTCCGGTTTCGCCGTACGGTGGGATCGCGGGCTGCCCGATAAACGCCGCGAAAAACGCGAATACGCGGCCCGAGCTATAAACAATACTAATGAATTCGAACAATCGCATATTGTAACGGCGCCTGTTCCGCCCGCGGCCCGCCGCGTCCCCAAAAAGTTACTCTATAGAACTATTCCCCTAATGAAAACACTATTCGTCGATAGTTGGACACGTGAGCCATAAACTAGTATAGCGTTTTCTGGCATTCGTTGGTTTTGAACGCGGCAATGGAATCAAGTATAATTTATTTTCATATTTTCTCTAGAATTAGATTAAATTACACTTTGATACCATTGATACTTACCGAGTCTTTCCAATAAAATTTTAAATAAATATTTTATTTATATAGATTTGAATTTCTAGAAAATTACCGATCGCAGTTGCTCTATTGCTTTCTCTATTTCCTAAACAAAAGTGAATACAAGCATCATTGCACCGATAAATCAATTTAGTATATAATTCTATATCGTTTAAATTTTAATTACATCAATAATTTTTCAGCAGACTTGTCGATTCCGAGAAAGGGGAAAGGAGTCGTTTTCACCGCCGTTGGTAGTTCCACGTGTTAATTCCAGGCCGCGTCGATTTTTCCTCAGTCCATCAATCTCGGTTTCGGCGCTATCTGGCAACGGTTGCGATCGGACCGCTGCGGAGCTGCAATCTCTCCTTCGGTGTAATGCAGTTGCATAATGAAACAGGCGGGCGGGTGGGTTCACTTGGCCGGGTGCGGCGCGTTCGCAATTAAACAGCGGCGCGCGTCGCAATTTAAGAGCAAACCGAGGGTAAGAGATTAATTGTATCGCCGAAAAATTCTCTTATTATTGCGCGCCGTATATCTGCGTGACGGTGCCGGTGCAGCTGCATGCCGTGCACGGCGCCGGCCCGTGGAAACCCGCGTCCAAGTCGCGGACGGGCCGGGAAACCGAAAATTCGACAATCCCGAATAATCCCGGCTCGATTTTCACGGAACTCCGCCGAGTAACACCGAGTGACCGGTGCACACTCGGTTATGGTTCCAGCGGTTATCCTAATCCCCGGTTCAAAGCTGCCCCGGAGCTCTGTATATTACAATGGCCGCTTAAAATAATTAAATTCCGGAACGGAGCGCCCGGTCTAATGTAATTATTAAACAAGTCGAAGAAAGGTCGCCGCCGCACCGCGGCCACCAATTCGCGGGATGGCGTCTAGGTAAATGGCCGCTTTAATCTCCGATATTAGCCGATCTCCTCGAACGATGGATCGACGCAGATTTTCGGGTGGGAATTTCATTAAAATTTCGCTGCGACCCCCTTTGTTTTCGAAACGCTACTAGGTTGTCCCTAGAATGTCCCTGGTATTTTTCTGTCTCTAGCAGGCACCCAGTTACTGGAATGTTCTTAGAATTGAAAATGATGCCATTACACGCGTTACTATTTCCAGTGCATTTCTCTCGTGTCCTTAAAACGACGCGATCGAAATGTGGCTGGATCGTTCGAAATTGTTCTTTAGAACGATTCGAAAATATCGCTAGAGTGTCCCTAGCATTCGATTACAACGGCAGCAATCCGAGTGACCGATGCAGCGCGATATCCGGCCAGTTTTATTCCCGAATGCAAAACCGACAGAGGGATTCTCGATTAGAAGTTCGCCTGTTAGTGTAACTCGAACACCGTCGAAGCTCCATGTGTAAATTGCTGTTACGCGTGCAGTTTAATTATCCGAAAAATCTCGGGCAACTTCCGGTTCTCGGACCGAGTAATTTTTCCGGCCATGAAACGCATTTATGAAAAAGGCCGCCGCGCCGCGGCCGTCAAAGCAAACAGAACCGGGCGTGTGGGCGCTCTCCACCAAGAATATTTCGAGTTATTATATTCCGCGGGTATGGCGCGCTGCAGAAACAGAATTTTGCGCGATCGAACACAGACACAAGCGGCCACGCAGAAACGGAGCATAAAGAGGGAGAGGGAGGGAGAGAGAGAGCCGTGGAGAATCAATGAATTTTGTTTTATTTATTCGATTGCTTCGGCTCGGAGAGCTCGTGTTGCAAACTCTCTCTCCCTCTCTCTCTCTCTTCACCGCACAGTCGAACGAAATATCTATTTCCTTGGACATGATCGGCCAATTGTCGAAATTATATACTAAGTTTCGTTAAATTTTTAACTGTAGCTTTAATACCTACGATTAAAAAAATAAATCTAATATACACATTATACACATATATTAGATTTATTTGATTAATCCGAGCTATCAGCAGCTAATTCTTCTACTTCTTAACCCTTTGCGGTCGTATGTATGCTCTCAGTCACCAAAGCTACTTATTTTTTTATACTTTTTCTATTATCTTGCAAAAAAAAAATTAATAAAATCCAACTTAATCTTGCACATTATGTATTACTGTTCATTCGAAAATGAATTCCGACCAGCATGGCAAGCATGTATAAACTCAATACGACCGCGGAGAGTTAAAATCTCTCAGCACCGAAGGGGTGAATTATTTTATACCTTTGGCGACTATTACAGGTTCAATGAAACTACAGCAGAAAATGTTGACAATGAATTTCGGTCGCCAATGTCCAAGAAAATAGTTGCTTCGTTGCAGTGCGCGCCGGCTAATCGAATGGGGCTTTTGCGGGGGAGCCTACAGCAATTTTCACCTCGTAAGCATGGAAACGAGTAGCCGTAAAAAAGCGTTTTGAATACATTCCCGATGCCGGGAGTCTCGCGTGCGAACTTTCAATTACAATCGGCTCGCGATAGTTGGGCTCGCTGGCTACAGTGTTTCCTTTTTTTCCCTGGCCGCGCCAACAACGGCTCGGTAGCCACACCGCGTCCTTGGTGCGACCATGGAACGGCCATGGAACGACCATGGAACGACCATGGAACGACCGTGAAATCAATGCGCCGAAATCTGCTGGCGCTGATTGAAATTAATTTCGTCGGGCTGGTTCGCGCGGTCTGTAAACATTCGGCGAAATTTCTTTCGCAGAATCACGCGGAGGAAAATCGGAAAGGCCGCCGCTCCGTGATTCGAAACTATGTTCGCGTGGTCAAGGATAAAAAGGTGAAACGCCCTATTTATTTAACCATTTTTATTAATTGTACATTTTTTGCTAGCAATTTTCTTTGAGACTTTCAATCGGGTAGCAGGGACGAACGTTCGAAGAGTTTTAAACAAATTTTTAGTTTTTTAAGAATCGAGGATCTTGATACTTCATATGCGACTGAATTTATCATAGTAATGCCACGCTGGGACTGCTGTGAATTTAATTGAAAGAACACATTTCGTTCAATGTCTTTGCCATTAAATGGAACGGAGGGTTATTGGATTTTTCCCGAAAATCGTGCGTCCTGGTGCACCGTGGACCGCGTCGCCATTGAAATCTGGTTTTCAAAACAGTTCATTCTTCGGTCGGAAAACGCTAGTAGAGTGTTGTTTCAAGAGCCTTTGCGAAATGGCACAAAGCTGCATAAAAATTCCGCAGAAATGGAACCACTCGAACGTTCAAAATTAATCGAATGTTGCGAGCCCGGTATGATTTTTAATCCGGCGCTTTTCAACCCTGCTACCTTACGATTTATTTTCAAAGAAACGCGCGACAATTTTAACGAGTTGTTTCGTTTAACCGATTCGTACAAATGCGGATAACGTAATTTCCAATAGAACAGATCGATGTTAAATAAATGTTCAATAGAAGTTGCTAAATGTCCTTTGCAAGTTGCAACGAAATTGAGACAGAAATTCTCGAAGCAATTGAAATTATTGCGAACACGATTTCGTTGTAACCGTAATGGCACAATTTTAGATTATATCTCGTTGTAAAAATTTGTAAACGTCGCTGAAAGGGTTGCAAATAAGGTGAAAATTCCGATGCGGGAAGTTCCGTAGTTCGTTTATTAAAAAGAATACCACGAGAGAAAGAAAATAAACGGTTTCTCGGCTAGAATACATTCTTAAGGGGAGCGTGTAGAATGTTCCAGAGGTTTCCAAAGCAGTCCATGACTTTCGACTAGAGAGAAAGAGTGAACTTGCTTCCGGAAGAACAATAAAATCAAAGCGCCGGAACTTCTTGCTCAAAAGAATGTCTGGAATCAGGAACTTCGAAACAACCATAAAAGTCTCGTGAAATGAACGCAGTGAAATCGTCCGATCTGTCTGCATCGCGATTAATTCGCAATCTAGCAAATTAACAGAGGAAACTGGAGAATCATTCGACAAAGACATTTTTCCAGCGAAGAATTTCCCGCTGGAATCGTGTGTGCGAGTAAAATTGCTAACCGCGAAATCTTGCTACTGAGCTATTCGAAATCGGCGGTACGAGTTGATACCAGGGGTTTCGATTATAATTAGCTGTTCTCGAGGTAGTCTATGGCAAATTAGAGGGAGTTTAAGTCATCACTTCGCTGACTTTTAAGTTGTTTAGAAACTGCAGAGCTTCGAAGTTATCGCAAAAGTTCCTAAGCAGATGTGTACTTCGCTAATGGATCGTTACGGCTTAATTACCTTTTCGGGTCGTTGTTCGGGATTTTGTTAAAAGGCAACGATTGCGTGGCATAGCGCGAGGGAAATTAGGGGGGGTTTCAGTCATCGATTCGGTCGTCTCGAATTTGTTCATGAAATCCAAGCGATTATTGTTACGGACCGTTCGCTCAGCCTCTTGCAAGGAAAGATTGCGTTTAGGAATTTTGATCTCGACGACTATTTATCCGATTCGAACGACTCTTTTTCCATTTGAATCGGAAGAGTTCAAACTACCGCGACGACATTTGTCTATTTGATAAATAAATTTTGTTACACGGAAACTGCAAACAGGGCGCGGTAATATCGTTCGAATTGCGCCGCGAGTAATTTTAAATCCAGCAAATTAGCGGAAGAAATCGAAGAACTATTTGAACAAGAAGCCGCAGCAATGATTAAAATCGGTATTAATAAATGAGGGACGATACGTTCGAATCGATCTCGACGAATAAACACGGTGAATCGATTCGAGATGAATTTCATCCGGCGTTCGAACGTCCGACCGAAAAATAAAGTGTAAAACGTGATTTCAGAATGATCGACGCACCCATAAAAATCTCACGAAACGGGAGCACTAAAACGTTCAAATTTACTTTAGGGGTATCAGCAACGAAATTAAGTTTTCGTGGCGGCCCGTTCTTCGAACTAATAGACGGAGAGTAAAGAGTTACTCGAAATGAATCGAGGCGGCCGGTAAAAATCGAGGCATCATTTTAAATCTGGATCAGTTTTCGAATTAAGGAAAGAGGCCGCATCAGCCGGCTTCGAGGTGAAATTAAAAAGAGGAGCCGAGGAGCGTCGATACGTTCGGGTTTCGCGGCAATTATCAGCGTCGAAATGAACTTTTCGAAGACGCGATTGTTTGAAATCAAGCGAAGAGAACGAACATTTTGCGATATCGGAGCTAATATTAAATCAAAAGCACCGGAGCTAATTCACATTTATCCGAGTCGACTATACCGTATCAGCATTTCAACTAATTTCGAATCTGGCTCGTGCTTTTGAACGATAATACCGCTCAAATACTATTTTGATATATATAATATAACATTGACATAAAAATGACACAGAATCGAAGCAGCAAAGCGTGCATCACTGTCGAAATCCGTGATTAAAATCTGCCACAGCCACCAGCGAAAGAAGAGGAATTTGTTATTTAGAGTTACGAAGCGAGTATAAAAGGCCATAAAATGAAAAAGGTCCAGAGCAATGATATCGAAATTTATCCGAATGGTGAACAAATAGAGAACACGTTATTAATTTAGGAGAATTGAGACAACCATAAAACCAAGGTATCAGAGCGTTCGAATTCATGGGAAAATATCGGGGTAGAAATTAATTTTTACAAGCTGTTCATTATTTCCTGGAAAATACGCTAGTATTATTCTTGGAACGACCATAAATCAACGCGTCGAAACATTTAAACCCTACCTCTGCATGTTCTACTATATACCATCATCGAAAAATCTCGGTCATTGTTCCGTCGACGAGAAATAGTGTTATACGTTCCCGTGGATGATTTGAAGCAGCCATAAAAATCTGGCAGAAATCAGGCCAGTGAAATGTTTAATTATTTGTCCTCGTATCAGAAATGAATCTTTCGCCGTGCCAAATAATTAAAAAGCTCGGGCTTCGAATTCGTTGTCGGCGAAATTAACGAGGGGATCCGAAAAATCAGAGTGGCACTAAATTTCGAAAATATTTCAATTTGCCGAATCGATCGTGGACTTCTATGCAAAATAAAAAAGTAGCAAGTTTATTCTTCCTCTGATCATTCCAATAGGTAAAAATAATGCATCGCCATTTGAAAACGCTTTTGGTTTAAGTTTAAACTAGCCTTCTTAAATGTATTAAATCCGCAGTCTGCTCATCGATGCGCGAACACGTTCGCGGGCCCTCGAACTCGCCGGTGTTGCTAACGAAAGTGAAACGAACAACATCGGAAAACCGATTCGCGAACAGAGAGAACACGGCGAGAACAGAGCACGATCTCGAAGGCAGCTTGTTGCGTGCCGCTCGGAGTGAGCCTAAAAACGCTTGCGCCAAGAAAAGTGGCATCCTCGGTTCCGAGTTGTTGAATTTTCCAGAAGGCTCGGGTCCCGGCGCACGGTTCCGGCCGCGGCGTGCAGGTGTGCAAAACACACCGGCGTGCCACGGCATAGAGAGCAAAGAGGGCGGGGCGGGGTCGAGAGGGGGGCGAGATCAGCGTCGGGGGCGGCGTTTTCCGGGGCAGCGTTCTAAATTTGGGAAAACCGGCGCGGCGAGTTCTCGCAATTCTCCTCGGAGTTGAAGACCGTCCGCAGCCTTGGCCCGTTCCCGCGGGTTTACGATACGTCAAGCGCCATTGAGAGCCACGAAGAAACTCGAACTCCTCTTAAGTCTTAATTAGAATTTTGGAGTTGCGCGAGAGCAGAGCGGCGCCAGGCGACGCGACGCAGCCGTAAACGCGCGAACTAAAATTAATACGACAAAGATCCGCGAAGGTTTCGACCCGGCCGAAACGCCGCCTGAGACGGAGGACGGTTCTCGATTCAGGAAAAATCTCGCGGCCCGCTGCCGCTCCTCAGACGTCTCGAACTAATTAGCAACTATCGTTACCGGCGGACAGTTTTTTAAGCGGCGGAGAACGAGGCTGTCCTTTGAGCGAAATAACCTTGTTAATGGAAATCGATGGCCATCTCCTCGGGAATAGAACCGTCGTAGGAAGTGTCTCCGGCGCGAGGATGCTCGCAGGAACGACGCACGGGCCTCCGCCTTCTCTCGAGGAGCCCGCCGCGGCTCGTACGTTATGCGAAAAGGGTACCTGGAATTTCGAAACCGAACGCGAACTACTTATTTATTCATCGAAATTCCCGTGATTTTGTCGCCATCGAAATGGCTCCCATCCGGAAGCAATACTCGTACGCCGATTCGCCTTCTCTCGGGGCTATTTTCGAACGCAGAATTAGGGTACGTCTTCGGCCGTTTAGCGTTTCAGGGGATTCTCGCGCGAAACCTTTGCGAAGGCCGGTCTTTTTGCTCTGAATTAAAGAACGTAGCTTCGGAGAACAAAGCTACAGAGCTCGAAGGATTGCCTCGGAAAATTCTGCTGATTTTTTGCAACGATATAGATCATTGTTACCAACGGAAATGAAAGTACAACTTATTTTTCTGGTTTACATTAAATTTTTCTAATATCTCTGTTCCATGTTCTAAAATATAAGACAAGATATCGAAGAATATTTTTATTTTAGATTTTTGACTCGATAGTGTTCTAGCCGGTGTCGAGACGAGTTCAACGACCTGTTATATTGTAACCTTAAACCTTGGAATAACGGTAACATTATTTTGTCAGGGAGGACAGTATACCGGCACATCGGAGACCGAGCCGGGTCGGGTCGGGCCGTTTAGCGGAATAAAATATTCGCGGGCGGCTTTAATAGGTCACCGTTGCTTTTTCGAATGAGGTCTAACTCGAACAATGACCATCGCGCGCGTGTGGGTGCGCGAAACGCGGCCGGCCGATCAATGCGACCTGCTTCCGCGATTTTCCCATTTTTCTTCTAGCCATTTTTCCTTGTATTTCTTATTTTTAAATAATCTGCAGTAACAAAAATCCCCGGCATACAACGGCTCGCGTGTCTTCGGCCATTCCCGCGGAGATCTAAGTATGTTAATGCGACAATTTCCTGCACCTTCGTCGTTCACGCTGTAATTTCGCGCGCCAAAAGACGGTCTGCGAGGAGGAATCGATCCGAGAACGCTATTCCAAGGTGCAATGCCACGGAACGTTTCTCGGAGCGAAGCTTAACCTAGCTCGGGATACAAGGTGTCCCAAGAATCGCGCGAATCCTCGACAGAAACGATTCCACGGGTGATTCGAAACAATTTTTTCCTTTGCGAAAATCTTCTCCGTGGCTCGGTTAAAGAGTTATTAAAGAAAAACACGGACCAATCGGAGAGCGGGGACAGCCGACGCTCCGCCCTCGCAGCCAGTGCCGCGCCGTCTACGCCAGGGCATGGCTTGTTCTTAATCCTATTGGTCAGTATTTTTCTTTAATAACTCGTAAACGAAGCTTGGACCAAAATTTTCGCAAAGGAAAAAGTTTTTCGAAATCTCCTCAGGAATCGTCTACCTCGAGGGCTTTTATTTTGGAGACACGCTGTAGAACAATTTCGCGAGTGGATAATTGCGAGTTTTAGGGGAGCCTAATGAAATCATTCCAAGCACGATCTTTTTATTGGGTCGCATGGCCGCCGGCAATAGACCACGATTCTCGGTACCGCGAATTTTTTCACTTTCTGCCGATAAGATCGGACGACCTAATCGTGTAACATTGACGACTGGTAGCCGGTCGTTTGCCCGGATACAGATCAAGAGCTAATAGAAAAATCGATGCCAGTTCGTTTCTCGTGTAAGTCGATGGTAGGCGTCGTTCTCAGGTGGAATTAGGGAGAAATGAATTCCTGCGGGGCATTTACGGTAGAAATCATGCGAATCTCGCGATCTTGTTGCTCTGTTAATACGTTGTTTGATAAATATTTTTTAAACTCTAACTAATTCTATTTATTAGAGTTAGAGCGATTCTATTTTTGCCAAAGTTTCGGCAGAGTCGGCGTGTATCAGTTCGATGAATCCTCTTGTTATACCTCGCAACTAGTTCACGAATAAATACGTCGAAGCTTTTGGCAACTGGTCTGCGGAAATTCTTCAAGTGCAAAGGGTTAACTTGTACGGCCAGAATGAAGTATCGCATTCTAAATGAGCTTGGAGGATTGAATGCGCCTTGGGTTTGGGAATGTTGGAATCCTGGCGGTATTTTCGGTTTGGTTCGGCGAGAATTGCGATCGAATGAGGATATCGAACCTGCTCGTACCTATGTACAGCGGTGATCGCTCGTTCGCGTCTTCTACGACTGATTAAGTAGCATGAGGCGCAACAAGTCAGACACAGGTGGAGATTACTGCGTAGCAGGTTCAGCGGTCTGCATTTTTAGCGGAATGAAACGCGTGGCTATTGAAGCTGGTCGAATCGTTTCTAGGATTTTTTCAGGTTCTTTTTTTAGAATTTCATGGATATTCTCGTGGCATTTTCCTAGGATTTTCTCAAGGTTTTCCTAGAATTTATTTCACCAAGATTCTCCTAGGATCTGTACATTTTCTTCCGGATATGTTTTTCCAAATGTTTTACACAGTTTCCCAGAAATTTGTCTGTGATTTATCTTTCTTGGATTTTCCTAGTATTTCCTCAAGATTTTCTTAGATTTATCGCTAGATATTTCTGGCATTTTTGCTGCTAGTATCCTCGCGAATTATAAAACCGAGACGTTCACACTAGTTAATAAATTCCGGCCGTGTCGAAGAAATGAGAATGCAACTGGGTCGAACAAGACCCGAGGAAGACAGCGGCGTGGCTGAGTAATGCACGCCGGCAAAATCAAATTAAACTATGGCACCCTCCCGCATCCATCATACTCAGAGCCTTCTGCAGCAAATTATCATCTCCTTCGTCATTTAACGCTACTCCCGAGGACGAGAATATCCCGAACGCCAGATTTTGTCCAGAAGCGGAACATGTCTGCCGCCATCTCGATCGAAATCGAATCATTAATGCGCCCTCCGTTCCGATGTCCTATCAATAGCCGTCTCAATGGGGCCAGCGAATCTAAATCGAGCCGGTACTTTGAAAATAAACTTTCAATTAATTCTGCCGCTTTCGTACGACCACCGGTCACCGTCGAGAGAATTGATTAGCAAGATACTCGATATCAGCTAAGCGAGTAGCAGATCCGGTCCAGATTCCGAAACGAAGTGGTTCCTGAGATAATTGGAATCTACTTTCTTCTTTGCAAAAATCTTCCCCATGGTTTCATCGACGAATTATTAATAAAAACGCGGGCCAATCAGAGGGCGACTACGGCGTTGCGGTTGCTGTAGCTAGGGCGTGGCACCAGCCGTACTCGCTCTCCGATTGGACCGCGTTTTTCACGAATAACTCTTTACCGAAGCCTCGCACGACATTTTCGCAAAGAAAAAATTTATTACAAATCATCTCAGCAACAGCTCATTTCCATTGTTTATTGCTTAGACAGATATTTGCTAATTAAAGAAATTGCATTTCGATATTACGGAAGTGAAGTCATTAATTCAACGCTCTGTACCGTTGGGATTATGTGCCGGAATCAAGATAAATCGTCCAGCTGCCGCGTTTTTCATCGTGATCGGGAACAAGGGGTCGAGTGTTTTCTTTGGCCGGATGATCGACGTGTAAATATCGCGTTTCCGGCGTAATCAGGGTAGCGGAGCTCGGCAAAGTCTGTTTTGTGTGTCGAAAGGTGCGGTCGCTGGCTGGCCAGCCAGCGATGGAGCGAGAAAGAGAGTGAGAGAGAGGGAGAGAGGGTCTCTCGTGTAAACGCGCCGGCCTTTCACTTAGTCAAGTTCTTGGGCAGCCGGTGACTAAAGGAGTGAGTCATGGGGGTGGTCAGAGGGAAAATCGCGTGGGTGGCGGCACGGTCTAAGAATTCCCAAATGGTCGGTCATTGTGCTAAAGGCTAAAGGGGAGCAAACCGAGCGACCGACCGCCAATCGAATCCTTGTCCATCCTTTGCTGTCCTTTCGTCTACAGTATGCCACTTCGCGGTTAACCTTTGATTCTCCGAATTCTTCCGAACCCTATCTCTCTCTCTCTCTCTCTTTCTCTCTCTTTCTTTGTTCACTCTTTTTACACTCAATCTCCGTAACCCTGTTTTGCTTTGCTTTTCTTTCCCGAGATCCTTTATTCCGACGGTGCATTTCTCCATTTCCCAGCGTTTCGTTCTGTTTTCTGGCCCTCTCTCTCTCTCTCTCCTTCTCTCTTTCACTCCCGATGGAGCAACTGCCGATTCAGTCATCTCATTCTTTTGTCCCGAGCACCGGCCAGACCCGCCAAAGTTTTATGGCTGATCGTTCAGCCGGCAGTTGAACGCTTTCTTCTCGAGAATTGATTTCTGTGATTTACTGCCTTTCCATCGTAATTCCGCTCGCGGGCGACGCTTGATTACTTCACGGAGTTTCGCGCCAGTCGACATCATTAGCCGAGTGCCCGGCACGGATTAGTCGATGATTTCTACGGGGTGCACAACAGACAGTATCAGTCTTGCGAGTTTCAGCCGATGGAGTTTCATCTTGGTCGCGCGCGTTATTAGCCATCCATTTAGTGATTCTACTCGGTAGTGAATTTTTCTAGGAACTTTGATGAATCTGTCGCAAAGTACGATCTTCCAGCTTCGATTTGACACCTCGGGAGTTTGGAAATTCCTAAGGGAAAGCAGTGAGAAATTGATCCGAATCTACCCTGTAAAGGAGTTCGAGTAAAATTCCAATTCTCTATGTACGATTACTCGATTATTTTCCAACGAACGTAGATATTTCGGAGAGGAAAATATCTGTAGCTGCATCGATGTTCGAGTGAAATAAGCCTAAAATTGCAGAAGGATCGGTCCAGTGTATCGTTGAAAAATAATTTGCCGAAGCTTGTCCAGTTCGAGCTTCTGTTGGTATTAGTAAAAGTTGTCGTAATTTCTGCGATAAAACACGAGAGAACGTTGTATTCCGTTGGGATTCATCAAGCGTAAGAATGCTGGGAGAATAAAGTTCTCAGTTACCATTAGACTGCGGATTTTACGCGCTTATTGCAGAAACGGTTCAGCGGAACAGCGAAGACGAAGGAAGAATTTGAAAATACTGCAGCGCGTTGCAATCGCCGCGTTAAAATCGCTGGAAGGAGAAATGCTTTTTTGCATAATTCCTGTTTGAAAATTTATCGAAAGAGGCGGCCGAATGGCCATCGGCTGCCATAAATGTAAGATGTAGAGCGAACGTTTCGCGAAATCCCTGACGCGGTCCACTCGCGGCTCGAAACAGCTCTCTCGCCGTTCCGCTCGGGCATAATCCGTTGATGCAACATCTCCCGGAAGTGCGCGGCTTAAATTCCGATGTAATAGTTCTCTAGACATTTTATCAGTTGTTTTTATAGAACTCGCGTAACAGCTCCTCCAGAGAAATCGAACGCGAGAGCTCGCGAATATTCGTCCGCGGATATCGAACGAGTCTCTCCGGCGAAAAACGCGTCTCTGTCCATAACTTACCCTTTATACTAACGGCAAACACGAACGCGAGCGTAACAGATAAACTTTCATAGCCGGCGTGTACTCGTCGCATGAAAAATTTCCGCCGTGTATTTTCTCCTCCCTCTTTCTCCCGCACCCTCTCGCGCTCTGTCTCGCTCTCTTTACTCTGCGGTAAGAAGATTCTAGGGATATTCTAGGGACACGAGCGGATGCGTTGAACTTCACTTTTTCTTGTTTAGAGAATGCCGGAAGTTTCCCTGGAAATTTGTCCGCGGTTCAAACTGCGAAACGGGTTCAACTATTTTTAGTACACGGAATTCTTCGGCACGTTGCAAATTGTACAATTTCGTGCAGCGATCGCCACACTCCGGGTTCTTCTACGGAATAAAGATTCGCTGCATTAGTTTCCCAAGAAATAGAAACTAAACTGTTCCTGTCAGAGTTAAATAAATTTCTATTAAAACTCTTTCTTGCACTTTGAAGTAGACGACGATACGTAAGGCTTGCTTCGAAGTGCTGTAACTTTGCGGGAAAAAATCGCAGGGAGGTTTCTCTTTTTTTAAATTAAAGAGGAAGAATCGGACTTTATTCAGCTGGAAACGGCATCTCTGAAAAAAATTTTACGAAGTCTGTGCGTTTCGTCAAACTTGACAAGTTCAAATATGTTT
The DNA here is from genome assembly GCA_028455555.1 of Augochlorella aurata. Lineage (NCBI taxonomy): Eukaryota > Metazoa > Arthropoda > Insecta > Hymenoptera > Halictidae > Augochlorella > Augochlorella aurata. The sequence goes on along the minus strand of CM052159.1, from coordinate 1,718,538 downwards.
AATTGCGTCAATACGAGAAACATGGCTTCGCATTTAAAGAATTGCGGTAGCGAGGATGCATCGAAATAAAAAACCTGGACAACTATCTTAAAGTAGAGGTTTCAAGCTTTAATTTAAAAGAAATGTCATCACTTTACGATGATTTATCGCGAAGTAGTCGTCGATCAAAGTCGGCCAATTTTGATCCGAAACATGTCCAAGTTATAATTTGTTCGAGCAGTGTAATTTTGCGAGAGATTCGCGGCCCGATCGAAAATTCGCGACAGCTCCGCGGATTCGCACACGACAGGCCTCCGCCTCCTTTTTTTCGTCTGTTAATACGCCTCCGACCGTTCGGGCCCCGTGTACGTTCCATTTGACGAGAGGATAAAGCGCGGCGGGATAAGTGGTACGTGACGAATAAATCGCGTCCTCGCAAAGAATTGTTGAAGTTTTTACCCAATTAGGTCCGCCGAGTAATTTCTGCGAGTAAAGCATTTTCACCGTTTCATCTTCCGTTACAATATACGTACATCCGTTTTGTCCGCCGGGTCCTCGTGCGGTTTCGTGCTCGTTTATGTGTCCCCTTTCTCCCTCTCTCTCTCTCTCTCTCTCTCTCTCTCTCTCTCGCCCCCACCCTTTCTCTTTCTCTCATTTTCTCTACTCCCTCGCAGCGCGCTCGACACACGTGTGCTCAGTAAAATAAGACAAACCGGTGGGACCGTCGCTTTACTTTCAGAACCGACTCCCGGGCGCAATCTAATTGGCCGAAAGTTTAATAATATTTCCCGAGAAAACGGTTTGTTTGCCTCCTTCTTTTGCCGGCTTGTTCTATTCAATACGCCGGCGAACCAGGGCGAAGTATTTCGTCTCTCAGTTTCGCAGAACTCCCACAATGCAACGCGATATTCCTCGATATTTGTTGGAATATTGTTCTTTAAAAAATATCGACAATATAAGCTTGGTTTACTCTTGTCTAGCTCTTGGGGAATACTTTATTGCAGAGAAAATAAATGAAGAAATAAATAAATGTTCGTTGCGATAGAGAATTTTTATTTTGCGCAAAAATGCGCAGTTTAATTATTGCTATTCCCATTTCTGCATAACCGAGGAAGTGAATCATCGAGATCCATTTCATCGAATCGATTTTAAATATAAGTGAATGACCACTCGAATGTTTCGACGAATAAAATGAAAGAGGAGATGCAGCCGGTATAGACAGACATTAAAAATCATCGAAGCTCTACCGGCAATGCCTCATCCGTTTGGCAGAGTGTTCCGAAGATACTTTCCTCAGCTCGCGGCTCGCCCGATAGCACGAAGTTGTACGATCCCGTGCGCCAATATCGAAGATGCCGTGCGGTATATTGTAGCCCCGGCCTCCATCTTTAGTACGGATCAAGAGAAGAAGCTTTCGCGAGCGGAGTTTACATTTCAGATTAAACGATGTAGATTCAGTCGAAGAAGACTGCCTTACACGGCTTGCTGCTGAATCAACCAAAGCTGCCAAGACGTATGGGTATTAGCGGAGAAACTCCGTGAGACTGGCCTAAGACCATCGCAGCACGGATCCACTAACTCACAATACCGCCGGCATCGTTGACTAAACAACCTACTCGTTTCCGAGCGACCAACCTGAGCAAACCTCTCCAAATTAAACATCGTTCTTCGCGAACAATGCATATTCCTCCATTTAGTTTGACACCGCGCACCGCATCGATCTCCCCGAAATTTTCGCCTCGTTTTATGTCCGACTGTCGACGATACCGCATACATTTTTCCGTTTCCATGTTTATGGTTGTTCATTGGGGAATAATAGCGAGTAGGATAAAATATTGCGGGGTAAATGCTGCGTCAGCTCCTATTTATTTTTAAACGCGATACGCTTTAACAATTATTTTAGTACTCCAGAGTTATTTTGCTGGAACATTGACGTATTTAAGGAATTTTTTTATTTAAATAGCAACGTTCGCAGATTGGGAAATAGCGGTCCAAGTTGCGACTCGCATAAAGAGTCGCTTTAATTAGGCAATCTACAGCAATTTAATGTTAGAATAATACACTATTAAATTAGTATGGTAGTTTAGAGTTATTTTGTTGGAACATCGATGTACCCAAGGAATAATTTTCATTTGAATTTCGGTGTCGATGGGAAATAATGGCCGCAGGAGCTTATAAACGGATCTATTAGACGAGCAATGGAGCAGCGAGGGCGTGAAAGGTCGCCGACACCGCGAGAACAACGGCAGCCCGAGGAAAAGTGGCTAATCTCTGCGGGTGATCGCGAGAGCCGAGAAGAGCGCGAGCACCGGAAACGGGATCGATCGATAAGAGGATCGGGCGGCCGAAAGATCCTGATGGTGAAACATGAATCTCGAGGTGACGCATAAATCCCGGAAGTAGGCTCGGTCCCTCCGCACGAAGCGGCTGGTTGATCCGGTTTTCCCGTGGTTTATGGAGTGCAGGACCGTGCTCGCTCACCAAGGGACGAGGAGCATCGGCTATATTTCCAACGGATATAGAACGATCGTGAGTCCGTATCGTAAATGAAATCACGTACTTCGGCCGTTTAACACGGAAACGTATTCTACGTAAGCGATTCCGACTGCGGCCACGGCAGATACGCGCGTGCACACCGGCATCGGCCCAAAGAGAGTCTTTCTATGAATGTATGCATGTCAATTCAATAACGCATGCAAATGCGTACACGAGCGTATTCCCCCTCCCCCACCCCACCCCCCCCCCCCGGCCCATTCCCACCCCCCGCCGCCCCCCCGCTCTCGCGAACTATCATCGCGAACTTGCGCCGCTGTATACTTATGCATATGTATTTTCGATTCAATTAGTTGTGCAAACCGCGCGGACGGAACCAACGCCACGGATATATAAATACGTGTCATCCACCGAAAGATGAATCGCCATCGAGTATTAACCGTCGGCCGCCGAGCTGATGGACGCTGCTCCGCGATCGCTATCGCGCACACTAACCTCCCGGACCGTTTCCACAATTATTTCCCGCGAGCTCTGTTACGAGATTTCCATGTTTTCAAACAGCGCATTTTACACTTTCCAACGAATTTTCGAACTGGCCGATACGATTATTCTCGGCCTAGTTACGACCGTTCAATGAACACTACGTTTCCAAGTCAATTAAATTCATTTCGAGCCAGAAATTCCTCCGAGTCGTCCATTAAATCGTCATAAATTTGTCAAATAATTGTTTAACTGGATCTTTACACTTTCGTACGCCTTTTCAAGCGTGTCGATCCAATCGCTTCGGTTAGGATCGCTCGTGCTTGGATCGTTCCACAGCGCGGCGGTCTGGCTATGGCCGGGTATTTCTACTTGGCAGTGTTTGCGGATGGTTGTCACCGCTTTTAAAGGGCGGTATCAGTATCCGCCGCGATACGCGTAACGCAATAATGTCAAGCAGAACGAATAATATTATACGACTATCGTTGTTCATTACCGAGGGAATATTCCATAGAATAATAAACAGCGGACGGTGCCGAATTCGATGTTCCGGGAGACCGGAGGGCCGGCCGAGCAAACACGGCCTCGTTCGATTTATTATTTCTATTTTCCAGCTCGCCGATAATGTAAATTCTGATTGGCAAACAACGCTCGGACGCGCCGAAATATTTACTTTGCTTGTTAATGAAATCTTCCGGCCGCAGAAATATAAATTCCGGGCGAGGCGAGCCGCGGCGAAAGACCGCTCGAGGACTCTCCGCGGTGTAGCATTAGCGAAGTTAGGCAGTTTCGGGATCATTCATTAAACTTTCAGGCTCGCGGAAAACATGGGAGTCATGGGAAAAGTTTCGCACCTGACTTCGTTAGCCGCGCGCACCGTGCACCGCGACGCCGGATCTATGGATTGGATTTACGCGGAAACGATCCATAATAATCGTGTTATTTCGCGTTTTCTGCGCGGTAATGCTGTTATAATAATCACTGTTTCGCGCGGATTTCCATCTATAATGCTCGCTCGCCGTTCTTCCTACGGATTTTCCGTCGAAAACATGAATTTTCAACGGCAATCGCGCGTTCAGACGAAAATTAACGTTTTCGGGAACGTTAATTTTTCCACGGAAGGGGCGGCTTTTGGCAAATTAGGCGTCGCGCGAGACGTAAAGATTTCTCGAAACGAAGCGTTTAATGCAACGGCGATGAAACATTGCGGCTAATGCAACACTGCGCTTTATTTGATGAAACATTTTGTTTAATGCAATGCGTCATTTGATGGAACAATTTATACAATGAAACGTTAACATTTCGTGAAAGACTGCGTATCGTGAAGCACTGCATGCAATGGAACGCTGCATTTCCCGCAGTATTGCATTTAATGAAACATTGCGTTTAAGTGAACGACTGCATTTAACACGGTAGTGTGTTTAACGAAACACTGCGTCTACTAGTGAAGCACCAATTTATCGTAATATTGCATTCATTCAATTAATGCATACATTGAAACACTGCGTCTAATAAAGCATCCATATTGCACCGCATTTAATTTAATGTAACAGTGCATTCGATGAAACATTGCACTTAATTAGACAGTATATTTAATATAACAGTGCATTTAATTTAACAATGCATTTAATTTAGCAGTGCATTTAATTTAGTAGTGCATTTAATTTACCAGCGAATTTAATGAAACAGTGTATTTAATATAGCATCGCATTTAGTATAGCAGTGTATTTAATTTAACAGTGCATTTAATTCAGCAGTGCATTTAATTCAGCAGTGCACTTAATGAAACAGTGCACTTGATAAAACAGAGCATGTAACGAAGCTCCGCGCGTAACGAAGCTCCCATCGAAAGGCTGCATTTATCACGAAAAGTGCAGCAGCGAAAAAATGCACCGTAAGAAACGCATGAAAAAGGCTCGACTCGGTCGAAACTGTGAAACCTGAGAAGAAGAGGAAGAAGAAGAAGGGAAAGAAGAGAAGCGTCTAGATCCAGATCCTCCGTGGGATCCCGGCCAGTGGAAGGATGCGCTGCGGAAGTGCTGCAGGTACAAAGGCAAAATCAATTGTAATCAAGACCGACGTATAAATCAAATCGTCGTGGAGGGGCGGCGAGTAGGGTCGGCGCGGGGTTGGCTGTACAGCAGGTCGCTTCCTCCTGAATGATTTGTTACCAGGACGCTTTAGGAACCTCGGCATAGTGTCTTTCTCGCTTTTGTCCCCACCTCCTTTCGCAACTGTCAGCACGCTCGAAAGCCCATTACCTCGTGAGAACCGGAGGGGTGACTGTCGTCTAGATACGACGTCCTCCCACGCCTCTGCGACCCCTCGCACCACTGCGCTCTCTGTGCCTCTGCCGACACGACCCTGCTACCGACGCCGACGACACCGACGACGACGACGACGACGACGACGACGACGACGACGATGGAACCCGCAGCACACGGGAAACTGTACACACCGGCGCCGCGCCGCGCCGCGGGGAAAACTTCTCTCGTATCTTTTCAACTTTCGGCCACGAAGAAACAATATCCATTGCGTACGTGCGCCGGCCGTGATACGGAACGACACCGCCTACGACGGATATTGCTTGCCACCGCTTTCAACCATCGAGAAACTTACCTCTTTATGGCACCTGTCAATAGTTATTCCTGGATTTTATTTCCATTACTCCGAACGGTTTAAGGAGAACTTCCAACCTGTACCGGCGTGTTTCCCTTCGCTGCGCGCCGAGCCTTGTCGTCTTCTTCTTCCTCTTCTTCTTCTTGTTATTTTTCTTCTTCTTCTTCTTTCTTCTTCGGAGATGGCCAGGCTAATGTTGCTCGTTAAAGCGGTACTTTGTCGCTGCGAGGCTACAGCGGATATCGTTTTGCGGGTTTTTCGAGTCTCTCGGGTTTTTCGGCGGTTTAGGGTGATGGCAGTTGCAGAGGGGTTTGATTGGGCCCATTTCGGTTTATCGGTGTTCGATACGGGTTTTCAGAGAATTTTTGTAGCGCGGTTAGGACGGCTGGGCATGCTTCGTAGAATATTTGCGAACGCTAAGGATGTTCGATAATGGTTGGAGGTGTTTCTTTTGTTTTATCGAATTCGATTCAATGAAATTTTTGATAGTGTTCGGTAGTGCTTGGTAGCATTTTTGATGTATGTATTCGGGAAGATATATGTATAATAAAATAGGAATATGTCGGAAAGGTTAATGGATGTCGTGCAGGCTAACTTTTCAATTTCAATTCCAATTTGGTCAAATAGAGCGCTCCAATTTGGGATTGTTTAGTCGAGGTCGTTGATCGGCAGTCAAAGCGTTGTCTCCGTGTCACCGATTGTACCGATGACAGCAAACTATAGCGTTCCGGGAACAAATCCGCGCATTTCCGGTTAGTTTTGCTCCGGAACGGCGACTTACGATCGCATAATCTGTTTGCGATTGTTAATATCGTCGGCAGCATCGCCGGTGTTTCATTATTGTTGATTCCCGCGGTTGTTTGTCAGGCAAAACTGCCTCCGAAAATATGTCCCACCTGTTGCCGAACAAGTCTATGCGTCATTGTCTACTTAGAGCCCGCGTATCCATCTTCCCGCGATCGCTATAAAAATCCGGGCCGTAAAAACCGCTCGGAAAATCGCCGGGAAAAAAGGAAACGAAAGGTCGCCGGTTCGCGGACGCGCATACATTAAATTATTTCGTTGTCCGCGGGGTGGCCGCGTCTAGAGCCCGCGCATAATAAAAACAATCGATAATTAATGGTTGCCGCGAATTAAACAGCTCCGCGCCGATTAAACTTTCACCGCGCTTTGCCTCGGCCGCAGCGAAATTCCGCAAAAACGCCGCCTTTGTCGCTGAAACGAATCGCTGCGATTTAATACCGGCAGCCGGCCCCCGATACCGCCGCTAAAAATCATTATAAAAATTTGTTAGTCGGCAAAAAGTCACGCGAATACCGCGTTCCCGCGATGTTTCGTATTCGGCGCCGATGCACCGTTGCTCTCGGAATACAAATTTTAATCAGTTTACAAATAATAATGTCGCAGTCGTCAGACCTGGCCAGATTTTCGAACGACGTCGTCCGAAACGGTATCGCGAACAACGCGCCATTTCGTTGGAAAATCATTCCCGAAATAACATTAACCGACGATTTATTTACTCACCGACGGTTTTCCAAAATCGAATCGCGTTTTGCTCGACATTATTTCGGGCATTATCTCCTGGCATTTAAAACGAAAAGGAAAACGAAAGGACGGATAATGAAAAATCGCCGCTGTCTCGAAAGCGTCAACGTCGATTAGAAACAATTAACCAATTAATTCGGAATTAATTTCGAATAACTCGGAACAATTATCTGAAATCTTTATTTCAATGATCGATCGACCGGTTGCCCGTCGCCCGCTGTTTATTAATTCCACGGTTACTTTCGCGAGCAGAAACGGCAGCTAATATTCCCAGATAATTATCAGCGGCAGTTTATCGGATCGAAACGCCTTTCGGCGTGGATTAACGCCTCGCGCCGGCAGAGTCTACGAGTAGCTGGCACGACTCGTCCCGTCGCCATAAGAGAAGTTAGGGCCTCGGATCGAAGGAGTTTCGCGCGGACGGACACGGCCGTGGGTAGGCCGAGGTGGCTCTCGAGCTCGGGCCACAGGTGTTGCCTCTCGGTAATTTCGCAGCTCGAGCGAATTAATAAATCTGCGACCGTACGTTTCCCCGAGGCCTGCCGTCGATGGTTCCTTCCAGGATCCCGGCCAAAATCATCACCCCGCCTCTGCTCCCGTGCGTTTTCCACCACCCGTTCTCTTTGATCTTTATCCGCTTCTATCTACGCTAAGTGCCTCGCCGACACTGTTCGCGCTGCGTTAGGCGCATTGTTGCGATGCTCCATGGTTCCCGCGTCTCGCCGCGCGACCACGGTTTATTTCGACAGTGTCGAACGCGACATTTCGGCCAAAGTAGACCGAGGTTTCGGTTTTTTCTCTAGAAATGATTCTCTTAATTAATTTTATGTCGTATAACGATTATTCCTCGATTGATTTATCGTGGGAGCATAATGATTTCTTTGATCAGCCAGAGATACATTTCGATTGATACTAGGAGGCAGGTACGAGCAATTCGATTGCGAAATGCATTAGAGAAAATGATTTGTAACATGCCTAAACAGCGATGAACTAGACTCAATTATTCGCGACGCTGGGAAAGGAATCCGAGCGGGAAGATCCATCCGAGGAATTATTTATAAGGAAACGCATTTAGCAGCGCGGAAGGGGGCAGCGAGATGGAAAGAACGAGGCATTCAGCGGAATTTCTGCAGTCAAAGTGCACGGGAACGTAGTACTTGATAATGCATCCGGACTAATTTCTTGCCGGTGGCACACGCCGATTAAAAATTGCGGTGGAGTTATCAAGGGCGCCGATATTCCGGGCGTAATCGCGATTCAATTTCTCCGCCGATGGATTTACTTTGACTTTACATTAGCTGCTTCATAGAAGTCGGGATTTAATCCGGCGGCCGCTTTTGTTTCGCGTAAAATGTTTCGCCGGTAACTTCGGTGCGAGTGCCTGCGTGGACAGAATTCGCAATCAAATGGGGAATGTGCATCGACGACTCTCTCTCTCTCTCTCTCTTTTTCTCTTTCTCTCTCTCTCTCTCTCTCTCTTTCCAGAGCGCGCGCGCGCGAGCTTAATCCCTGCAAGGAGCCGCGCCACTCGAATTTTGCGGATTTTATTTCGCCGGGAAGCCGACGTATCGATACCCTCAAGTAGTCGCGAATTTTATTTGCGCGGAGACTGTGCCGTTGCGATTTTTCTAGCACGCGAACGGTTTGCGTTTTCTCGGAATTTCTCGGCCCTGTTTGCGCGCGTCCACGTGCTATTTGTTATCCTCCAGCGGCTATATTCTTGCAATTCTTTCCGTTTTAACGCGGCTCGCACGCTCGTGATTTCTCATTCGTTTCGGTCCGCTGCGCGAAATTTGTCGAATTTTACTTTAAAAAGCAATTACCGCACCGCAGTCTTTCTTTCTTGCGAAACAATTTGTATTCTGACCATTCCGAATCGATATTTATTTAATCACCGCGAGCGATACTTCCCATTCATGCCTGAAACCTGCACCGTCGATTTCATTTCCGCGATTTGTCTACTTTTAATACGTTTCATATTTCCGCGATTTTTCATCGTTATCGAATAGCCTTATAACATCCGCGAATTTCATCCGCGCTGCAAATTTTGTTTTTATTTGCTCCGCAACGTGTTCCGCGCTGCAATACTAATCTGGCGCGTGCACATCGTTTCGAGCGAACCGTTTAAAGTCTCGATCCTCGAAATTCAATTTCCACAAACAAGAAATAATTTTCCGGAAATATCTCCGACCGCGATAGCAGAGCCGCGCGCCGTAAAATTCTTTCCGGCGGCTTTGCGGTCGACCTTGGAACGACCTTGAAACAACATAAACAGGCCGGCCCCGATCAAAAATCTATCGCCAGTGAATCCAGTGGCAGCGCGCTGCCGGAGGATTAAGTTCGCCGGTTTGGGTTACAACATTTTTTTTTACGGTCTTTTGATTCGGCCGTTCAGCTCGAAATTGTTGACAGGGTAAATCGGTATTGACGGTTGTGTTCGGATCGGGCGACCCGTCGATGGACTGCTTACGGCCGCAAAATGCCGAGCGAAATTTATAGAGCAACCTAATACGTTAAAATATTCAATTTGGCTTTATCAGCGGACCGCAGCGTCCAGCTGCGAAATGATGTGTAAACATATTGTTATAAATGTAATGCGATTACGTTACAGCCTTTAACGCGTGAAATACAATATCCTGCGTTTATATCATTGAAAATCGCGCACGCTCCGGAAAATCAATCGAAATAATACCCTTGAACTGGAGAATAACCTTAATTTTCCGCACCCGAATTTCGCTCGCGGCGAATAAAATGGTAAGTGCCTACCGTGACTTCTCGGCCGAAGGAAAAATCGTAGAATATTCTGCCAGTGCTCATTTGAAAGGGTCAAGTCTCCGCTTTCGCACTCGCGAGCTCGATTTTTTCGTTTCTCCGAAGACCTCTTCTTTTATTAGGGAAAAAGGTCATCCGAGAATCGGAGTTGCTTTTGTGGCTTTTCAAAATTTTCAACTTCAAACGGCTGTGCAGAGTTCAGACATTTTTTTCATGGAATTATTTCGACGTGACCTAATAGGGGAAAGTCTCTGCTTTACAATCAGCTCTCGAGAAGTGATGTACGATTTTTTTATCGCAGTTTTATTGTACTTCTTGTAAAATATTCGACCGTAGGTTACTCTGTACTCGAGGGGTGTGCCACGGTTCCCACTCGGAACATGATAAAACAGTGACAAAAAGTCGTAGATCAACTTTCGAGAGATCATTGTAAAGGGGAAACTTCCCTCTTTAAGATAGCGTCGAGATAATCCTTGGAAAAAATTTTCGGACGTCTGCACAGTCGTTTGAATTTGAAAGATACCGAAGAAAAATAGCAACCATGATTCTACGATCTTTTTAGGTCGGTTTGCTTTACGAATAAAGATTTTTTGAATGATCAAGCTCAGGTGTATTAAAATAGAGACTTTGCTCTTTGAAATGAGACTAAATAGAAGGTTCTACGATTTTTTCTTACGCCGCTATATTTTTTGAAACTTTCGTTTAAACTTAAGAAAATTATCGAAAATATCACCGATACATTTCAGCAGATTACGTAGCAAATAGGCACTGTTTAAAAACCGCAATGAAACAGGCTAAAAGTAGAGACTTTACCCTTCGAAACGAGCCTAAGCAGACGATATTCCTGTTTGTCCGCGCAAAGCAACGCGAGCTTAAAGATCGCCAAGTTTGTGGGTCGCGATTCTCCGCTCCCGCAACTTTGTGGGCCAGCGTAGGCACGCTCAAACGAGCCGCTGGTTAATTACTGTTCCGCGGAAAGATTCCTACGGATCTTTCACGCTGTTAATTAAACGCGATCCGTTAATAAGTTGAGAAAAGTTGGCGATTAAAATGCCGGAGTCGAGGAGTCGCGAGCGAAACGCGGTGAATATCGCGCGCCGAGCATCGGCGAATTCAATTTGTGGGCTCGTGTCGCAGCTCCGATGGAACCGTGTACATCTCCTCTCTCTGTCCCTAATCGCACTTTGTCGACTTCGTTATAATCCCGCAGCCCGTCACCCTAACACGAGCTTAGCCGCTGTTCGGTCCCAAAGACCGAACACGGGGATTAGGGGTCGCGGCCGCTCGAATTGTTTCACGACTGCCGTGCCGCGCGGCCATTACATCCTCGGACAAAAAACTCTAATGAATCATCCTAATCGTGGTCGCCGCATCTCGCACGCGCGGAACACGCGTCTCGATTCCGTCGCGTTAATTAATCGGCGACAGCCGACGGCCGAAGCGCCGGCTGAAAAGAATCGTTTCTCGACGCGAGTCGAGGCTCTCGATTTGATCCGGACGTCGATGATATCGCGATATCGGGTCGCGCAGTGCTCCACAATCGTATCAGTATGCCGTTCTCGAATTGATACTGATCGGGGGGACAATAACCGAGCGGACCGAGTCGGTTTTCAGCGAATTTCCTGCCGGACATGTCGTCGGTCGATGCTCAGTTTCGAATTAGGATAGTTATGCTTCGCGGAAGCAATTCCGCGGATCTGTTTGTTGGAGATCGTTCTTCTGGCTTCGCAGAGTTGTAGCAATTTTGGTGGCAATGGAGAAAGTGCTGCTGGTATTTTGTGTCACCAAGTTAGAGTACTTCGTTGGGTATAGCTCGGGAGATATAAGCTTCGCGTTTTCGCGCGTTGTTTAGAGGACAGGTGGATTTCGGGAATGCCGCTTTCAGGGATGAAAGTAGAGGGTTTTTCCTTTAAAATGAGACCAGACAGCTGCCTGTAGGATTGTTTTCCTTGGTTCTACAATTTTTTGAACTCTCTAGAGATATAACGTCGCGAAATTTTAGAGTCGGCTACTCGACGTTCTGGCGAGCTTTACGGTGCAACAAAATTCTTAGCAATTATTACCTTCATAAGAGGTGAAAGTAGAGGCTTTACCCTTCAAAACGAGCCTAAGTAGACGACCGCGTGATTTTTGTTCTCGATGCTGCAACGTTTTCAACTCCACATACTTATACTCGTGTCTATACTAAAATCCAGTAACGAATAATTTCAATAAACAGTTTAATAAACATTTTATATGATAATACAGTCCCGTAAAATTTCAGGAGATTTCAAACGGTTGACATTTTATCATCATCCAGTACAATTTATTATCCTACAAACGAATTTCACCGGACAATTGCCGAGATAAAAGTTCACCCGCAGAGAGTTCACCGTGAACCAACTAACTAGCCTGTAACGATGGAAACTACACCGCGGGACTGCGCTCCAGCCAAAATGAAAAATGCACCATCAAATTTCAAACATTAATTCTCGCAGAGGGCCCGGTCTATTTCCGCGGCCGGCTCCCTGGTGGAAAGGAATTTGATTTTTCGGAGACCCCTCGAGCCGATGCAGCGGGCAAAGCCACAAACGAAAAAGCTGTTTATCGTTGATTGTCGAGTCGCGGATTGAACGCAAGCCGCGGAAACTGCATCGGGCCAAGTGCCTCGCAGCAAACTACCGGAATCAGGTTGTTTGCGTTGAGTCCGCGACATTTACAGCGCGCGGAATTCCCGTAAAATCCTTTCGAGCCATTCGGCGGGCCCTCGACTCTCCCGAGGAGTCTCCGCTGCCAAAACCGCGACAGACGAGGAGCACGCTGTCGAAATAGTTAATTAACGACCGCCTCGACGTCGGCCGCGGTCTCGACACGAAACGCTGGACTGTTTCGTCCGGCGAGCCTATTTCTTTCATTTACATACAACTTAAAAAGTACGCTCTTTCTAATTTCGTTTCAATCTTTCTTCATACTTTGCTATACTTTTTAATGCTTTTTAATACCTTGTAATTCTTTCTAATATTTTTTAATAATTTCTGATAGTTATTAGTGGCTTTCAATACTTTGCAATGCTTTGTCATACCTTCTAATACTTTGTAATACTTTTTAATACTTTGCAGTGCTTTTTCAATGGCTTTTAATACCTTGTAGTTGTTTTTAATATTTTTTAATAATTTCTGATAGTTATTGGTAGCTTTCAATACTTTGCAATGCTTTGTAATACTTTGTAATACTTGTAATTACACAGTAATCGACGCGAGTTCAAGATTAATGATTCCAGGGAGAACCGCGAGCCGCGAAATTTAGCGCGGCTATCAGCAGAGCAAAGTTAAGAATTCGATTAGCATAATAACCATACATTATTAGCCAGCCGAGTCAAACGAAGGTGAAACCTGCGCCATTGCTCTGACGCATATTAAGCGCCATTAAATTACGACTGGCAGATTGGATTAACGCGGCTTACGCTTATAAGCCGACTTGGTTTTATGAGCTGAGACGAGCGCCGCTCGCGAATACTGAAACTGTATAATTCATCGGGCGAAAAAGCGAGTCCTGTTCGATTATGCCGGCGCGTTTATTAACATTCCAAGGAATTAATCGATGCACAGAGGACTGCTTGTATGGTCGGTTAATTATGGGATGAACAGCGAGCGCGAAAATCACGGTAATTCGCCGCGTCAATGTTTAGTTTAATAGCGAACGACTTCCTCAAAATTACACCGGTCCAGCTGAATTTTTCTGAGAAACTAGGCGACGTAGAAAAGAAACTTTTGACGAAGTTCTGTCGATCGAAACGGCGGAAAAATAATTGCAACCGCACATGGCACTAATTATCGGAGCGAAGGAGCGCAAACCATTAAAAAATGGTTCACCTTTGAATAGCCGTAAATTCGCGAACAAAATTCCTCGGGAGCTCTACTTTGGCTCATTTGAAAGCCCGAAGCATCTACTTTGATCGTATGCTTCGTGACAGGAACGTCAACGAGCTGCTTTACTTCTACGGTAGATTTACTCCTTGTGACGCGCGTTCCGTCGCAAGAACCCTTTATAAGGAATCAGGTAATAATAATAATAATAATAATAATAATGAACGACTAAAATTAATAGTAAATAAAATAACACTATAAAGAGTGCCGCGTCGTCAGCTAATCAATCCACCGATTAATCCCGGCGTTATTCGAGCGACCTATACAGATCAGGAAATAATTTCGAAGTAATTCATTCCATCGGGCCAGAAATTAAGCACGTTTCCGAGCGGAGGGAGTTCGAGTAGAATAAGCATACACAAGCTTTCAAATTCATTAGCCGTTTCCCGAAAAAATCGGTTTACGTAATTCGGCCCGATAATAAATTCCGCGCTACGGCGAATTTCATTTCGAAGTGGAGGATTTTAATTGTTTGCGAACCTAGCCGTTACAGAATTACGCGCGGCTTTAATTCGGTGAAAGCTGATTCGTCGAGCGACGAGTCCACGAGGCGGTGGATTTTTCCGAAATATTTCGCGCTGTTCAGACCCAATTACGGTGATATTTTCTTGGAGCTTTCACCAGTCAACGCGGTCATTGTTCTCAACTCGATTTCGCGCAATGCAGCGGTCGGGAGATCGGAGATGTCGTATTATTCGAATCCGAATCGATTTCCACGGCTTCGGAAAATTTTCGTACATTTATTACCGATTTTTCTTTTTTTTTTGTTACTTCGTTTCATTTGCTACTTTGTTTCTTTTCTGCTACTTTGTCTTCGCATGCTATCTTGTTCTCTCGCTACTTGTTCCTTACCACTTCGCCCGATGGTATTTTATGATCTTTGTATGCTACCCTTAGTTTCCTTTCGTTGCCACTTTGTTTTATGCCTCTCATGATGCTTCTCTACTTTGTGTCTTATTTCTTTTATGCTTGTTTTGAACTTTGTTCCATCACTACTTTGTCGTTTCTTCATTTTATTCGCACTGTTTTGCTTTGCAACTTTGTTCCGCTACTTTGTTCCACTAGTTTCTTCCACTAGTTTGTTCCACTACTTTGCTGCGCTACTTTGTTCCACTACTTTATCGCGCTGCTTTGTTTATTCTCTCATTCATTCGTCCTCCACTTCACCCATTCTTCTTTCGTTCTCCTGCTTCGTTTCCCTCGTTCCCTTTTGCTACTTCGTTGCCTTCGCCGCGTATACACTCTCCAGTGAATGCACCATTTAGCGTGAAAACGCGCCACTTTGCAGACACACTCGTTCGAAACGTCAGAACCTCGTCGATTCGAGTCGCGCAACAATTCGAAGCCGGGGATCGAAGGTAGGCGGTGCTAATCGGCTCGGCTCGATCGGATATTTTTGAGAGTTCGTCGCAGGGGATCGGCGCACGAAGCAGATCTCGATGAGAAGGGAGGACGGCAACGATGACGACGACAAGATTGTCGCTCGACTGACGCCTCGAGTACCGAGTCTCGTTGCCTCGGGCGGCAAACATTCGCGACATTCTCGACAACCATTGTCGGCGCCCGCCACCGACGTCCGGCGATGTGCACTCGACGACGCTCCTCACGTTTCTGATCGTCGTTCTTCCAGGACAACCACTCGGCAGTCAAATTTCTGCGCGAGTGGAAATCAAACGAGACGCCGTTTTCCAGCTGAAATTCAAATGTCGCTCTTGCGCCGGAAAAAACCTTGGGTACACGCGCTGGGACCTCTCTCTCTCTCTCTCTCTCTCTCTCTTTGTTTTTCTTTCTATTCCTTCCTCTCTCAGTCCATCGGCTATAAATCGTCCGACGGAACGAGTCGGTAAGTGCGAACAATCGCTCGGCGATCACTGGACCGGTCGTCCTGCGAAATAAAATTCGTCCGCATCGATTGCGAGCAAATGATGTTAAATGAAAGTGGAATTCCTCTTCCGACCATTTTGGCGAGTCGAAAATACCGAGACATTAAAGTCGGACCGACGCGAAACAGTAAAACCGAGTTGTAGTTTATCGTTTGTACGAAAATCTCCCGGAAGAACTCCTGTTCTCGCATCTATCGATCCAAGCATTTTCAAAGGTTCCGCTTTCTTTAACTTCTTTTTAATTTCATAATAAAATACTGTTTTCATCGTTGCTTCTAACTGTATTAGATGTTGCCAATTGGCGATGCAATTAATTGCGTTTATATTATTGGTTACTGTAACACGATAGTGATAATAATATTTCACGTCAATGTGCAAGGAACACGTGACACGTGCAATTTACATCGATCTTGCCAATGTCAGTTTCATTTTGGTACCTCGACCATATTTTTCAATGCGTTCTTTCACCTCGATTTCCATAATTGCTAATTAGCAATCAGTGTAGTACAAAATTAAATTATGTTCGAAGCTAGATCCAATTACCTGTTTCTGATTTTTCCGGGTGCAATGCCTGCTGGTATAGAAATGTTTCTATTACCCGTTTCTAATGTAACAATTTTATGAAAATGCTTTTATAATCCTTTTTATTCGCTCGTTTAATAGTGGCTGTTACGAATTCAATCGACGCACGAGCAGTTCGGAAGAAATTCGCGATTCGCTCGACGAAACTAATTCGCAAGTTTCCAGAGCTATCCGGGCATCGAGCCGGCGTTTGTGTCAGCGGGTCGCTGAATTTTCCATGGATCCCGGGCACGCAGGGTGCCCCATGTGGTCGCGAAACAAATGGACGTTCTCTCGTGTGCTCGCGCGCGCCCTTCATTTCGCGAACAGTTTCGCAATCTCGCAGGCTCGTCAGACGTTGTCTCGTCTTCCCGTCAACGTCGGGAAGAAATCCGGAAACCGGGACGGTGCTCCGCGAACTCTCTAGATTACGCTGGATCCTTTCGCGAATTGTTAACTAACTCGCTCCCGAATTGTTTATCCGCAGAAGCGATCACGATCTAAATCTGTGTATCGTTAAAGGGAATTTTGAGAAGCGCGTTCCGATCTCAAATATGTTGCAATATAATAGCGATTTTAGGCCATTGTAAAAACGATTTCGAAACTGTGCACTGCGACGACGAGTGTGGCCCGGTAGAATCCGACGAGAATTTCAGCGAGGCGTCCCGTGAAGCAGCAGGAGCCCGAAATTGCGGTTCTTCCATCGGAACGCGGGAAATATTGAATTCATGGAGAGCGTATCCTCCGAGGAAAAACCGACACCCAGATTGCAGTTAATTAAGCCTGGCCGCGGGTGAACGTGGCAGGGCCCAGGCGGAAGGCGCAGGCTCGGCCAGCAGCGGCAAGCAGCTCGGCGGCTGATCATTTTTTAAATAACATCCATAACAAAGGAGTCACGCGACATGTAAAGCCAGACCCGGAGCAACTTGCAGCGGAGCATCGCGGCGCGAGTACACTCGACGAGAAACTTTCTGGCCGACGATTCCCTTCCATAGAGAATTTCCCTTCAAACAAATTACTGTAACTTCGCCGTACAAAAGGAAAGTTTTGCAAAAGTACTTTCAATATTTCCTTTCGCAAGCGCCGGAACGTTTTCATATATTTTTCCCCTCGCTCCCTCTCTCTCTCTCGCTCTCTCGCAACAAGTTCAGCAGCAGGCGCCGCATCGCCGAGGCCAGCGAGAGAGCTCTGTTTCGCGAGAAGCGTGCGAAATTCGCGCGCTAATCGATTCGAATTGCCGCGAGCATAGGACGCGACAAATTAATCAGCTGATGCGCGGGTTCCGCAGCGTCGCACCACAACGAAAACAGTCGATTGTTGCTGGAATTTGTTCGTCCACTCGCAGAAATAACACCGACTTACCTTCCGTCTGTTTTTCGCCTGGAATTTCCCTCTGTTTGCCGAGCCACAAGAAATATTATCAATACTCCGCCGCGGTGTTCGCCGGTGACCGGCGCGAAGAAGCGTGGGATCGGAGGACAAGGCAGTGACGGAGGAAGCTGCGGATTTTCGGTAATTAATTATGCAACTTGATGCGATTGATGCGAGCTTGTGTATCAACGTGTTCACTTTTCGCATTGATTACGGCCGGGTCGCTTAATTTAATGTCCAGGTGCGACAATTAATTACCGTCATTACCGTCGAAGAATAAAAATATTATTATTACTAATTGCATTAATATGCTAATATTTACGTAATTAATATTAATTATATTCATACTATCGATATTAATATGTCAATTATGTCATTACTAATGTCAATTATATTCGTATTAGTAGTGTATCAATTACCGCGATTACTATTTTAAACAATATCTACAGAATTTAGAGGATTTGTCAATTATAAACCGTTGGCAACAGTATGTTAATTACCGTAATTGTTGTCGCGAAAATGATTAATTTAATAGTAGGCGTTTCAAATAATACCTATGGTGAAACTTGGTCAATTTTAGATGGCCGAGATCAACCTGTCCACTGTTTCAAACAATACCAAACCAGTACGAAATTAACATACCGAAATTAATAGACTGCGCGAAACGCGTGGCAATTTTAAATTGCTAAAAGGAGAAATTACAACTAATGCAATTATAAATAACGAAATTATTTATAAGGGCGACACGATAAATGCATAAAATCCAGCGCCTATTACGGATCACACTTACTCGTGCTTCACCTACTTACGCTGATGATTTAATGGCGATTTGTAATTCATAAACGAGCACAAAGAGGATCGATCGCGAGACAGCGGCGGCATCTTACAGCGCTTTGTTATGCATACGGCGGGAATTTGCTATGCCGAGTGCTGTGCAGCGTAAATACGCGGGCGCAAAGAACCGTCGAGCACTTAATCTCGACTGCCAATTAAGCGATCGGCAGAGGGATCGGTAAAATTTCCAATAACACAACAGAGACCGAGTCGTTTAACACTGAACTGCCGCGCACCGCATCAATGTACCCGTCAAATATTTCTTCCACTATATAATAAAAACCACAGCGAGCCGAGCACGCCGAGCGCGCGATGCAATAATTAATTTCGTTATCGGAATCGACAACGGTTGATTGCCAAAAATATTGTAATAATAAATACGCTCGTTGCATAAAGCATTCCGAAATAAATAAAGCCGTCGCGCAAAGAATTGCGACAATGAACGCGATCGTTCTGCGAACAGGATCGCAGCGACGAACGCGATCTTCCCGCGGGAAAAGTTGCAACAACGAGCACGATCATTGTATGAAAAAAAAAAAACATTGCTAAAACGAATCCGATTCCTGTATAACGAATCGCAATAACAAACACAATCAGCGCGTAAAGCACTGGAAAACAAATCAATCATCGTACAAAGCATCGCAAACTAAATGCGAACCGAACGAGAAATTCTTCGCTAGAAAATCAGTTTTTCAGAGATCCGGCCCGCAATGTTTTTCCCTGGAAATTAATCTGACACTTTGATTCGGTCCGCGCAACAATGTGCAGTAACGATACGGTCGGCGCAATTGGGAAAGGCGAGTCGCGGAAATAACAAAAATTGTCGAATTCGATCCTGCGCCGCCGCTTACCGTTGTCCGGTCGATTGGAATATTCGTTTGTCGCTCGATTGCGTCATTCTAAGAAAGAATTCGTCGATGGAACAATAAAAGACGCGTTAGACATGGCGGTATAACAATACCGGTCGTTTACTATGGTCCAGACGAAATCGAAAGTCAATTGCGCCGAATATGAGACCAACGAAAATGTGTATCTCCGCGTTTAAAAGTTAAACAACGCTGTGACAACATCCTTTATAATCGTTTAACGGATCTAGAAACTCGTATTTTCATTTCCGCGATAAATGGATTTTTTTTAATTGTAAATTGCGCAAAATCCCCTCGCGCGTAATTACGAATTATCGAGTTACCGCTCCCAGGGAAATGCGGCGAGAGGCTCCCGGTGAATTTTTAATGCGACTGTTTTCGGGCCATTCGCGACACTACAATTGAATTAGAAATATTAAAATATCGTTAAAGTTGAATTCTTTGATCGACTGTGCGCCGAGCTTTCCGGAAGGAGGGAGTAATTTTGATCCGGCGATCCTTAATTTATTCCTTGGATCGTCGCGATCGAATAATGGATTTTATGCATTCGTCGGATCGAAACGATCGTCGAGAGAAAATAAAATGGAGGGTAGAAAATGAAAAGACGGTCATAGTAATTCGAAGCGCATTTATGACAGAGGGTACAGAGGCGGCGAATCTTCGTGCGCGGATGTAGAAAGTGAAAACAAAGTTGCGAGAAGACAGAGTTCAATTATAAATTGCAGACATCGAAAACGCAATAATCGTGATTAGCGTGATTACTTAGTTTCTCGAAAGAGACGATCCATAAAATCCTGGATCGTTTCGGTAGAGACAAAATCAATGATCATTGCTAAAGCGAATTAAAATTAATATTAAAATGTACAGCGAATGCACTGTAAATCCGAGAGTGTAACAATAATAACAATTGATAGCGAAAAGTAGCAAAGCGAAGAAGATCAACAGACGGAAACTATAGATCTAAGACTAATCCTAGTTGCAAAGCATCGATCAAAAGCGAACCAACCTCCTCGGTAAGGCCTAGCGGAAAACGTTCGCGGGCCCCCTGTAACAAAAACATACACAACCATAAGACATCAGGTGAATTTACAAAAAGCAACGTGGTTGCATGCGCTATAATATAATACAATATATAATAATCATAATAATAATAGAATATATAAACACAATATATCCAGTCACTTAAAACAATACTCGATCACCTTTTAAAATGCAATAACTTTTTCAAACGTTAGAAAAACTAGTTTATAATTTCTTTGAGACGTCAGAATGAATAGTTGTATATATACACATGAATATATATATAATGGATAGTCGTATACAATGTATACAAACAAACCGTTTGCAAAAGCAGCACCCAGATGAAACGACAAAAGAAGTGCTGAGATAAAAAAGGACTAAGATTGTTGCAACAATTTCACCCGGACACTGGCCAGTCCTCTGTCGTTTGAAAAAGAATTGAAACAGTTTCGTCGAATTTCAGAAAAGTTATTCCGTTTTGAAAGCCGTTCATATAAACTTGTCCACGACCCTCTATATATATATCTGTTTATCTCGATATATGTATATATGTACAGTACAGGGGAAAGGAGTGCTCGAAGGATATTTGATTTGTCGGGAGTGTCAAACTAATGGAGCAACGAAATCGAAACGGATTGCATCGTGTGTGTATGTGTGTGTGCGCGTGCGAGAGAGAGCGAGTCTCGTACGCCGCTATCGGAAATATCCGCGAAAACGATGATCCGTTTTCCAGGTAAACAAGAGCCGCTCTGTGGAAGAACCTCTCAACGATTTTGCGGAACCAAATGAAACGTTAAGGTCTCTTCGACTACATTCGTCTCGCCGAGAAAATACGGCAATGCCCCGCTCAGCTCGGCAAACCAGTGTGCAAACGGCCTTAATATTCTATTTACTGGAACACCATCGACAGGTCTCTCTAAACCATTTGGTACACCGTCATTTTTCTGCGTGCTCGCGATCGTTAGAACTTTTTTCATTCGGTTCTTATTTGCGACACGCGCAACCCTAAATTCGCCCGATTTCCTCGCAAATGAAATTCCATCCTTTACCGAATATCGCTCCTCGGTCAGGATTTTTTCAGGCTCTTTCGAGGGGCAGAATATTTCGCGAATTCGGTATCAAAAGTTGCAAAAAAATTTCGTGGCATTTTAAAAACTTCCCCCTTTGACATGTCGCGTTTCAACGAATCGGTAATGAATTGAATTTGTAGTAGAAAAATTCGATATCCTTTAGTCCATAAATAAAAAACTAAATATACTCAATTGAATTTAAATTGAAATTCAATACGCCTTGTTCGATAAATAAAAACTAAATATATTACTTGCGTAGAATTCAGTGAAAAAAAGTACAGCACTTCTTAGCGGATAAATATAGAGTTGGTTACGCCGTAAAGTAAGCTAAAGGCATAGTAATAGGGTATCCCACAGTAACCGGGCCGGCTAGGCTAGCGCCGTGTTCCGGCGATCGTAAAATCGGCGTCGACTGTATCAACAATCGGGAAATATGAATTCAGCCGGCGATAAGGGAGCTCGGCTTTTACCTCTGTATTACCTCGCATTCATTAGGTTCCAGGCCGCGTGCACGGAAGATTAAGTTTCTCTATCCGGGAGCCGCTTTGTTCGATCCAGAATTCGAATCAGTATTAGGGTAGTTGGCGGAGAGCTCGCGCTAGCGCCGTGCCGCGACGCGGCGGGGCGGGAAAGTTGATATTACTGGAGCGGGAGACCGGTGGCCGGTGGTTAGTTTGGTCGGGCGATCGGAATCGATAGAT
Source organism: Augochlorella aurata (assembly GCA_028455555.1). NCBI lineage: Eukaryota > Metazoa > Arthropoda > Insecta > Hymenoptera > Halictidae > Augochlorella > Augochlorella aurata. The sequence goes on along the minus strand of CM052159.1, from coordinate 1,696,439 downwards.
AATACTCCGCTGCGGAGCAGATACAGGGAAATCTAACGGCCGTGGAATCTGACACCGGTGTTTTCTCGGGCGGCGCTGCGCCGTTCGAAAGGCTCGCCTTATTGTTTCCCTTGATTTCATCGCGCTCGTTCCCGCAGCCGGTAATGGCGGCCGGGAAAGTACGCTCGTTCATATTCATGACCGCATGCATATACAGAAGAACATCGCCGTAATCTTTGAAAATCTCGCCCCGTTCCCCGAGTGCTATACTCGTAATCGTTTAACGCCGCCGAACCGATTCGTTCCTAATTTAGCCGATTCGGCGATCGAACCGCGCTGCGAACACGCTCGCGACGTTCCGACGATATTTCGCAGCGCGTTCCCGCTTTCGACCCGCGACTTTTCAGCTCGCTCCGCGGTAAAAACGATTCGCGAGCAACGATGACAACGCGCAAGTAACTCCGTCAGCCGGAGTCGCTTCCGAGGGATGAAAGTTATTCTCCAATAATTTTGGAGCGGAAGTAATTTTTTGAGAGAAGCAACATTGCCGGGATTCAAAGGAAA
>CM052159.1:1505606-1695796 GCA_028455555.1 Augochlorella aurata | reverse complement strand
ACATTGCAATTTCATAAACTTCGTATAGATTTTCGAACTTGGACAATATTTTAACAAATTTTCTGTTATCTTTTTCTCAATCTACGTATTAATTATTAATAGCTGCACCTTAATAACCGCTAGAAAACTGAAACCTAAATCAGACCCCGTCGCTTAGGCGAGCACCTAGAACGAGGCATCCGGCAGGCAGCGCAGTTGTTCCGTAAAAATCGCGATCACAATGACAGCGCCTCTCTTATCCGGGGCGTTTGATAGCGGCAGAAGGTGGGGTTAGCGTGTATCTTGAGGCAGAAACGTCGGAAACGAGACGAAACTGGAATATTCGGACTGGTGGAATTGAAACAATGAAGTAGTGGTAATTTGGAATCCGGAAGGCTTTCGCAGCTCCGGCTGCTCTGGGAGCGTGGGGAGGGTTTGGAGCAGAGGCCGGGTGTCTGAGGGCCGGTATTGTTGATTCGTCTCTTCTCTCCTTCACAGCCGTTAGGTAGGATCATTGTGGGGGCAATGATAACCCTGGAACGCGGGATAATAGTCTGTGTAACCGCGTCGGGGGAGAACTGCGGTTGTTACAGCGAGTGCTCGCATCTCACTTCGATGCTGCTCGCTACAAATTTAAAAAGGCTCCGCTCAGCCCGGCTCAGCTCTGCTCAGCTACCGGAGGGCTGTGCGACCCCGGGACTCGCACGACCCCGTTTTATACTCTCCGCTACTTCACGCTATACGGGGTGTCCGCTTAGAAACGTCGCCGAGCAAATATCGCGCAAATATCTCGCACATGCTTCGAGCTGCAAGCGAGTTCAACGAAAGAAATCCGCACGGTTTTAATTGATGTTTACGGAATCCGTCAAAATGACGAGTCTTTCATTTACGCTTATTCAAATTGTAAAATAACTATCTATTAACAATTTTTAATAAAAATTATTTCCCATTCTCTATGCTTCCTACGTAATCGCTTTCCGACCTCTGCTGTAGTCTTCGCAAAATTAATTCGCTATTACTTCTTTATTTATCCGTCTAATCATTTATTTGCGTATATAATTTATTTGTTCGCGTATGCAATAAATATTCGTGCGTGCATAATTCGCGCGCACCCTGTAGCTGGTTTGAAACCGTGGAAACTCCTCCTGGTCAACTTTCTCCGCGCCTTCAACATTTACGACATGTTTGCTCGGACATTTATGGACGGACACCTTGTATATACCCGGCGCTGATTGGGAGTATCTCAAAACCGTACCCGTGGGTGCTGTCGCCGCGGAACCCTCCGAACAACCATAGACGCGGCGCGAGTCTTCGAAAACGAAACGTGAATCGGGACACCGATTTTTCCTCCGAGCTTTCTCGCTGTCCCTGGAACTTCCAGGGTTGTTCGCGCTCGGGTTCGACGAACGCTGTCGGCGGACAGGTCGTTCACCTTTCACCCGGGGAGCACCCGATCGCAATAAAAACAAGATCGTTTCTCCTAGTCATTTTTATAAAGCGAAAATGGCCCAACGATATTATGCGTCGTCGGAATCGTCGTCGAGACGAAACTCGCGACGGCAGAGACCGCGACTTCTCCGTTCGGATCGAGGGCAGATCGAGCGTCGGTTTTTCCGCGCTAATCCGTTGCTCCCTTAATTTCGCCTAGTTTAGACACGTCGAAATACGGGGTCCAAAAACACCGTGATGGATCGAAACAATTCAATTTGCATATTCCCTTTGGAAGCTGATAAACATACACGGTCTCGCCATTTGGCGTGTCATGCGAGAACACACTTACGGATGCACGTATAATGGACGAAGTAAATAACTAGGGCCTCTGCCGGCTCCATGCATGCATGCGCGCGCGCGCGCGTGCACGTGCATGTGCAGCACGGGCGCGCCTACACGGAACGCGGCGCGCGCGTGTGCGCGGCAGCGCATTTAAGAGTGGGTCGCCCTTAATTCAAGCACATAGCCGCCCGCTGTATTTTTCTATCATTTCAAAGCAATTGCACGGAGTTCTCCTTATTCCACTTATGCTCGCGCGGCGGCAGCGAATTCGCAGTTCATTTCCACGGCACGGTTAACTGAATAAAACCGAGGGCCGCGCGGGCCCTAGCCCCGGTTTAGCCGCGGCGCTCCGTAAAATATAAATTATCTTTTTCAAATCCTGTTGCCAGACATTCTATTTAACGGCGGCCGTTCCCGCTGAAAATATCGAACAACGGCGCTTGTTCCGCCAGCCAGTAGCAACAATTGCAGAGAGCCGCGCGCGAATTCGAATCGCAATTATCCACAACCTTGAGAGTTGGCCGAAGAAACCCGCGATTTTTCCGATTTTTTCAGCGCTAAGTTATTATTCTTGGCCGCTTGGGACCGGAAAATTCTGTCGCGGAAAACGCGGAAAGGGTTTCCAGGACACCTGTTATATTGGGAAGCCAGCGGAAAACCGGGTAACTATGCGAGCCAAAAATTGATAATTCGAAGCTGGTAAACTCGGAGATCAAACACCACCGACTCTACTCCAGCCAAGTTCCGACTAATTAATCTCTATTCAAAGCAGTTAATGTCAATGACCGTCCTAATGACGCTATGCCGGTTTCTAGATACCGGGATCTATGGAGCATCATACGCGAAATACCTGGCGAACTATTCGCGATTATCTAATTTGATTTTGCGAGTTCGAATGTCGCGCCATAAAATACAGCTGGCTTAATTGCTGTTTAATGAGAATCATCTCCGGGTAAATATTTACTTAAGGTAATTATTTAGTCGAATAATTCCTCGTAAATTGTTTTATCCGTTCTCTAGCTGAAAAATTGCTTGATCAAATAATTCGAAAACATATTATTGCTTATATTCTGTCATTTTAGTTGGAATCAATTATTTCCCGCATGAATTCCTGCACGAATAAATTCTTCTTCGAACGAATCCATATTTATATTTCTCATTTAAATGAATTCATATTCGAATAAAATTTTATTCAGAATGAAACAATAAAATTTCATTTTCATTCTGACATATTCGAATCTACTGAATTTGATTAGGATGTTTCGAAAGAGTTCTAACGTCATCCGCTATGATAAACTGCAACTTCCTAGTTTGGACTTAATTAATTCTATCTTTTTCGACTTTGTAGGGATTGCGGTGGTCGCTTGTCGCCGCTGAACGTGTTAAAAGACCATAACCGAATAATCCTAGTTAAAAAGCCATCCGACTCGCATCTTCGCCGGTTCTTTATTCCGACATGAATATTCCACATGTTCGGCAGTTAGGCCGTCGAAAGCGAGACCGCCGTTTGGTTATCAGAGACGTTTCGTTATCCGGCTTTGTAATTTTCTGCAGCTTTGTTTCCGGCGATTGCTGGCACCCGGAACAAGATAGACAAACAAACGCAACGGCCAGAGATCCGTCCGACAGTTAGGCTCTGCTTTATCAGCCGTTGCTTTCAACCTCTCGCCAACACGACAGCCGCGCGTCCCCCGAACTGCGTGCTGGAATCCATAAAAAGCTTTCTAATTATGCCGCCTAATTAATAATGTTCGAGAGATCGAGCCTTCGGTTGAAAGTTTCGAGAGCCGCGGGAACTTTCGGATGCTTGGAGGACGTATTGTCTACCCATTTCTCTCTCTCTCTCTCTCTCTCGCTCTCGTTATACATATATCTCGTTTCTTTTCCTCTCTTTCCCCTCCCTCTCTGCACATTCGGTCTATATTTTGCTCCATTTTTCTCCGGCTCTATTTCGTTCTGTCTCTATTTTCTTCTCTATATATCTGTCTGAATTATATATTTCTCGCAATTGTCGATTTAAATGGGTCGCTCTGTCTACGTCAAATAAATATAATATATATGTAAATATAAATCCAAAACATGTGTATGCTTCTCTCTTTCTTCGTTTATATTTATATATTTTCCCTCTCTCCCTCTCTCTCTCGTCGTTTCGTTGTCTCTGTCCCCACTTTTCCTCTGTCTCTCGGCATGTCTCTCTATCAGTTTCTCGCTCTCCGCCATCCGACAATCTCTCTCTCCGTCCCTGTCTCTGTTTGCTATCGCGTAACAGATCGATCTGTCAAACAGACGGCCATTTTCCAGCGGCGGATTCGAGAGCCTCGATAAAACGGAAGCACACCTGGTGTTCCCGGTGTTACAGGTGCGTTTAGAACTTGCCTCCGTCTCCTTCTCTTTCACCGCAAGTATAACGAGCTCCCCCCGGGTTCTTTCAAACAATATTTTCCCCTCCTAACGATGACCTCCGCTTTGATTATGCATTCCGCGAACGCGAGACAAGCCGCCGCCGTGCCGCAGACCGTTTACGCGCGTCCTGCCGCGCGAAACGACGCACCCCGAGCTTCCATATTTCTCGAAATTTTCCAAGTTTCCTCGGAAAAACGGAGAAACCGTGGCGCGTCTATCCCACGTGCCCTCGGCTCGTTAGGCCCACCCCTTTGACCCAAAGCAAACAAATCGCGAAAGTCCTCGAACAGCGATTGACGCACCGTAGGCCCATAGAGCCGCAAGATTTATGGGTTTTTCAGCCTTATTCCTTGAGCACCGAGTTATTTGCTCGGTGATTTATTACCTGGCCGCATTACGTAACTATGGCGAAGCCGATACCGCGGCTCCAGCTACCGCGAACGTTCATTAGGAATATCTCTCCCCGGCCCCTCCAAGGCGCGAGCTTTCCGCGATTTCGGCCGTAAACCCGCCGTATCAATTTTCTCCCGACCGTGTCTCCCCTGCTGCTTTGAAATCAACAGTCTTCCTGCGGGACCTCGAGCCGGAGCGGACCCGATACACGGCTGCATAGCTAATGGATCGGTCGGCGCCCGATTTTCGGTCTCCGGGAGCTGCAAGTAGACTCTTCGCTCTTTGCAATAAGCCTAGCTGGATCGTCGATGGATCATTTTTCTCGCTGTTGCAACGCTTCGAATTTGATACAGATTTCTGATCTCTGAAAAATTCTGGAAACCTCGTGCTCGGTAAACTGCGCTTTTTATAGCGTAATAAAAATATTGAAAAAATTCGCCACGCGTGGCTCGGAGTAGATTCTTCGCCCTTTAGAACGAGGCCAGGTGGATCGTTATCGCGCTGTTTTTCTCGCAGTTGCAACTGGTTGAATTTCATAAAGATTCTTGTCCCTTCAGAATCGTAGAAAACCGTCTCTGCTGCCTGTCGCTTTTCATCCGAGCCGGCCACTTTAATTTCTCCATGGAAAAGATTCTGGAAAAGTTTCCGCGCATTCGAATGATTGTTTCGCGTTGTTTTAAAGTGACGCGCGATTATCGGAAACAACTTATCCGCATCGGCACGCGAACAGTATTAAGTCGATCACGCCGAAACGAGGCGGTGGAATTTTTTCGCGGGGCCGGGAGGACCGTTCTTTTAGAAATCGGGGCAGAGATGAAATTTATACAGAGGAACGTAAAATTGTTCGCGACGGCGACGACATTTATTGTAAAAGTAATTCCACGCCATTACGGAGCCATCTCCGCGATACGGAATTTCATAACTTCCATAAAACGCGTATCTTTCGCGCTTTTTCCGCGTTAGACGCGATCTTCGCTTTCGCCGCGGAATAAAGGTAATAATTTTCAAGTTTTTCCTACGTCTCGAAGAAAATTCGAGATCGCCGCTATCTCGATCGCGTGACCCGTATAGCGAACCCGAGCCGGCGAACCGAGAAGGCTGCGCCAGATACAGTAGCAGTCATAAATTTAACGCGACGAATTTTCATTTAAATTACACGCTGAATTTTTTACGCAATAATTAATTTCTCCACCGACTCGAGCAAATCTATCGCGGAGCGCGATCTTCTAGCTTTCATTTACAGTGTCAGAAGCTTAAACAGCTCCGTGGGAAGGCATCGAAAAATGTTTTCGGAGCAACTCCACGCCCAGATATCGCGTTGAAAGGATTAATTATAATTTCTTAATCATTTTAACGAGTCGAGCACAGCGCGGCGGTATTTATAAACTCGTCGAGAGATTTTGCAATTGGTGTATTTAGTTTTGCCAGATAATGTTAGCCGAGATATATCAACAATGTTACGATCGACTTCGTTGCACTACGCTATAGCATATTGCGTAACGTGATATATTATAGTATATTATATTACGTTGTGCTTCATTGTACCATATTGTTCTACATTGTGATACATTGTGCTACGTTGCGTTTTATTGTACCATATTGTTCTACATTGCGCTATATTCTACATTGTATTACAGTTTACCAAATTGGCCTATATTTTAGAGACAAGCGCTCCCGTCGCCCTAAATTCCGCGCAGCCATTTTTCCAATAAATTGCGATAATTTCGGGGACAGAAGAGAGACAGAGAAGGTGTCGAGGACCGAGGAAACGAACGGGAAGTTCGGGGAGGAACGGATTCGGCGCGTTTATGGTCGGTGCGAGCGCATCGACACCTCGACTGGTTCGCTCGGTACGTGGCAATCGACTCTCCTGTGAAATAGTCGAGGTAATAAGACGAGGGAACGCCACCTGTTTCCAAGTGTTATGAAACCTCCGGCCAGTCATCCCACCCCCGTTCACTACGACACCGCGCCATGTAGATACACATTGTACCCTGTCCGCACACCAGCATCCCTCCAGGAGAAGTTGCTCGGCTAACACCGCGTTATTCCCATCAAGCCCCATTATCGCCAAGGTTGCTCCGCAAGAGTCCGCAAGATTTTCTCGCCGAATACCCCAGATGACGCCTCGCCTCTTGCCACTGTCGCCTACGACCGTTCCCCTAATTTCTACCAATTCTTGCCGCCGTGTCGAGACCCTGCACATGGCTAAACATGGCTTTCTTTCTCGGTGTTGGCAGGGTTTTTTTTCCACGGTAACTCTTGTAGCTCCGTTCCCAAATTCTTAGGGTGGGTTTTGGTCGTGTTCCGGGGACGCCCGCCATTTTTCTTGTTTAATGAAAATCGGAAGTTATAGTTGTCTCCGTACACTCCTCGTTTTTAGCAATACTTATTCGGGCTCTGAAGGATTTTTTTGCAGAAGAACTATAGTAGATTTCGCTTTTAGATTTTCAGGATGTTTTCGTGCATGTTCGAGTAACATCTGTGATTTTTTTCGGTAACAGAAAATTAAATCTGACATAGTTACAGTTGCTTTCATTAATTCCATTTTCAAGAAATTTGATACCGGGAGAAACCCCGTCGTGTCTGGGTCGTCCAAAGGATATCTTTGCAGACGGACCATAATAGCTCTCGCGTTTAAATCTTCAGGGTGTTTTGGTGCACGGTTGAACGACGTCTGCGATTTTTTTCGTCCGGATAAAATCAGAATCGACGAAGCTACGTCGCTCCGATCCTCCGTCGCTTTAAAAGCAGCTTTTAACGCGATCACGGCTTCGGTTCGCATAAAACAAAACGAATTTTTCGGTAGATCCATCATGCTCCTGGAATCGGCGGACACAGATCATTATGGTGGACCCTGGGGCTTCGGAATTACAAGAACCGGGTCGATGGTTCGTTGACTCCTTCGGCGCGCGTCACCTCGTGAAATCGACCTCCCTCTCACCTGGCTTTTTACTAAATATACCTCCGTCGGTTTCCTTAATTGATCCTCGGATTCGAGAGGAACCGATCCGCGCGCACGCGGCACGCTGCGTTATAAAAGTGCGTGCAACCATAAGACCGACGACGATGCGACGATACGCCTCGTTGGAAGAGATTATCGATTAGGCCGCAACTGAGAATAATCGCGCGTTTATTTCTATCGCGATGCATTCAGTACGGCTCTCTGTGCGCTCGGAGGTGCAATTCCGAGCGTAGAAATCGCGGAGCCTAGACCGGAAACAGGTTTCCTGGTTCCACGGGCTGGCGTTCCGCCAACAACCCATGAACTTTTCGAAATTTTAGTGCTCGCGTCATGAATCTTTGATCGCGTTCCGGCTGAACGAGCCCGGGAAACAGAGGATTCGTTTAATTCTCGGGTACGCGATTGTCTCCGCAGAAATATCAAGGATCGTTACCACGATCCACTGGCCTGTGGTCGGGATCGAGGAATCTGCAGGGACATCTGTTCTCTCGCATCGATCATCCTGCTCTCGCGAGAAAACTTTACCGCCACGAATACTCTAACTTACCTCGCGCCGAGCCAGAGAAATTCCCTCTTTTCACGACCTCTGTTGCTCGCGGTTCTTATATCGCAGGCAGTTCTTCGAATGGAGGTCTAATCGACACAATTGCCGCGAATTATGTATACTTGACGTAATGCAAGAAGAACGATGCGCTCGATATTTTCCGAGTTATTGAAATGTGCCTTAAATCGTTTTAATTTTCCCACGAATTCGTAAAATCGATGGGGCAACCGTTCCGGGACAATTCGATCGAAATAAATGGAGAATAGTTTGCACGATCCTGGTTTTCAAGGATCGTTTGGTTGGAACATGACTCGAATAAAAATAGGAGAGAACCGTCGCCGACCTTGGCTATTAACAAATTGGTGCTCGAACGAAACCGGTTACGTAAAAATAGTGATGTTCGAGGGGAAGTTTCTCGGCATTTTTTCGTCGGTCGATTATGCTCGCGACGCGTTAAGTGGATTAGCTTATTTTGAACGCGAGGGGTGTTTAATGGCGAGTCTTTTTTCACGTTGCAGCACTCGCTTCGAGCCGGAGAGAAGCCGGCGCTGTGTTCTCTCTCTCCGCGAGAAACGACCGAAAAGGTTAATCGAGGGCTTGTCTTATAATCTCGTGACTTCATTTAAACTATTTATTTCTTTCGAATTACGCGATCGATCAATATGTCGATACCATAACAGCCCTCTCCCTCCCTCTCTCTCTCTCTCTCTCTCTCTCTCTCTTTCTCTCTCGCGTACGCTCTCGCTCTCCGCTCTCCACTTTCCTGGAAGTTCGATAATTTAAACCCTTTACCGTGGCCCGTACTCGCTTTCAACTTTGATAAATGATACTTGGCCGGGGCACGTCACTTTGTTCATACGTTACATCTATCTCGCATAATGTAATCCACTCTTAATTGATGTTTATCGCGCCCTTTACCTCCGCCGACTGCCGCCGCTAGCCTAGTTCGAGCAATCGAAGGGTCAAGAGCGTTTAACGTTCCCAGCTTCGCCTAAATGCTTCGGACTTCCTCGATTGACCACTCAAAAATCATTCGTCCGGTCTGATAGAATGCGATCGGCCATTCGTTCCTCTCGAACTTTGTTATTGGCTGCATAAACGTAATCGTGCGATCGCAAAGGGGATTTTTAATTGCGAGGTAATCGTACAGTGGTAACAGCAATAGCTTCAATTACAATCATAATAATACAACCATAAGTAGAAGGGTTCAACAAGTTGTCTCTCACGAACACTGTCAATTGTTCTAAACATTTGCGGTCTATTCGAAGACTGCCAAATTGTCCCGATTTTGTGACCGACTTCCACGAGCATTGCCAAATTGTGCAGACTGCGGGCGACACCATCGACTGGCACAAATTTCATTCGTCTCTCCCGAACAGTTGCGAGTCGTCCTAATTTCCCGTAGCTTTTCGGAACCCTCTCCGAAGTCGTTCCCGTCGTATTCGGAAACGCTATCGCGTCGGCCCGATTTCCATGAACATTTTCCGTCTCCGCCATACTGCGGCAGCGTACTACGCGCGTACAGTTGCTCGAACAGGCGCCCGCTGATCTTCCCGGCGCGGCTTGGCGAGGTTATAGAAATTTCCGATTGCACAGGCAGCTGGGCCCGATAATAAATGAGCAAAGTGGCATTTTGCGTTCCATTTCGGCGCGTGGAAAGATAGAGGAAGCGTTCGAGTTCGGCTTAAGTTGAGGGAGTCTGCGGCCGAGGCATTCGGAGGCCAATTGTTCGCTTGATGGAACTCTGGAACTCTAGCCACTCGTGTCCCTAAAATCTGCAATAGTACCGCAGTGTATGTTCGTGCTACTTTTACTTATATCTCTTCCGCCGTATGTCTCGAACCCTACTTTCTTCCTCTCGCGCATCCCTGCACACGTACACCCGCGCGTGCACCACACGTAGACAAGTCGTAGTCCTACGAGCGGCCACGCGCGCGCGCACACACACACACACGGACGGCTTCTATAACGTTTGTGCGTGGGTGGGAGAGGGCGTGCAGTAACCTCCGGGTTCCCGTGCTCTCGCTAAATCGAAAAACTTTCCCACTCGATGCTCAAGTCAACAGCAGAACGAATCGAAATAAAATGATAGTGGTAGATACGGTCTGGGATTAGAGCCAGCTGGATGAAGTACTTCTGAATGATAACACTTCAAACTACGGCCCCGCCGAAAAACCGAGAATGAAACCAGATTTTTATCCGTCTGCCGGCGCTCCGCTCGCATTTCTCGCATTTCATCGGTTTAATAATAATGTCGGAGTCGACTGTCCGTACCTCCGCCGTTATTTCCGAGGGCCGAGGCTCGATTCTTACCCTTCCCAATTTGTTTCTCTGATTTCGTTCGCTGTCTTGCTCTCGTCGCCGACTCGAACGCGAATCAAACGTGCTTTCTTCCGCGCAATTTACCTTGACTCTGTACCATTTTAATAATACTTTTAAATGAATTATTCTAAAATAGAATATCAAGTTTTTTAAATATTTTTATAATAGACATCGTCGTAATATGATCTAAAAATGTCTAAAAGAAAAATCGCACCTTTTTTATCCGATTTGCTAATGAAGATTTACTGGAAATTTACCGTAAATTCCGCGAGCTCGCAGAGTTATAAATCGATTCGGCGCTGAAATAACGCTTAACACCGTCGCAAATGGTACGCGATTTTAATTCGGGCGCACGGCGTCGCAAAGAAAGTTCGGCCGACATTATTATAAAGCAAACTCGGAACAGCGGAAGCGGACCGACCACCGCGAACAGGCTACCGCAAGGCAAACTATTAAAAACACGATTATGTCCGGTGCAATTAGCGATCGCAATTATCCGAATCGAGGAATTAGTGTCGCGGTAGAATTTCGTTTCGCGAACGAAACAATAGTGTTAATGGCGCTGCATAATAAAGTGTGACAATTGACGCTGCAGGATTAATTATCAATATTAGTTGAATCATTAAATTCGCGGTGTCGCCGTCGCGTCGTGTTGAATATAGAGCGAGGTTCCGGCGCGCCCGCTAGCATAACGCCGAGTATTCTAATCGATGGTGAACGGACCGGTGATGCGAAGAACGAGGAGTTGTACACACCGCGACAAAACCATAAGGCACGGCCGAGTTCCTTCTGGTTTTTAAAATGATTAATAAATCGGAGCGAGAGAAAAGGTGGAAACACGCGTTATTAAAAAGCATCGGAGAAAATGGGAAAACTTTCCATAGGCGTCCGTGATTTTAACAAACGGAAAAGGGATGTTCCGGGGGTGTCCGAAGTTTTGTCGCGGTGTGTATGAAGAACGAGGAGTCGTATTTCTATCCATTAGGAAGAAGATTCCTCGAGGACACCGCGGGTCGTTCACGGAGACAAACGATCCGTGGTGTATCGATTAATCGTTTCCTCGCGAGAGCTAGCAGTGCAATCAACTTTCTTATTTATTTAACGAGAATCGGCCTGGGCAGCCATTGTTCCCGCGGTGTATCAGCGGACTGCAGGCCCCAATACGCACGCACCCTGCCCCTTCACTGTTCAGCGTCCGACAACTTGCGGCCTTTGACGTCAAGGTGACAAGTTAATCGGATTTTCTAATTCGAGCGTTATCGTATCCCGCTTTTCTTGCGGCCCGCACGAATTCTACGGCTTTCCTCGGGAAAATCAACCGCGGTGGAAATAACGGCTCCGGTTTCCGCCTCCTTTCACTCGTCTCGCTGCAATTAAGGCTGTTGGAGTCCAATACAGCGTTACCACACAACCGCACCGCGGGAAATACGTGCACGAGCCTGCGAACTCGCAATATTTGGCAGCCATTGTCGTAGGTTTGCTAATTCGACGCCGGTCGTGCGCTGTAACCAACAGAGTTCGCAGACGCGCCATCTTTTATTCGTTGGAACTCGAACAGAATGCGTGATTCATAGCTGGAAAAAATCCACTGTGCTCTGGAAATGTTCTTTAACAAATTCACGATGCTTCAAATCGGCGGGCTTCGAAGCGCTTTTGTTTAAAAAATTGTCAAACGTTGAAAGCGGCCGCAAGTCGCAGCACTGATTTTTAACGCGCCGTTTTTTATTTGCAGAAATTTGAAAAAGAAAATTGCAACACTTTATTGTTACCATCTTCCACCGTCGAATACTCTGACTCGAAAACCGATCCCTCCAGTTGACGTTCGACGAACACCGATCGCAACGTCTCAAAGAATTTGCCCGCGGAGAAACGGTTCCGCGAATCATTTCCGCGGAGCGAATTTCGTTAAGCGACTCGCCGGGAAATTCAGGCCCGGGGAATTCATCGTTATTTGAATTTCAGAAACCGCTCTTGTCAAACCCGCTCGGATATCGATATTCTCGGCTGCATTGTGCCAATATCGGCGAAGTACTGTTTTTCGCGACTGTTTTAGCCCGTCACGAATTCGATAACACATTTTCCTGTATCCGGCGCCTCTTTCTGTGCAAGACAACGGCGGAACAATCGATTATGCGACTACCAAAACGCGGGATAAACCGGCCCGCCTGACAGACGCACGCGGCGGCCTCTTTTGTACGCCGAGGAAAATTGCAACTTCTAAACTAATCAGAACTTTCAGACTTTTAAACCAAGTTTATTGCCTGCCTACATTATATCACAGTAATGACAGTTGCAGCAATTCATTTTTTGCCAAATGGTTCAATACTTTTACGGATGCACTAATTTGCACGGAAAGACCAGCTGTCTGCTGGTCACAACGTGACTCGCCAATTTATTATTATTATAACTATATTTATTATAGTTATATCTTTTATAATATATCAATTTAATTTAATGAAATGTTGTAGTTATATTTACGATAGTATATCAAGTTGTTATAATAATCCGGCGCTCTAAAATCTATCAGCGTCGCGTTCTTAGTGCGCGAAGCTCTAGGATAACGCTCGAAAATTCGATTTTCAAAGCCGCCAGTGCCCCCGTGCTCATTAAATTTCATCGCGTCACTACGTGCATGCTCTCGCCGATCAAGTTAATAATTTGATATCGCGCGTCACCGCAGGATATCCAGCGGACCTTCTTTCTCGCCTCGCAGTTTGTTCCTAAGTCCCGAGACGATATATCTCTGCCCGTTGTTCCGCGACGACGCCCACGTTTTTTCGACGGTCGCCGAAAGATCCGCCGTAATTCGATTCCGGGGCGCATTATGCGCCGCAAAAATCGATTCCGCCGTTCGCGAGGCGAATTCGAAAAAATGACGAATTTATTATAGGCAATCGATAATAATAGAGCGAAACGGGGATGCGCCGCGAACGAGATTACCGGATAACGATCGTCGAATATCGATTCGTTGTATAATTGCGAGCAGTCTTGTCACTGTCGGCCAAGTCGCCTCTCCCATTCAGAAAATTCATAGCGCACTCGGCATTTGAATATCACTAGCCCGTGATGTCAGGACTCGATTCGCGAGCCGGAATTCGCAAACTCCGTTCGGCCGTCGACGCTTGCTCGAACCTCGCAATCTCTCGACGAGTCGAACGTCTCGCAGCGCGTTTCGCTCTCGAGACATTTTCTTCGAAATGAATTTGCGCTCCGAGACGTTCCTTGTACGATTATTTAACGAAAAAAGATCGGTGCTTGAAAGTTCCAATGGAAGACGAACGTAGTTACTTATTATTTTCACAGATACGAATGAATTATCTGAGGTAATAAACCGTGTAGCATGCAGCCAACGAAAAATCCAAATAGAGAATAGATTTTTCAGTGAATTCACGCTTCCTTTCGACCGAAACAATTCGGACGAACCTAGACAGGACGTTGCAACCGAGAAAATTTCAAATCGATTGGATTCCGGGTTTCTCGAGAAAAACAATTCGGAAAGAAAGCCTAATTTGATGGGCGTCGCAGGATCCCGGGCAAGAAGTCGATCCGCGTCCGAGCAACGTTTCAGCGGTGCCCGATGAATTAGGTGATCACCGTGGAACCTTGCGGGAGCCAGCAAACAATAATGGGCCGCGAGACAATGAGCCAACAAGATCAAGAGGCGAGGTAAAAGATACAGGGAACGCGATACGAATAAAAGAACAAAGATTTACTGCGTCGGGAAGGCCGGGAAGAAAGCGAGGGAAACAAACGAGCTGGAAAATTAAAAGAACAACGAGAGCGAGAAGAACCGGGAGAACCTATACACGGGAGGGAAAGAGAGGGACATAGAGGAGGCCCTGTCGGCTGACTTTATCCACGGGTTACGAGATTATCAAAAATTACTAAAATATCGCCGGGGAAAATCGCGGCAAGTGGCTCGTAACGAAAGAACTGCTCGATGCAGCGAGCAAGCAAGATTAGTAGCGATAGCAGCCTCGAGGAGAGTCCCGGGTATTGATTTTACGAAATTATTCTCTCCAGTCATTAAACTTGAATCTCCTAAGACGCTCGAGAACAATCGGCGCCGTGAAAAGGTTCCTCTCTAGACAATACGCGCGAGCACGGCTTATTTCCGCGCCGATCTCGGCGGCCAATTCCCGTTCCGTAATTATTAGGTTGCCGCATATCAATTTTTCCTCGGAATAACTGGAATCGTCTCTTTCGCCTGATCGAACGTAGGAACATGACGCGACATTGTCCAATTTTGTTATTAACTTAGTTTCGGGTGTCTTGGAAATTCCTCGGGCGATATGCAGCAACTTTTTCCTTTACGAAAATTTTCTCCGAGGCTCCGTCGAAGAGCTATCAACGAAAAACACTGACCAATCACAGCGCGAACGCGCGTACGCAGGCGGGGCGTCGGTCGTATTCGCTGTCCGATTGGTCGACCTTTTTCCTTAATAACTCGTTAACGGAGCCTCGCACAGCATTTTCGCAAAGGAAAAAGTTCCTGCAAATTACCCGAGGAATCGCCTCGCCAATTACCTATGCGAATAAATTAGGATCGCCGACTCTCGCGTGCATTCAACAATTTTTCAGAAATAAACTGCTCCCAGTACGATCGGTTATATTTCCATTTTGAGAACCGCGCGATCCATCTACAATATGAAAAATACGCAGCCTCGGTGCAACGAAGGTTTTCGAAGCAGACAATGTTGCCAGTGTCGTGTCTGAACCGTGGTTCACAGGCTCTGCCGCCAGCCTCTCGGAACGAGACGGCAAGCCGGCCGATAAAACCCCCAGGAAAATCTGGATACCGGCTCGACAAGCATCGACAACGCGAAAACCGCGTCCTCGAGCCCGAGCACTCGCCGAAAACGTCGGACGAGTCAAAGGCAACTGTTACTCCTACGAGTCCCGAGATCCGAAGAAAGGGCGGGCCGAGCCTAAAATATTTTTCCGTGCATTTGGCATGGAGCTCGGCGTGCCAGGTTCGCGTGGGTGTCGCGAATGCTAAAAGTTCCGGCGCGGTCCAGACGGTTTGGTTCGCGCAGTGGTACACTTTTATTCGCGGTACATACCTACGTATGTACAATGTACAGCCGTATGTATTTAGATGCATGTATCCCGGGTAGCCGAAGGGTGCTAAATTCTTCCTCCAGCTCGTCCTCGACCTCGTTTTCCGGATGTCATGAGTCTCGACGGAGTGCAACGTCGTCAACCACGACACCGCCTTCTTCTTTCTCCTCCCTCTCTCGCTCTCTCCCTTTCTGCTTTCTCTTCTTCCTCCCATTCTTTCCCAATCTCTTTCTCTCTCTCTCCCACTCTTTTTTGGGCCACTCTCTCTTCGATGTTTTCTCCCTTTTTCTCGACGATTCTCTCTCCTACCTTTTTCGGCGATTTTATATACCTTTTTCTCTATATATTTCTCTACATCTCTATTTTTGTCAATAAATATATTTCCCTCTATCCCTATGTTCGACTCTATATATTTCATGTATACCTAGATATCTCCTCCAATGGCGATGTTACAGAATATTTCTTGTATGGAATTTGGCCGATATCGAGGGACGAATACGATGCAGAAAGGTAGACACCTCTGTCAAAGTGTATGCACTTCTGCCTGTGTTCTTTTCTCTAATTTTCTCTCGCAGCAACACTGTCTCCGTTGCCTCCTCTCTCGAGGCGCTCGTTTGGCCAACTCCGGGTCCTGTGCAGCGTCCTTAAAATCGGACCTCGTCCTTTCATTCCGCCCGAATTTCTTTCGCCGACATTCTCGCCCTTTAACATTTCTTACGCGTTAAATATTTTCGCGGATTCCTGCCTTTGGATCGCCTCGTCCCTGTTATAAACGAATTCCTCGTTTTACGATGCTCTCTGCTCTCTCTCTCTCTTTCTCTCTCTTCGCTCTCTGTTCCAACGAATTCGCAGGCTCCTATACATATTTTCGTTGCCCCGGATCGCTCGCTGTCCTTCTCGAGCTTTCCGTCTTTCGACTCGGCCTCTCCTATCCGACTTCATCGAATAATTAACTTGGACGTGGCCTTTCTCTCTCTCCCTCCGTCTCCCTTCTCCTCGCCGCTCGCCTCTCCTTCCCACGGAGAGGACCAGCGACCCTTTCATTCCTCCCTTCCGCAGCCGGCTGCGATTAATCTTAATTTTCGTCGAGGTATAATCTTTAATTAAATCGCCATTGATCCGGCACTGCCAGACGCGACCAATCGAGTGGCTCCGGAGGAACAGAGGGAAAAAATGAAGATTCGGGCGAAGGCGCAAACAGAAATCAATTTTCGTGGTCCCAGGCGAGCCCTAATTATCAATCCGCTCGGCGAAATTACGGCCAGGCGATTCTACCTGCAAATTGTTTCTCCCTCGATCGGTAAACGTTGCGGGGAACGTGGTCGTCGAGCTGCCGCCAGCAGATGATTCTCTTACGGCGATTATGCGAGCCCTCGTTCGCACCTTTTTAATCGAGTCGAGCACTGCGAATATAGGAAATGATCGAGCGGCTGTTGCAGGCCATTTTCTTCCCTTTAAGGTGCGCCGGTAAAATATACCGTGCCTTTCAACAGTCTATTGGCTTCTCTGCGTGCTCTTAAAATGATGCGTTTGGCCTAATCGAAGCGTTAATTGCACAATTTTACACGAACATTAATCTAGATCATTTTAATGTTCGCAATACTTTCATTATCGCTGTTACAAGTTACCAATTTTATTCCTCGATTTTCTAATTTCATTTCGCATCCAACTAGTTGAAAATAAAATGTCTAGATCACAAAATATCTAGCTAACAAATAAAACGTCGCAAAATCGAATAACTAAATTGCAAAATAAAATATCCGGCTCGCGAAATAAAATACCTAATTGACAGTCTCATACGTTAAAACCTGTGAGAAAGATAACCATAGTGTACATAGCAAGGAGAAAAATTGTAGGAAGCGTAATCGCGCGACATTTGCGCCCCGTCTGTTATCTCGAAGAACGGACGAGTCCACGGCCAATTCGATTAGCATGGCTGTAAAAATGAGTTGTCTCATTAATCGACTGATTCCGCGAACGGTGGCAGGCTTTAAGATCGCGGCAAACACGTTTGTCACGAAAGACAGAATAATTAGAGCCCTCGCTACCATTAATCCTGGAACAATCGAGGGAACGGTTACAATTACTCTTATTACTCCGGGCCCGGACGATGTATCGTTTATGGACACTCGTTAACGCGATCGATAGATGCCTTTAATGCAGCAATATTATGCGAAATTCCTGGTTAATTTCAAGTTTCGGAATCAATCCGACGAGTCACGTCCCGGACACCGGGATTATTAATCGGTGGAAGATGTTAAACGGCGGTCTGCTGCGAACTGCTGAAAATTAACGAAGTTTTGACACCGTGAATGCCATCCCCGACAATCTAATCGCGCATTACCGGCATTAACCTTCCTTTATTTTAGACAGTTTCCATCATTCGGTCGATTGAATCGTTGCGATACATTCTTGAAACACTCGCCAATCGGATCTGATTAATGACGGCTCGCGGCATTATCACCGGAAAATCGTCGATCTTGCAACCGTTGCAACTCGGTGCACAAAAATCTGACAACCTTCTACCTGTGCTCATTCTAAAGCTACGAGCTTCTACTTTCATCCACCATTAATCATTCTCGCCTTATGCTGCTTCTGTACGATACCGTATCGCGTTCTACGATACCACGTCCGCTGCGAATTTACGAAAACTATATAAGCTCCCTCGAAAACGATGATAATTCAAACGACCGTGAAAACAGAACAGAATTTTCTTTCCCAATAATATTATAACCGTTTTCAAGATCGAAGTCTCCTCTTTGAAACGACTCCTCAAAATTTGACTCACGATTTTTTTTCACCGAACAAAATTTGGGGCACCCGTACACTCGAAGCTCGTATTGTTGCGAATTCGCACTTTTCGTTCAAAGGTCTGGCAAACGAGCAAAAAAGATCGTAGATCAAGTTTTAATTAGCAGTTTTAAAGAGGAAACTTCGCTCTTCGAAACCGTTGTAAGAAACTTCGCCCGCGATTTTTTTCAACAATTTCGCGAGGCTATTCTTTAAGCACGCGTTCGACCATTCGCAATCGAATCTCGCGTATTCGCGGCGTTCGTTCGAAGCTCTGTGACAGGGCCAGACGAAATCGTAGATTGAATTTTAATTAGCGGTTTTAAAGAGGAAACTTCGATCTTCAGAACTGTTATAAGAAACTTCAGCCGCGATTTTTTCCCGCTGTTTTATGAAAGGAAGCTGCAGCACATGTCCGCCGGCGGGTCGCGTTACTGTATCGCGACACCTCTCAAAGCTCGGCGAGCCGAGCAAAAAAGATAGTCTTGGATCAAGTTTTAATTAGTGGTTGTAAAGAGGGAGCTGCACTCTTCGAGTGAATCGGAAAAAAATTCATTAGAACGTAAAGCAGGGGACTCGGACCGACGCGCTGCAAGGTGTCCCGATAATAGAGCATCGGCGGCCGGCATTAATTCGGGCACGATCGTTTAACGAATTAATCGAACGCGGGGATTAATTAAACGCAACGCTCTCGCGAGCCGGGCCCGTTGCAGAAAAAGGCTTGTCAGTTTGTAATTAAAGTGTACGCGTCGGTCTGGCTATTATCTGCGAATTAATAGGCGGAAATATTAACGGCGGTCCAGAAGTGCCAGTTGTTATAATTATCGAATTAATGCGTACAACGGAACGGACGTTGCGTCGTTCGGTCCCTCGAAATTCGATCATCCCGGCGCCCTGTCGCCGCAAAAGCAGGCGAGTCCCGACCATCTCGGTGAATCGATCAAGTGCGAACAGTTTTAATAGATTATGCGACGCACCTGATCTCGAACGATCTACCACCATCCGCGGCTTTGCGCGATCTTCATCCGTCGAGTAGTTTTTTACGTCCTTGAATCGACCATTACATTTCTTGAGAAATTATTTCCACGCTTCTGCTAATTTGTTAATGTCGCGTTAAAACAGCGTCGTCGAATTACGTCACGAATTACGTCAACGAATTATTTCTCGAGTCGTATCGGGGGAGCGTTGTCGAGTCATTCAAAACTTACCAATTAATTCTTGCATCGATTGTCCGATTGTATTGAAATTTGCTAATTAATTTTTATACTCGGCACACCGGTGGGCTGTTAATTAATTTTTACATCTCGAACATCGCCAATTATTATTCATCGGATCGAATAGGCATCGCGTTTTCGAATAATTCAATGCGCTCTGCTTTGTTCTTTCTTAAACTCCGATCGCGTCGCAATTTGATCGTTCATTTTTCTATTTATAACATTACTGTAAAAATTACTAAGAAATCGTAGCCGAGTCGTGCTAACCGATTTTTACATTTCTAGCTGGATCGGTGGCCACGTTGTATTAGAAGAGAGCGCTCGGATCCTATAAAAATGATCGATGACGCTTGTAGGTGGCAGCAATTAAAAGAAATTTTGTTAATTAAGACGCCGGAGCGCTCGGCGAGTTAAGAATTCCGCAGCGAGCGTGTAGAGCCGCGAGCTAAAGCGCTCGTTCCGGCGCGAACAGAGACTTAGAGCTTTCCTTATGCTCGTTTTAATTGTCCATAAAAAATCCGCATTGTGCTGGAAAAATGGGAGCGCTTTTTGCGCGGCGCCGGTCGAGCTGAAATTGTGCATAAATGCATCGCGCGGCGGTCCTCGGTGCATTGCGAGCCGGGGAAATTCGGTGAGCAGGTATCAATGAGGTTTTATCGAATTAATACTGTTCCACCGGATCGGTCGAAAGTACCGCGATTTTCGAAGATTAATCAGCTTCCGATACACTGCAAATTATATGCGGATTCGAACGACCACTTTGGTTTCACGGAGAACCAAGGTCGTCCCTGATTTCATTAAATGGCTCCGCTTATTTCGGAGTTCTCCGAATTGCTCTGTCAATTTCTGACTTCGTTTAAAATCCTTCCACGTGTTTCTCCATTAAGTTTGTTTGGCTTTTTTTAAATCGCCGCGCTTTTTAATCCACTCCGAAAAATTCTGGCTTCTTCGAAAATTCGCTCGCGTATTTTTCACTTTTGCAAATAGTCCTACGCGTGTCTGACGATTCAAAATGGCTCCACGCGTATTCGACCTTTCCAGCTTTGACGTTTTGTACTTTTCACTTCATTAAAATTTTAACCACCTTTAGACGGCTGCGCGCGTCTTTGACTTTTCTGAATGGCTCCACTTCACGCGACTGTCTCGCATGTTGTTGCTTTACGCATTTTTGACTTCGTTAAAAGCGACTCTTTTCACTTTATCGAAGCGGGTTTATGTAGTGCTAACATTTTTAAACGATTTGATTCGTTCCATAGATTGTTAAAGTATTTCATATCAACATTAATTACGTAAATGAATACTTACGTTCCGGCAATTAAGCGATACGCGATACGATGCATCGCTATTTAATGATACACGATACAATATGGTGCATCGTTTAACGATACGCGATACCGTCTCATTACATATCACGTCATTAGACTATTTAAAAATACCTCGCCATTCACTCGGCCCTTCAGCAACGTGTCACGTTTTGTCCAGTCGGCGTGACCGAACAAAGGAATTATTATTGTAAATTCACACCTTCCACTGAATACAACGAATTGCCGATCGGAAATGCCTTTGTAACTTCATTTACTAGATAAGTCAGTTTAGTATAGAACTTTCAGCATAGAAATTCTAATTCGAGATAGATAGTCCTGTTTGCTCCGAGGCTCGCTTTGCCCCTAATCGCGGCTGGAGGGGTGCAGATGGGCCACCGAGAACAACCCGATACGCCTATGACGAAATAATATCCGTAGGCAAAGCAGCGGAGCCGTGGTATCGCGTTTCTGCTGTTAGGCTCGCACTTTGAGGCAAGAAACGGAAATACGAGCCGGTGTAAACGTTAAGTGGCTCGGAACTACGAAATTAGCACTTGATCTAGCATTCGAATCCGAAAGCCGGAGCGGCAGCCGGCAGTCTTTACCGGCAGATACCATCGGAAGGAATTGTAATTAACGTTGATTCGAACGTGCTCGCGCGCGATGAAAATCTCTATCTCTTGCTCTCTCTCTCTCTTGCTCTCTCTCTTACTCTCTCCTCTTTCTCTTCCTTACTCTCCCTTACTCTCTCTTACTCTCTCTTACTCTCTGTATCCTGACTAACTCGATTAAGCAGTTACTCGCGGCACGGCGATAAATCTTGAAAATTCATCGGGCCAGAGTCCAGTCACGTTTCTGCGTCTCGGCTCAAAGATTTATGCGTCCACGGGATCCTATTTATTTAACCGTGATCTCGTCCCAGAAAAGTTTATCAGCAATAATGACGTAGCCGGCCAGCGCGCCGAACTTGCCCGAGACGTTGGCATTAACGCGCGAGATCTTATTATACTTCGGGCAAACTTGGTCCGCCTCGAAGCCCGGCAACGCGCTGGACATTCTATAGAAGACTAACACCGGCTCCGCGGATTTCGTAGTTGTTTGGAGATTTGTGTCCGGGAACGTTCAATTTGTACACCGGGTACACCGTGTGCCAGCTCCCCGGTATTACTGTAGAAAATCTCGAGCCTTTGTGTTATACCGTGAGGAAGAAACGTCAGAATGCTCGAGAAAGAACTGCTCGAACGAGGCGACGTTGTCTCCGTTATCCAACTTTTAATCCGCGGTTCTAAAGAGGAAGAATCGCTCTACGAATCTAGCGTAATAAAGTTAACCTACGATCAGCGATTGTAATAAAGAAAAATGGATCACGACTTCGCCCCTAGGTTATTCTTGTAAATTGACAGTATTCCAAGCTCTGCCGAACGAGCCCAAAAAATCATAACTCGAATATCTATCAGTGGTTCTGAAGAGGAAACTTCACTCTTCGAATCTATTATAAGAAACTTCATCTACGATCTTTTTCAGAAATTCTACGAGATAAAAACGAAGCGCTCGTTCACCCGCCGTTTACGTTATCGCGAATCCCAGCTCTAATTCGAAGCTTTGCGAAATGTGCAAAAATCATCGCAGATCATGTTTTAATTAGCGATTTTAAAGAAGGTGCTCTCGTCTTTAAAACTGTTACAATGAACGTCATCTACGATTTTTCTTAACAATTTTAATAATAAAAAATGAAGCAGACGTTCGATGGTAACTTACCGCTGTAAACCGCCGGCATTCGAAGCTCCGAAATGCGACCAAACGAGATCGTACATTAATTTAGAATTAGCAATAGTAAAGAGGAAGCTTCGCCGTTCAAATTGACTACGCGTGAAGTTCGCATCCCCGGGGAATAAAGAGGAAAATAGCGAAGACGATGCGGCTTGCCATAAATGATCGTGAAACCGCCGAGAGGCCGCGCGATCGAACAGATCGGAGAAGGGTCGATAAAAAGTGGAACGAGATCGGGAATCGACTGTCCGGCGATCCCGCCAGGCTGTATGAAAATGCGACGAGATCCGGGATAATCGGCGATTATACCGGTGCCGTTCGGAATCGAACGGTCGCCGATTGATTAATTTGGGAAGGTTGGCACCGCGCGGCCAGAGCCGACTCTCGCGTCGCGATATTCGATCGGCCAAAAACAATCGGGCCGGCAACGCGTCTATGTAAATCCTCGCTTTCCAATAGAAAATTGATCGTACAATTTGCACGAGGACGTGTCCCCTTCTAAATAGACTCGTAGCCTGCGCATACATTACGAGCCGTCGCCTATTTGTCCAACTATGTACCGTACACATTATCATTCCGCGATCGTTCGTTTACCTTATTGCGCGCCGCGTCTATTCGAACGTTATCGTCGACCGACATCCAGATATCTTCGTTTTCATTCGCCACGGGATCGCCAGATTTTATCTCAAATAATAAATAACGAATAATACCTCGTCAAATCGTTTGTTTGATTTAATTATCGTTTGAATAGCTCCACGAATACTTGAATTGATCCTTCTCACTTGCAAATGATAAATATTATAATTTAATAATTATATAAAATAATTTATTTCGATCTTGAGAAATAATGAGAAATTATTTTTGTCATTCGCTGAAACTTCCAAGCAACAAATAGTTTGTTAACAAAATAAGGAAGATAATTGTTGTGGATTGAACGCGTTAGAATCGGGAAAAAGCGATCGAATCCCGCTTGCAAATTCTAAAGCAAATAGGAAGAAACAATGCGGACAATGGAAAAGAGGAATTACCGTCGTGATGAAGCATCGAAGATCGGGACAGAGCGCTGCGATCGGAAGACAATAGAGTGTATTTTCTCTCGCAGTCGCGGCCCGAAAATAAACGTTAGGAAGAGGAAGAATGGGAAAGAAGCGTTAGGATGATCGATAGAAGCTGGCCGGAAGATTTACGGAACAGATTAATTTGTCACCGGACCCGGCGCCGGATCGGCTCGAATATCGACTTCGATAATTCGTCACTGACTAATGCACACCGCTGTAAATATAAGTGTCCGGCGAATCCCATTTGACAGCGGCCGCGCACCGCCGCTATCAGCATCGCCATCCACGACGTACATACTCGCGTTGTTCTGCGTCGATCGAGTACTATAAACGCGTGACACCGTCGACGCTCGTTGGCGTAACATCGTCCGTCCAAACATGTTTTGCAAATCTAAAAACTATAGATATCGTTTGCATGGGCTCCTATGCAACACAATTTTCATTTCACGGATTACTGCTTTTTATAGAATCGCGTTATAGTAATGTCAACGTTGTTGTAATAATGTCAACTTTGGTATGGTAGTATCAACTTTGCTGTAATAACATCGATTTTATTACAACAAGAGCGACTTTGTCGTAATATCAACTTTACTATAGTGACGTCAAGTTTGTCATGATAATATCAACTTTGCTACGACAATATCAACTTTATTGCAATAATATTGTCTTTAGTATAATATTATCGTAATGATATCAACTTTGTCATAGGAATATCAACTTTGCTACAATAATATCGGCTATGTTAAAGTAAAGATGTAGGAGGTTGGAAGCTCGGAGGTCTCGACAGCGCATTAAAAAATGATCTCCAGCTGCAGATCCTTGGTGGACTTTTTGTAAATATTTACCTTGGCCGTTCTGGCAGGGTGGCGCGAATCGAAGCTCGCGCGTTTTTCTCCGGTCGACATCGCGCCGCGTGCCGTCCGATAACTCGCTAAGTATGTACAAGTCGAAAGAGCCAATGATAAATCACCGGCTCGCAAGTGTTACGTTACACGAATGCTTAAAAACACATTAAGGCCATCCTAGCCGACTTGCTACGATTCATTCCGTGTACTCCTACCGTTTCCGTGTTCTTTCAATTTTAAAGGATCTCTCTCTCTCTCTCTCTCTCTCTCTCTCTCTCTCTTTCGCTTCGCGAGCTCCCTCTATCCTTTTCTCTTCCTCTTATCCGGCGACTCACTCCCTTTTTTTATTTGCTTTCACGGCGATTCCCTCTCTCTCTCTTGCTTGACAATTCCTTTTTTCCTTTTCACTCTTCCCTTTTCGCTTTCTTTTTCTCTTTTAGCTCCTTCCACGATTCCGTTTTCTTTTTCTTCCTCAAACAATTTTCTATACTTCTCTTGTTTTCACCTTTTCTTCGTCGTTCCCTTTCTGTTTCTTTTGTTCATTCCCGAGGTTTCTCTTCCTGTCTCTTTCTTTTTCTTTCAAAATTATACCAGAGAATTCAAAAACTCTTGGAAAATCCATAAATTCCGATTCGTGCCTTCCGAGAAAGCCATTGCATTTTAAGGGCTACTTCGATTCAATTTTAGAATGCGTTCCCACAGGAATTTTTCAACTTTTGAGGTCGCATATTGAAGCTGGAAGATCGTGCTTTACGATAGACTCGTTTAGAATCGCTGAAAATTTCGATGTAATAGCGAAAATTAAAAAGAAGTCAGTTGATAGCTCCCGAAGGTAAAATCTTTAGGTGCGCGACTACTTTGAAATCATTTTCCGATACATCCCCATGGAGATATTTCAAAGTTTGACATCGAAAATCGAAGCTAGAAGATCGTAGTTTAAAACAGACTCGTGTAGGTTTCCAATAAAATCCGTAGTAATTCGTAATGCTTTGTTCTTCCTCGAACGATTCCCTCGCTCTTAGTTTTTTTCTTCTCTCTCTCGACAGCGCCCTCTCCCGAAAATTTTCCGAGGCGATTAATATCGAGACGCGGGAATCGATCACTCGCAGACGTACTTCCGACCAGAATTACCGGGCGCATTATCCCCGGTTCAGCGGGCGAGATTATGATAAGAAAGCCGAGAGGATGCGATGCGAAAAACCGAGATGCTCCGGCAAGAACTTTGTACTGTCTGATTCGAAAGCAATTTACCGTTTCATTGGAGTTTCTAATTGTTATTTGCTACCGATGTTTTCGATCCCTGAATACAGCGGATCAGGTTGATTTCTGCTCGCGAGCGCTCCGCTTCGATCTTCGTTATTTTCTTCACGGCCGATTAAAGCTCGTTCGCGCTCGACGTTCCAATAAACCGCGATATTTTCTTCGACTGATACGATTATCGACGCTTGTTTGCGCGAAAGCCTGCGATGCTCGGGTCGCTCTGACCCAGAGTATTCGCTAAGTAATCTCCACCGCTGATTCGATCAATTGTTCTTCCCTAAATGCACCGATTCGGCTGAAAAAATTCCGCCACGCTCCCGAAAGGTTCTCCGACGAACCCATGAAATATCGAATCGATGGGGGCCACAGCCCTCGGAAAAGTAATTAATTTTGACGGCAAGATGGAACCAGCGCTGGGATAATTGCGGCCCGATTTCGCTCTATTTGCGTTCTTTAATCGTTTCGACGGTACCCTGCCGACGGTACTTCTCGGACACCCTGTAGAGCCCGGTGCTCGCTCGGCTCAGTTTGCACAGGCGATTTAGCGCGGACGCTCTAGCCTCGCTCCTGAATTTGTAGCGGTGGCGAGCGACCACTCGCCGCTGCTCGGCGCATTAATCTCGCGAACTCCCATTGAAAGGCGAATCGCGGGCCGCCATCTTTATTCCGGGAAAGTTCCGGAAGACTTCGTTAACGATACACGGCCGCTATCTTAATTATATCGGGCCGGGCATTGTTCGAGGAGACCGGCGAAAAACGCTGCCCCTTTCCCGATCGGCGGGACGTCGACCACGTTTTATGGGAAAAGTTGCCCGCAAATTATTTCCGCGATATCGCTGTTTATTCGCAGCCGACAAAGGCTCGTTTTCTATCCATATGAAAGGCGCATTGAAATTCGACGGCGATCTGCCGATCGGTCCGCGACAGGTCGGATGAAATATTCATGTAATATGTCCTTACGGGGCTCGCATAAAGCCGCGGCCCTCTGTCTCCTTTGTCCGGCGATTTTTTTCCTCGAAGAAGAAGTTTGAAATTCGCCGATTAAAATCCCCGCCGGCCGCAAGCGCGGTTTTTTCGCCATTTTCGTGGCGGAGTCGTCGACGGTCCAGCTTCGTTTAGATGCGGCGGGCACAGGGATTATTCGAAATAATCTTTCGGTATTTTCCCATGGAGATATTTCAACGTTTTACATCGCAAATTGAAGCTGGGAGATCGTAGTTTATTGCAAAATTGTTTAGGTTTGGTGAAAGGTTCGACTTTATGGTGTAAATTGGGAATGGTCTCCTCAGGGTACTCGGAAGCTTGATTCGAAGCTATGGTGTAGATTCGAAATAATTGTAGAATACTTTCTCACGGAGATATTTGAACTTTTGATATCGCAAATGAAAGCTGGAAGATCGTATTTTATGACAAATTTATTTAGGGATACGGGAAAATCCAATATCGTCGTAAGAATTGAGGAAAGCCTGTCGATAGAGAACCCAGAAGCAGGATCTGTAGTGACCGAGTTGCTTTGAAATTATTTTTCATTGCCTTCCCATGGAGATATTTGCACCTTTGACATCGCAAATGAAAGGTATAAGGTCGTGCTTCACGATAAATTTATTTAGGGTTACGGGAAAATCCAATATCGTGGCAAAAATCGAGGAAAGCCTGTCGATAGCGTACCCGGAAGCAGAATCTATAACCATGGGGTTGCTTCGAAATTATTTTTCAATGCTTCCCGTGGAGATTTTTCAATGCGCAATGAAATAATAAAGATTTATAAAAATTGTCGACATCGTGTCGAGAATTTAGATAAATCCGTAGCATCGATAATTCTACGTTAGAATTCGCGCGGTAATTGAAACAATCCGATGAATTCGAACGTTCTATTAATTCGCGAATTAGAATTTTCGCAAGTAATTTCTTCGGCCGGTGAAATAATTTCGCTTAAACGCGCTGATCTTCTATTTATTCCGATGAATAAATTCACGGACCGGTGGAACATTCGCGTGGCAAGACGCGTTTCTTTCGGCCGCAGGAATAATTTCATTTAAATATGAGTGTAACGGGAACACCTGTGGCTCCGCGTGGCAACGAGAACTTTTTTGCCAACCGGAAAGCGAATATCACTTGTTTCCCAGGCTTCCCGGCCTTTGTCTAATGCTAATTTAACGCCCAAGTGATTTATGCCCGCGAGAACGCGTTCCTCCGGCGAAAAATATGCGTCGGCCATGCGGCTCTGGATTCTTTATTAAATATGCCGGATTCGAAATCGTTCGATCTCATATTTCAAGCAAAAGTTTCGACAATAAAAGCGCACAGTGCCCGATCCTACGACCGATTTCGGCACCGAATTAATAGCTCCTAATTCATCTTCCACCCGACACCCCTAATTGGGGCCCGCGCCGGTCGCTGGCTCCCGATATTTAAACGAAACCGATTCCAATGCGAAGTTTAACGTTTCCATAGCAATGAGGCAGAAATTAAAATTCGTATCTCCGCTGAGGAAAATACAAAGTGTCGTTTTCTAGACGAGAAATCGGTGAATTTCGCGAACGAGTTTTCGATACAGGGCTTCTCAGAACTCGGCGAAAGGCGGTCGCGCGACCGGCTTTTCCATCGAATGATTCACATACGCGCACATGCGCACGTATCGATTCATTTCCGTGATTATTTACCGGATAAAAGTGTGCTCGAGTCTTTGTAGCTCTCGGTCGTTGGACGTGATCGATCGCGAGCCCGCAGATTTTACAGCGATTGCATGACAAAGTCCCCACTCCCGTAATGCTCCGGCTCATCTCTCTTGTTGCATTTATTTTTTTGTGTCGCTATTATTCGCATTGGTCGCCGCTTTTGACAGGCTCTGTCTTCGCAGGCAAACGGTTTATCCTGTCTTTTAAAATTCAGCGCGCTTTGTGCGTCCCGCGCTTCGACACGGATTATTTACCGGGGAATTGTCAATATTATGTTACACAGAGAGCACGCTAGGTTCCATCGCGAGATTATTCTCGGAAAAATGTGCGCGCTAATGATTAGAACGATGACAAAAGTAATTCTTTCCAGAGAAGCCCCGGCGGATACGCGGCGGCGAGCCTGTGGGCCGATCGAGCGATACTGCGAATTTCTTTCAGAAAGAGTGACAATGCTCGCAGGTGAAATTGCCACCTGCGTTCGCGTCCGTTTCGGTGACCTTACAGGTCGCTGTGTTTTTAGAGTAATTCTTTATCGAATCAGTTCAGTAGTAACTGCTTACGCTTACGTTTCAGTTTCCCGTATTTTAGCTCGTTGAAAGAAGATTATAATAACCGCGGATGAAATTGCGAGCTGCGTTTGTGCATGCATTAACGTCATCCTAGTGACGTGGATTGCAGAACAATTTATCGCAACGCGCATTTTTGTATATTTTAACCCGCTTCCGGCTTTGCGTATTTTAAAACAATTTTCACGAAGACTCGCGAATTGCAACATACATTTTCGCGTATATTTCACCGGCACTATGGTATTTTACATTAATCTCTCCCGTGTCAAAGCCGATGTATTTTTCTTCGTTGAGACGATATGCATCCTCGCTCGGTGATAATAAAGATGGGAGCGGGAATGAGCGCACACGGTAGCTGAAGAAAATCCATAGAAAAATCGATGTTCTCGCGCAGCAACACCTGGCGAGCCCAGGTTGCGCCGTTTCCACAAGTTTCCCCCGTAAACTTGATCACGCTCGGATCAAAGAAAGTATCGACGTAGTTAGCGTGTGGCTTCCGCAGCTTCCGGCTTGTTCCGGAACCCCCGAATCCGGCCCGTTACGAGGCTAACAGTGGAATATATTTTCTGATCTCGCGAAACAATGTCTGCGCGTATTACACTTTCTACTTACCGCGTGCCGCTCTTCGCCCTTTCCTCCAAGAAAAATCTATTTCCGCCGCGCCGCCCCGGTTTTCCCAGCGCGGCGAGACACCCCTGTAAATTTTAAACTTCTCCAAAATTCATTTGTCCGCGTTCCGAGCGAAAAAATAGCGTCCGAAAGGTGGAATCATGCATGCAACCGTCTCCACCCTCCATAGAACCGGTCGTAAATTTAGCACGGCGAATTCTCAGTCCGGCTAGATGCCGTGCGTCTTATTTGTTCGGTTAACTGGTACGTAATAATTAATTCGGTGCCTTGGAAGATCAAAAATCCCAACGGGAACGCATTTGGAATCGACTCCGCTTCATGGAATTACCTTTCCCGACACCCGCCATTGATTTTTCTCAGTTTTCGATGGAACGTCCAACTTTTTCACGACGCTCAACGATTCTCTCATAAACTACGATCTTTTAGCTTTCATTTGAAGTATCGAAAGTTAAAATATCTCTGTGGGAACGCGTCGAAAAATTAATTTGAAAAGTGCCATATTCCTGGATGGTTTTGCGGCGCAAGCGATACATTTTCCTCAACTTTTTATACAATCACCAATTTTTCGACGAATCTAAATATACCTGCAACAAAGTACGATCTTCCAGCTTTAATTTGCGACCTCGAAAGTTCAAAAATTCCTATGGGAACAGATTCTAAAGTAGAATCGAAGTAGCCCTTGAAATGCAATCGCTTCCGGTATAATTGAGATTAATCGATATGCCATTACCGCTTCGAGTTTTCCGTCGTTACTTCGAATTTGATTGCAAACTTAAATAAACCTGTCGTAAACTAGGATCTTCTAGCTTTAATCCGCGACCTCGGGAGTTGAAGAATTCCTACGGGAACGCGTGCTAAAATAAAATCGAGGTGACCGCTTCAAGTACAACTGAACCGAAATGGACAATTCGTTCAGTGATTCCCTGGTCGCTGCAATCGATCGATGGCTATGACGAAAATACGTCCGATCCGTGCTACTTAATTTCCAAATAAAAGCTAGCTGCTGCACCGATTGGCACCCAAGCCGTCCACGTGGAGTTTCATAGGCGTCGCGAGCGGAGCGCGATAAATTCGCAAGCAGAGCGCGCGTTGTCAACCTTTTTCTCCGTTTCCGTCTTAATATTTCGTCCGCTGGTGCAAACACACAGAGAGATGATAGCACAGGGTGGCACGGTCGGGGAACAGGTAAGCAACGCGCACACGTGTGGATCGTTTGACTTTCCAGTTACGATGCAACAGCATCGATCGCCGTGTGCCAAGAGGTTTGCATGTCACGTCCAGGTAAATTGGCCAAGCTTCTCCGTGAAAACGAAGGAGCACCGAGCTCGCGCAGTTGTCGCGTAGCCCAGGTGCGATACCTTTTGCCTCCGCCGGCAGCCTCGCTCGCGAGAGACGGAGAGAGAAAGTCGGCGCAAAAATGCCGAGTCAACGATCGATTCGACGACATCCAGAGTTATTCCCTCGCAGTCACCGCGACCCGGCCCGACTCGTGCCGTACCGTCGCGCGTCGCCGGGATCCGCTCGGGCTGTGCAGCTCGTGCAAGATTTATACGTCAAATTTTTAACCGGAGCCCGACACACGGAATCCCCGGAACGCGAATTATCGATTCCCGATCCCGGGATTTCTTAATCCTAATCGAATTATCCTTGAATAATTCCGCGCGCGACGGCGTCCCCGCGTTTCGACTTGGAAAATCGATGCTCCTCCGACGGCCGGGCACGGACCGCGTTTTCTCAGAGCGCGTCAACGTTGACTCGCATCGCGGACCGGTGATCATCCAGAGCTCGTTTAATTAGAATCTCCCAGCCGCGACCCGGTCGAATTTGTTGCCAGTCTAGGAAATTTTTACCGAGCCCGTGAAATTATTTTAATTAAATTAGAAACTTCCATTTTTCAAACTCCTCAGATTCAGAGCTTGTAACGCTGTAGCATTCACTTTCATCACGACGGAAAATGACAGGGATTACATTAAAATTTACAAGTCAAATTATCGTGCAATCAATTCTGTTAATAGCCTTTACTTTTCGAAACTTTTATGCGCTTCAATGGCCAACGGGTGCGCCGAGCATTTTTATTTCATTTTGGCTTTTCTTAGCGGATAAAGTACAAGCGAGCAGACAAAAAAGTTAAGAAACGCTTTCGTATTTTCGTTTTCATTCCAAGCAGCTATTTCGCGGAGGCTTCGCGCTCGGGACAGCCGGACTCTAGATCCGATCAGCGCCTCGCCTTTCGCGAATGAAAGATTATTGTTCCACGGCCGAACGATAAGTCCCCGGGCGAGCTGAATGCCGGAGAATACGGTTGAAGTTAAAAGACAATGGCGGTTGTCAGTGCGTCGTGATTCCAGGTGATAAAAGCAAATCGTCGGATTACAAAGACAGCCGAGGGAGGCTGAAGTTCGCGGAGCTGCGTTTCGCAGTTCCCGCAGACAGTTCGGATTAAGAGGCACGTTTTCGAATAAACTTTTCTACAATAGCTACTGTTTCCATCAAGTTTCTTTAGGCTAGCTCCTAATAGTCTTTCGGTTAGGAAGTTATTAAGGTCGTCGCGCGATCCGCGAACTTCGTTCTCTAGAATAAAAGCCACTTACCGCGCCGCAAGCCGGCGGAACTTGGATACCAACATTTTCCGCGACTGCAACTATGCGCATATATATGTATATAAGAGTGCGCTATGTATATATACTGTATACATATATACGGCATAACCGACCTCGCGATTCCACTTGCCAAACCGAGCCCCGCTTAAAAGCGGCGAGCTCTTCGTTCATTGGCTTTTCGATTCTGTTACAACAGTCCGGTCAACTGGAAAAGGACTGCGCGCAAAGTGCATACCGGATCAGCTGTGTCCGATTTTCTTGAAATTTTGCACGCGGCTCCGCCGGGATTTGACGGCCATTTTCACCGGCAATTCGATTTCGCCGCTTGTCTCTGTGCCGCCAATTTTTATGTATTTCATTTACTGCACTGGGTGTAATTCCTTTGAACAACTTTCTCCTAGCTAGAGCCGGCCAAAAAAGTTCTACTTCTTATACATTCGTTGCAATGCACGATCTTCCAGCTTTAATTTGCGACCTCAAATGTTTCAAAATTCCTACGGGAACGCGTTCAAAAACTGATTCAAAGTAGCCCCTTAAACTGCAATTGTTCTCCCGCTGGTGTTGACCGATTTCCAGTGGTAATTTTCGATTTTCCGACGCGGTCTCGAATTTTCCGGCATTCTGTCTTAAACTACGATCTTTCAGCTTTAATTTGCGACCTTAAATGTTTCAAAATTCCTACAGCAAAGCATCGCAAAATGGCTTTCGACGTGCCTTCAGAACCGAGGAGCTCGGCGCAGAGAGGAAACTGCGCAGCAAACAAAAATTGTGCTCGTTAATCGCTCGCTGCGAGTCTTTATGGTTATTACGGCAGCGTTAAAAAGCGTCTTTTCAGCTACGCATTATCATAATTTCGGGGCACCGGACCTGTTGCGAGCGGTTTCGAATAAATCAGCGAGCGATCGCGCGCTCGTTTTCGCGTCGATTCTCAAAAATTGCCGGCAGTTACGGGAACTTTCGATGTCGCTGACCCATTTCGCGCATTCCTCTTGGAAAATGCGCGCGGATAAAAGGTCGGCTCGCGGGGCGCCGCCCGGGAAATCGAAAATTCCAATTAGCATGTAAATGATATCGCGGGCGCGTCGGGGCTCGCGGAAGTTGCGAACAAACAGCAATCGTGCTTATTAAATATTTGTGAAAGTCTTTGTAGCTGTTAAACTGTAACCACAAAGCAAGTGCTCACTTCAAACGGTAACTCAGCTATTTGAAAGCGGGGGTGGGCACGATCTCGCACACAGTAAGCGACGCTAAGCATCGAACTCGCTTCCCAGGGCGAAGCACCCTCGTTTCGCTATGTGAATAATGCACGTGCCTATTGACACACGAAGTTTCCTACTCTCCGACTCGCTTTGGCTGAAGCATCCAAACTTCCTGAATGAATAACAAATGTTTCCATCGAAACACTTCTTCGCCTGGAACGCGGCAGTCGGCCTCAATTAGCCTGGCCGCGATTTTTCGGATTACAACCGCGTTACGATCTCTCTGCTCGCTCGATATCGCTGTCCGCGACTCGTAGACTCCC
Organism: Augochlorella aurata; assembly: GCA_028455555.1. Taxonomy (NCBI): domain Eukaryota; kingdom Metazoa; phylum Arthropoda; class Insecta; order Hymenoptera; family Halictidae; genus Augochlorella; species Augochlorella aurata. The sequence goes on along the minus strand of CM052159.1, from coordinate 1,662,119 downwards.
CGCAAATTGGGTCTGCGCGGAACGAAACCATCCGATTCCTTTGTTGCCGATCCGCGGCGCGCGTTGCTCGGCTAAACCTCCGGTAATAATGCTATTTTTGAGCCTCTGTATTTTCCAGATATTTTCGTTCGCGTCGAAACGCCGTCCCTTTTAGAGCCTCGGATTTCAAACGTATACTCTATTTACGTTATTATATAGCGACCAATGCGTTGCACGCGAAGACCAAATTATGCGAACGGAGATGAAACTAATTACTTTTATAATTCATTTGCACGCTGCGAATTTTATGAATTTTTCAGTAAAATTAATGAACCGAATGAAAAATTGGAGAGACGCGAGAGGGATTTCAGAACATATTATGTACAGTTTAAACAATTATTTGAGGATAAAAATGATTAAATTATAGTTCAACAAATTATGAAAATTATTAAAATAGCAATTTGTTCGATTTAATTGCCGAATTAAAGCAATCACGATTTAACCGTTCCGGGTCTAAACTGACACGGCCATCGCGCCGCAAAGCTGAAGGGTGTCCCAACGCGTTTGCCAGGGCTTGCGGAAGCAAAGTCGGCCTTTGTCATTTTAATTAGCAGAATCGTAAAACCTTCCGCCGGAGAATTAACGTTGACCGGGCATAGATCGCTCGCGATCCGGATTTTCCATATTGAGAAATTTCAACTCGGGGATCCCGGGCTTTTGTTGCGACCCGTGCTTCCGTGAATCGTCCCGTACATTAGAAAAGCTCCGAGAGAGAGAGAGAGAGAGAGGGAGAGAGGTAGAACAGATGCCGGAGGAAGAGAAGATTTCGTCTTTGACAACAAACGTCGCGTTCCGCTCCGAAAGCTTTCACCCGTTCCCGTGGTTTTCCGCACGAATCTGTGTACACTGAGCTGCATTCTTGGTATGCATCCACCATGCCGCTGTGCATCGCGCTTTCAGCATCCCCCAGCTATCGAAGGAAGATCATATACGAGCGGGAACGGGAAACTTATCCGGCGGAGCGGCGCGCTGCGCAGGAAGCGACCAGAAAATCGGTAAGCCGCCGGAAACTGCGGCCACCAGCCACCTTGTTAAACGCGGCGACGCATCGACGACGGCTAAGAGAGAACTCGTCGACGGAAACGGCTGCGCGACACCTGAAAATATTATGAAACCGGGTATCTAATTTGCACAGGCTCCGAGCCCGCTATCCGACGCGGTTTTTAACGGAGCCCGGCTCCTTGCCAGATCGTCGCCAGCTTCCGGCGACGCGTCCCCGGGTTCGATGCGTATTCGTCGCATATTTGTTCGAAAGTTGGCATTCTTCGCGGTTCATCGGCGCAAACGCCGGGTCCATGTGTTCTTCCGAGCGAAAGTTGCAACGCTGCGCGAGATAAACGGCTTGGGATAATTTCGGAAGATGCATTTTTCAATGCTTTCCGATAGACGGTTTTCAACCTTTTAGGTCGCAAACGAAAGCTTGAACATCGTATTTTAGAACAGCGTCGTTTAGAACTGCGAGAAAATTCGATGTCGTCACGTAATTAAGACAAGTTGGCTGTCAGTTTCTGAAAGCAAAATCTATGGGTACGAGGATAATTGAAAATTATTTTTCATTACTTTTTCATGGAGATATTTCCACTTCCGAGATCGCAAATTGAAGCTGAAAGATCCTAGTTTAAGATAGATCTACTTAAGTTGCAATGAAATTCGAGATCGTGTTAGAACGTTCAAAAATTCTCATTGATTCTGAGGAAGCAACTGCATTTGAAGGCTGCTATTTCGATTCAATTTTAGAATGCGTTCCCACAGGAATTTTTCAACTTTTGAGGTCACAAATTGAAGCTCAGAGATCGTAGTTTAAAATAGGTTCATTGAGATTAACGGCAAGGAACGAGGAGATGAGATACGAGAGTTGTCACCTGATCAGCGGAGGCGGGTTTAACGTGCTCCGTTTGCGGTAGCTATTGTTCGCACTGTATCTTAGGAAAATAACTTGAAGCGAGATCTTCCTGTTACAGGAATGTAAATACTCGTGAAACAGATCTCCTCTCTTCTGGCAGATAGAGATTACCGTATCGTTGTTGAGATCGCGTAGACGCAAGAGTATATTTTACGACGAGATGAAAAGTTTATTTCTCCTGTTACGCACACCCACTGCCATAACTTACCGCGCATTGATCCCGTCGGACGTAAAATGGAGCGGATTCTTCGGAGACTACATAAATTGTCTGCTATATTCTTGTACTGTTAATTCTCTGCGAAGCTTGTCGTGTGTCGCGTGTCGTCTCCGACCCTTAGAACAGTTCTTAAAGTGCGAGCGAATATGCAAATGCGCGATTAATTAAAATTGTGAGTAGGTTATGAATTTTTCGACAAACCTAAGCGAACTTGTCGTAAAGTATAGTTCTCTAACTTCAATTTCAGTTCCCATAAGTGTAAATATTCCCGTGGAAACGCATCCAAAAATTATTTCGAAGCATCTCGGATGAATCATGTTTTTAGGTTACTAGCGACTGATTTTTCAGATTCCTCGATATGTTAATTAATTTTTCTGGTAATCTAAATAAATCTGTCACAAAGTACGATTTTCTAGCATTCATACGAGACCTTAAAAGTTAAAAAACCCCTGCGAGATCGTGTTCTAAAATCGAATCGAAGTAGCTCCTTAAAATGCGATTGTCCTTTCCCTGGAATTATCGATTTTTGGACGTAACATTGAATTTTTCTACGCGACGGTTAATTTTCCAGCAAACCCAAGTAACTCTATCCTAAACTACATTCTTCAGCCTTTAATTTGCAACCTCGAAAGTTGAAAAATTCCTGTGGGAAAGTATAGAAAATTTCATTTGATCTGTCCGTAAAAACAGCGAAGCGCGATGCAGAAAACTTCGGTGTCCAAATAAAGGGCTACAAAGTGCCGTTATCATAGCGATCAACAATGTTTGCAGAAGGTGGTCGAAGGGAGGCGAGCGAAGTACACGAAGTAGAAGCCAGATCCCTTACGCGTCAGTTCCCATCGCTGACTCATGGAACAATACGGTGGATAAACCCTTGCCGCAGGAGACACTCGGAAACTCGACACGGTCGTGTCAAACTTTCGCCGTGGTTATCAATTAATTTTTCACCTGTGCCGCGAGAAATCAATGGGTGAAATCAGCCCCACGGTTCCTGACGCCAATTGCGAAAGAATGGAACATTGTTCCTCAATTATGAAGGCAGCGAAGACAATTCCAAGCTCGGCTCTTCGAGACTTACACCATTGACTTCGCTACAATGTGAAACAGCAGATTTGAACTGTGTCTGAATTCGATATAAAGTGAACGCCTCCCCGATCTATAGTTCACCTCGAGCACCGAATATCGATTCGACTCGGATTACAGGTCGTCGGAACTAGGATAAAACGTACGATCCATCATTAAAAAAGATGTTGCTATCTTCGCTCACAGTAACGTCATAATCGTCGGACTATTTTTTACTTCGGATTGATCGCGTTACACGTTCTATAGGAGACGCCATGATTGAGTAACCGTTTTTAACTTTTAAATTAGCGCGCGTGGTTTGCAGCAAGGTTCTCGATACAGGAGAGAGATTTTTCCGAGTTTTCGATACGATGTCGGCAATTTTTATGGATCTTTACTAATTTATTGTGAAGTGGGATTTTTTAGCTTCGATTTGCGATATCCAAAGTTGAAAAATCTTCATGGGAAAGCATTGAAAAATAACTTCGAAGCAACCCCGTGCCTACAGATCTTGCTTTTGGGCATTCTATCGACTGATTTTTCTTAATATTCGCCACGACATCGAATTTTCCAATAATTCTAAATTAATCTATCATAAAGTACGAACTTTAAGCTTTCGTTTGCGACGTTAAACGTTTAAATATCTGCCCAGGAAAGCATTAAAAAATAATTTCGAAGCATCCGCACAGGCGCGAACGTTGATCAAGGATTATTAGAATAAACGCGAACCACGTTTCCCGGATCCGGCGACACATTTTTCTCCGTTTCCGCTGCGACAATTAATTTCTGCAGAAACTAAACCTAGCATAAAACACAATCAGCGACCAGCAGGTCCGACTCGATTCTCAGCGCCGCGTTAACATAAACGACGACAAAGCAAACGCAATAAGCCGTCGTTTAAAGCGCAGAAATTCCCGGGTCCGAAGATTGTATTTTAAAGGGGTCGCTTTTTTCCTTCTAATCGGGAGCACGCGCATTTAAGAGGGAGCAAAGCGCGGCATTAGCATGCAATTCGGAGATGTTAATTAAACGCAATCGGCTCCTTTGCGCAGTTGTTAAAAAGACATCGGGCCGGGAGACAAATTGAACTGAAATAACGTTTCCCGGAGAAAAACGGCGGAAGGAGGCCGGCGGCCGGCCCGTTCTACCTTTTCCGCATTTCTAATGAATTCTCTCCTCGCGTAATTACACTTGTCTTTCGAACAAATAGGAGAATGCTTTCTTATTTTTCACCGCTGCCTCCAGCGTCGCGGCGCTGCGCGCCGTTCTGCCGACCGGCCGCTCTTCTCTCTTTTTCTCTCTGGGCCGCCTGTAATTTTTCCGAATGTCTTCGCTCTTGATTCCAACGGAGAACACTTTCCTGCCGTTTACAATTCGCGGCGGAAAAGCAGCACTTTATTCGTCCGAAGGGAACCTCACACGGTGGCTCCATTTTATCGCGGACTTTTCGACGGAATCAACAATTCTAAACTAGCGCATCTAGGACCTAGGACCTCTATAACTTTAATAAATATTGCGGCATTAATTTGATTGCCATAAAAGTGCATTTATCGAGTAAATTATTTTGAAATCTCGCAGAATATTTCTTGGAATCCTTTCGTAGAGTGGAGTTAGGGGAACGTACGTCCGAAAGTTCGGACGGTTCTTCGAGCCGAAATTGCATTTTCCTCCGTCGCCCTCCGCTCGAAACTCGGCGATCGACCGACTAATTTTCGCGTTTTGATTTCCTCTCGGGGGAAAAACTGTCGCGCAAGAGATTTCGGTGTCTTCCGGGCGAAGTTCGCGCGGATTTCTGCAGACTAATTCGAGCGTCCCCGGGTTCTGACAGGGCCGGAGTGGCCGGGCTCAGCGAAAATATAGATTTACGCTATTTCCGTGAGCGCCGATTCGTTTTACGGAAATTGAAACAGGATATAATTCCGTGAAAAATCTGTCGCGGCCGACGCTGGTTTTCTTCCCGGAAGGTCCTTGCAGGACACCCGGCTCACAATAGAAGGCTACACGTCATTGCCCGATACAAAACTGGGTGGCCAGAAATCCTCTAAATCTGCGGCCTGGCACGAATTCAAGTTGCAGCCGAACTGATACGTTCGGGAGAAAAATGGCGAATGGCGCAGTGGAAACAGTAACGAGTTGAACACAGACCGCGCGGACAAATCTGCTCGGAGCGAGCGGCTCTTTTATTAACGAGCATGTTAAACATTTTCCAGCTGGAGGCTGCTCCCCTGGAGCGAGCCTGTGCCAACAAAGTAATCGACCAAGATCCGGTGCAACGCGGGGTTCGATGCACGCGACCAAATCAAACGCTCCGTTTCGTTGTTCAACTGGACCTCACTTCCTCGTGTTTCAACGCGGGCGCGAGTTAGGCTCAATCTACCTACGCGGCGTTAAAGAGCGTACTTTGAAGCACAATGCAAGCACAAATCGATAAAAGTTGGAAACCAATTAACCTGTTGCCAAATTTTTAACAGTCCGACTTTAATCGCTCATTTTCTATTCCGGAAGATGGTTGACATTTGAACTGTTACAATTTCCTCGGGAAAAATCGCATGGCAATGATCTTGGGCTCATTTTAAAGCTCGAAGTCTCCACTTTCGCGATCCATCGGTTATTTTCGTCCACGATATTTTTGCACCACGATGCATCGGAGCACGCGATGCAGTGTTCCGACTCGCAGACCGAATCTTCCCAGATATCGCTCAGATTTGAGCGTCTCTAGAAATGTTCAAAAATTTTTCTCAAGGCTGCGCCTACCATGAGTTTATAGATCGGAGCTTCCTCTTTACAACGACTGCTTGAAACTCGATCTACGATTTTTTCTTCCCGCTTTACGGGGCGGGAACGGGGAGCAAGTTCGGCATCCCCACAACGCGCCTCGCGTTATAAAATAATTCGAGGCTGCGCTAAACGTTACGGTGTCCCATGGAGTGCGAGCGAAATTCCGAGCGATAAAAATGTCCGACCGTCGAACGCGTTGATGGAGCAGCGCAGAGTTCACGCATCGAATCGCGGATCGTTATTCCGGCGCGTTCCGTGAAAGCGATTCCACGTCGAATTTATTTTTATTGTGCGGCCGGGTCGAGCCGTTCGTCGGTTGTAATATTCGATGTAATCGCATTAGGGTCTGCCGGAGAGCCCCGTGATTTTCTATGCGTTCGTGGGAATATTCGATCCGGGCTCTAATATATGTAGCTCCACATCCGATACAGTGATACCGTAAAAAGTTCGGAGGCGTAATACGGGTTTCACAGCCGGCAGAGAGAGCCATTCGTCCTCCTCGGTGAATATTCCACGGTGGGTATATAGGGCCGCGGAACGACTAAACTCGCGTTGCCTTGCCTTGCCGCGCCACGCCGCGCCACGCCGCGCCACGCCGATAACCAGTTCACCATTACGAGCAGATTTCGTTTTCGTTCATCCAGTTTCGGTATCAGCTATCGGCCACGGTTCTACCCGGCTCGCGGAGTTTCTTGTCTGCCGGTCCCTCCCACTGAATTTACAACCGACACCGATGTCTGCTCCGTTCCCGCGCGCTTCCGGCCCCCTCTTCTTCTTCTTCCCTTCTTCGGCCGGCTCCCCTCGACCGCCCAGCGATTTCCGATCCGGCCAAAAAATAATCTGCGAGCCACCGGCGGGATAATTCCCCGTCGCGTAACCGCGAACGCCCTCGCAAACCTCGCCGTTTAATCGCGACGAGATTTCTTCTCGCTATCAACGCGTGCCAACGTGTCGCTGCTTTGCGATTTTATTCGACCTTGTTAATGGCGACTCGAATTATTAATTATTCAACGACTCGTTTCTCTGGTTCTCGTTGCTCCAGTCGTTTCGCGAAGGCGGTCGCGTCGCTCGTTTTGGAAACGAAACGGACATCGAAAGCGCAGCTTTAGAGCTCTAAATTAATTCTACGACGATCGATATCGAAATCGCGTAAGCTCGCGGCCCAAGGTCGAAGTCGCGCTGTATTATTAAGCCGCATAAAGAGCCATAATGAGCGCGGGCAGCGTGGAAGTTTATCGCCGTGCGTGCGCCGGAAACACGAAGTTTATGGCGGCCGCTGTCTTCTTTAATCTTAACATATTATTTTCCAGTCCCTCTGTGTTCCCGCCGAGAAAAATAAAAGATATTAATTTCAGGCATTTACCGTTACAACGCGAGGAAGAAAGCGTAGAGAAAGGGAGGGAGGGGGGGGGGGGGGGGGGGGGGGGGAGAGAGCCTGGCGGAGGGAGAACACGCGCTGCCTGGATTAATAAGGTTTTCATTCACAACATTATTCGCCTTTGACCGCGACGGGTCTAGAACACGGACCGTGAAATAACAGAGCGACCAGCCCTCTACCACTGTCACGGTAACTCGCCGAGCTAACTTTATGCGAACGCTGAAGTTCCCGTGACAATCTACAATTTTCTTCGCTTCTGCCGGAAACTATCGGCCGTGGTCTTTCGGCGTCGCCATAATTCTGGCCCAGGCAATAAGACACTCGATGTAAATCGTAAGTTATTCATCAAGCAAAATACACGACTATTCTACGCTTTATAGTGCATTGTGTATAGCGTGAGTCGAATTATTTTAATAAAATTAGCAGGATATTTAATTGAAAGGAAATTACGACTAACAACCAATTTTCCGCCTTAATAAATAAATAAATTCAATAAGTAATTATAAGTAAACAGAGTATAAGTATAAGTATACTAAGTATAGATGTGATAACAATAAGTAATAATAATATAATAATATAATATAAGAAGTAATAATAATATAGTAATTTAATGTAATAAGTAAGAATAATAACAAGCGATAAGTACGAGTATAAATAAACGAATAAGTATAATAAGTATAGGTTTGAGAATTATGGTAGGTCAGAGGGACGAGTCTTTTATCAGGCGGCTCCGTTGGTTGCTGTTGGGTCGAATCGCGGTGTCCGGGGTGTATCAGCGATTTTTTGCGATATCGACAATCGAAAAATGAAAGCTCGATTGCTCGACGCTTTCACGGGTCTGAATAGCGCCGATTCCCCCGAGTCGGGTCGCCTGCGGGCTTCTGGAAGCTAATTAACAGGCCGATTCACCGGATCGGTCGCCCCGCCTCGGCGAGGGTGTCTCGCAAGGGCCACTGTTTATGCCGGCCATTGTTCCCTCCGTCGGAGCACCGCGAACGTGTTAATTAATTCCCGGTCGAATGTTTCGTCTCGCGGACAATAGCTCGATTTTTGACGCGATAACTGCTGCTAACCACGTTCCGAGACCGAGCTGTGTCTTCGATGACAGAGAGCGGCCCTTGATCACCCGGTTTCCATTTTTCGATCGTGTGACAAGTGGACACTCTGTATACCGTGAAGTGCATTGTAAATTAGAGAAAATTGCAGTTTATGGTTTTCTTAAACTGTAAGGGTAAATGGGGTGATAGAATTTGCGATTATTTAGAAAGATCTATCGTTTGCCATGTTTTCTTAAATGGTTCCGTATGGATGTGTACTTTGCTCACCCGGTATATTGTTCCATTATAGATCAACGCATGGTGGAGAATAGCAGACGATTCAATGTTTATTAGAATTATAAATCATTGCAAAACAGGTCTGAGCACTGTAAAAATATCGCAACCCTTTAAATGCGAGGTCGCGTTTGTCGCACCGATAATTGCCAACTTTGAAGAAATACACAGACCTTGCAAAATTTTTTTCGGAGATGTCGTTTACAATAGAACAAAGTTCGATCCTTTCTCTTTAATTGAAAAAAAGGAAACTCGGCTGCGATTTTTATTCGCAAAGTTACAGCACTTTAAAGCAACCCTTGCATTTTGGCACGTAGGGGTGGTTGGAAGGGTTGGCCATGAAAGGGGTTGCTCTCGAGTGCTGTAACTTTGCGAAAAAAAATCGCAGCCGTGTTTCTCTTTTTTTTAATTAAAGAGGAAGGTTCGAACTTCGTTCGTCTGGGAAGCAAACTCGCGGCAAAAAATAGCAGACGATTCGCTGTCTATCAGAATTACGAATTGTTACAGAAAAATCTAGAAAAGTATCATCCCTTTGTACTTCTTCTCTCGATAATTATTTCATCCATTCTCCAAATATAGAAATCAGCTTAAGATTTCGAGAACGAGAATTCGGGTCACCGTGTCGAATTGCAAACGAAAGTTATTCCATTTAGAGAGACGTTCGAATATTATCATTGTCCGCTGCGCACGAACTCGAGCGAATTAATCCAGCCGTAATTATCCGCAATTATCTCGAAAAGTTGCTTTACGCATTTGTAAAATTAATAAAAGTACGAGCATAGGTCGAGTAATTTCGAGCGTCGAGGAATATTAATCGAGCGGTTCCCGGAACGTCTCATAATCTCGTCGGCCGGTGTATTACAAGGTTCTCGCAGGGGGTGGATTGTTATGCGTGGGCGTGTCCCGCAGAAGGGTGCCAGAGAGCTTTCACGCAACGGACCTGAATAATTCCTATTTTCTTTCATTTGCCATTAGAGTGGCGGAGTTCATCGATCGCAGCGAGCGCCGCGCGGACCTCGCTTGTAATCATTGTTGCTCGCCGTTGTCGGCCATAACGCAATCAAGACGTTGAAAGCGGGATCCGTCCTACAGGCTCGGTCCCCGTCGAATCACCGTAATTCGTCTCCGTAATTCGATCCCGCCGTACCATTGTTTGCGACTTGAAAAACCAGGGCGCCGGCGAAAAATTAATACATCGAGCGTCGCCACCCTTCGAAGTTCGCTGCTGGATTTATATTGGTTTATTAAGAATTCGGCGCAGGACATACGCTGCCATTCATTGCAACGAACAAGAGACGAATTTGCTTCCTGTTCTAATTATTCTAGCTTATTACTATTTCAATTTTATATTTTTATAAGCTAGCAAAACTTGCCTAGAGTCATCCAAAAATTAATTCCTCCTTCCACTGATTACGTTAAATTAAAACCACGATGCGGCCGGTTTATTTTCTATTCAGTTTATTTATTTCGCGAACGCGCAGAGTTTTTCAATCGCATTAACAAATATTAATTGATCCATATCCGTGGTAAAGAGTCGCTTAGGCTGTTGCTTCCGACTGTTGATTGGGCACTGCCTTTTATGGATTGAACCCTACATTATGCGAATTGAACACGCTTCGCCGTGTAATTTGCGTCTCGCTCGATAGAATCAAGACCATTTGCTGGAACAAAGGTTGGGAGGTTGAGATCTACGATATCGACTACTCTTTTAATCCTCTTGTATTTCGCAGATCGCTGGCTTCGATCTACACGATCCGTCACCGTGGAAATGAACTTTCCAGGCTGGAAAAATAATTCTGTAACCCATTTCAGGGTGGCCACGGAACGACCCTGGACTGGAACTAGTTTCTGATAAGACCGCGTTTATTATTTATAATTATTAATAATTGATAGGAACGATCACGAAGGTATCCCTGCGGTCTGCGTACAACTGCGCCGCGGATATCCGAACCTCTGTTATCCAAACTCTTTATCATTCGTTTACATTCGTATTAATAATATATTTCGCATTGCCTGTTCCCTTCTTTGCGTCAATTTTTATTGTTTGCGAATAAATGAAGTCGATGCGAAAAGATGTATAAGAACAGGATTTACTGTAGACATCAATGGTGACTGCTTCTTAATAATTAATAGTTCCTAAATGAATTATAAATTATAACAACAGTCGTAGAATTTAAACAATTGGTTATGCAATTAATAAAATGTAGCATGAAGTTAGTTAGGTGAATGGTAGATTCGATTGCTCCGCTTCGAAGTGGAATAAATATCGAAGCTCCGCCGGCGCCAATTGATCTCGAAGGGTAAAAACGGTTGTCCTTTTCTAGGTATTAGTGTTCCGGTGTTAAATTGGTGGCCGAGCCACCGAAAAGCGGACAGGGGTGGACAGGCACGCGAGGTCGGCGGTAATCGGTTCGGAAGCTGGTCCGAGGAGCAAACAATAAGAGGATAACGTAGCGCGGAGGGTTCTAAGTAGCTCCAACAAGGCACGACTCTTCTCTGGACAGGCTGCGCGCGTTAGTTCCTACGGAAATCTCGATTAATATGCAGGGGCCTGGAAAAAACGTAGAAATCGATGGACTGCTGATCGGTCTAGTATCGTAAATATCGTAATGGCCGCGCGGTAATTCGAACGTCGTACGCAGCGGCCGTACGTTTCCGATCGGTGCAACCATTTCCGATATGGCACTCTCTCTCTCTATCTCTATCTCTTTTTCTCTCTCTATACGTTCAGTCTCTCCCTCTCTCTCTCTTTCCCTCGATTTCTTCCTCTCTCGCTCGCAAGCGCACGAAACTTTCTCGATAATTTTACAAACACGTAAGTAGTACGAGTCAATGAAAAGTCGGGCATCGGCAAATTTTGTGCGCCTGACTTATCATCGATTATACCACGCCGGTAATTACAGACTGGTACCACTCCTAATGATTATGCAATAACATTATAATATTCGCTGTTTGAAAATAATTATAGATTTAAGGCAAAATAATTTCGCTGTTCGAAAATAATTATAGATTTAAGGCACAAACTTTGGAGAAAAATTTGCCAACTTTGAAGAAATACACGGACCTTGTAAAATTTTTTTCGGAGATGACGTTTACAGTGGAACAAAGTTCGATCTTTCTCCTTTAATTTAAAAAAAGAGAAACATAGCTGCGATTTTTTTCGCAAAGTGACAGCACTTTGAAGTAGCCCTTGCATTTTTGGCAGGCAGGGTGGTTGGAAGGGTTGGCCATGAAAAGGGTTGCTTTCAGGTGCTGTAACTTTGCGAAAAAAAATCGCAGCCATGTTTCTCTTTTTTTTAATTAAAGAGGAAGGTTCGAACTTCATTTGCCTGGAAACAGCATCTCCGAGAAAAATTCTGCAAAGTCCGTGCATTTCGTCAAACTTGGCAATTTTCAATATGTCGAAGTTGACAATTTCGAATACGACAAACATGACCTCGCAATTAAAGGGTTGCAGCAGCGAGGGTGCGTCAAAATTAAAAACCAGGATAACTACCTTAAAGAGGATATTTCAGGCTTCAATTTAAAAATAAAGTCATTAATGTGCGATGATTTTTCGCGGAGTTGTAGCCGGTCAAAGTTTAGAATTATTACCCGAAATTAGTCTACGCTGTAATTATTTTTGAGCAGTATCTGGGCACTCTCTCTCTCTCTCTCTCTCCCTCTCTCTGTCTGTAGCGTACACGTGTCTCTCTTTCTCTCTTTCCAGTCTTCCATTCTCTCGTCCTCTGTCCGCCTGGTTCCCTCTCGCTTCGACTCTTTTTTTCTCGTGGCCGATCGTTCTCTGTCCGGCCCGCTTAGCCCCGGTCATCCTTTTTACCTTATTCCGCGGCCCTTCCGCGCTCTTTCCTCTGGATTCCACCTATTCACCGCTTTCCTTCCGCCATTTTTACGAGCCACGAATATCGCCGGAGTCTTCCGGGACGAAACAACCCTGCGAAATACAGTCCGCAGCCGAATGATAGCCCACTTAGCATTTTCGTCCGCTCTCGCGGATTTCCCCGACGAAATATGTGTTCGGCCAGCCCGAGTATACGTCGTTCCTTGTTCGATCGAATGCTCCATTAAATTCTACCTTCGATTTTGCACCTGCCCGGAAATTTACTGTCGTAGCCTGGAGATCGACGAACTCGCGCCGCCATTCGCTGCTCGGCGGTGGCCAATTAATTCTTAATATTACGTAACCTACAATTGCTTAATATTAACGAAACAAACGGTCTCTGCAAATTTCTCGTCGACTCTAGACAGCTGGTAATTACGGCTGAAAACTTACAAACAATTTTATAAAACATTTTGATAGATAATTTTATAAAGCCTTTTTATAAACAATCGGAACAGCGCACAGTTGACACTAGGTTGCTCTCGGCGTTAAAAGCGGCCGACGGTCTGGACGGTTCGTTTGGCAACAATTTTCCACGTGACGTGCACAATCTTGCGCGGTACGTCTCTAGAAGATAATTAGACGTTTCGCAGCGGTACACCTTGTATATGTTTGCCCTGGGAAAGAATTATAACGGAGGTGTATCCGTGACAAGCGCGCAGCCGGTGTTGGTATAATAAGGTCGAACAGTAATAGCGTTTGTCGCGTGAAATGCCCGAATTGTTTCGAGGAAACTCCCGGCGTAACTCGTACGTGTGCACCAACACGTAGTTCCCCTCGCAGAGAGACAAATTAATAGCCACGAGACGCATTAGGATTGGATAGAACGATAAGACACTTCCTGTTGTTTCCGGTTACCGTGCCTCGAGGACTCCGAGGATCACGAAAATCTCCGCTGGAACTCCCTGTCCTCGTTAAAAAGTTTACGGCTGCTTAAATCTGTCCTTGAGCAAGGAATCCGAACGCCGAACTTCCTCAATTTTAACCGCGGCAATCGTGCCCTTTGACCCGCGACCCGAAAACGCACGCCACCTTCCGGAACTCCTTTCTTGGAACGTTGGTCGACTTTCTCTTAAGCTATTCCGTTTGAAAACGCACACGCGTATTTTACGGTGCACCGAACGCGTCTGCGATTCGCGGAATGCGTGCGTGTATTCTACGTATAATGCACAGAACGCATCTATAGTGCAGTGTAATAAATACGCGCACGAAATACCCTAAATCTATATGTGTATTTCAGAATGCACTGAATGCATTAACGCATTGTAATATGCACCAAGTGCGGGAACGTGTCGCGACAAACGAGATAAAAGTCTGTCGAACCTAAATCGAAATGGGAGTAATTTAAAATGGAAAAAGTGCAGTGGAATAAGATGCAGAATCGAGGCTGATCGCGTGGAAACGGCGCATGGAAGATGGAAATAGCGGAGGTTTTCTTGAACGTTTCGGCCGGGTCTGTGTTTGCCTGTCGGAGATAAACAATCGATCGACGTGGCCAACATTGTAACCATAATCTGTATCGAGCGCGGCCGGCTCGCATAAAGCACAAATAGCCCGAGACATCTCGTGGGAGTAACGATTATTGATTCGCGATTTCCAGGCCGCCGAGATCTCCGGGGCCGAGCCATTATGATCTAATAGAGTATGAAAATAAAAGTAGACGGCCGTGCTCAAGGCGTTACGTCTATAACTCAATTTGCCTTTTTATTGCTTAATCCGAGGAGCGCGGAGCGTCGGCGTCGGCGTCGGCGGCGCGCCGTCGAAAAATCGGGCGAACTAAAGTGATCTCTTTGTGTTCGAAAGTCGAGGAGGAAAATTCGAGCTGCTCCGCGCTGTTAGCTGAAATTATTGCGCGGGGAACTCTGATATTTGCGAGCCGGGATACCGGTCTTACATAAATCCGGACCGAGCGATAAAATACTCGAGAGGAATCGGACACGTAATATTCTTTTACAGCTCTATATCATATCGTTCGGCCAGCTTATTCAACGTCCTGCCGCTGGTAATGGAGGATCGATACCTATCGAACCTCCGACTTCGATTCCCGGACCCATTCGACTCTGATCAACGTTGTAACTGCGCTCCGAGAAACTCGAAGGGTGCTCGAAACAAAAATACCTCGGAAATTACTCGCCGCTTCTACGAACATTTTCGAATCACTCGGTAGAAATACATACGGGGTGTCGCGAAAATGTTGGCTCTTAAAGGAACGATTTCTCGGGTGATTCGTGAGACGATTCCTCGGGCAATTTCAAGCAACTTTTTCCTTTGCGAAAATACAGTGCGAGGCTTCGCTGACGAGTTATTAGCGAAAAACGCGAACCAATCAGCCGCTGTCTCGGGGGCGGGGCTCCAGTCGCGCTCGTTCCGCGATTGGTCTTTCTTTTTCGTTAATAACTCGTTAACGAAGCCCTCGAGAGAATTTTCGTAAAGGAAAAAGTTGCTCCAAACCAAGGAATCTACCCTTCCAAGGGTTTCGTTCCACTTTTGGAATACCTTGCATATGAATTTAAAAAATCGATGCAAGCAGGATACACAAGAAAGCTAAAATGATTTCGAAAATTAATGCGGCGATACTCCGAGCGTAAACGAATGCGTAGTTCCGCTGCGATAAACGCGGATTTGTTTCGACATTTTCGCAAGATCCAGCGGAGCCAAATAATTATATCAATTCGAAATATTGGATTTTCGCGAGCGAAAACACGGCTCCGGCCGCGTCTATGAAATTTGACTACCGACATATTTCAGCGATCCGCGACTTCGCGCACCGCGCCAATTCCAGTGCGAACTTTTCGACCGTTTAGTGCGGCTGATCAATGCAATTGTGCGTACACGGACGCGGTATTTAATAACATATATATATGTATATAGATATATGCGTCTATCGAATAGTTGATAATATTAATGAATCGCCCTCGAACGGTATACCTTCCAATTATGTTCGTTACGAACGTGTTGCGCGGATTGCCTTTTATTGTTACCATTATTTAAAGAGTCAATAACGGTGTCGATTAAGCGCTATTTAACGGCACGGACGTTAAATATTGGACGTTCCACGGTGAATATTTTCGCAAATGTACGCGTCTTGCGGTTAGCCTATATTTTGCAAGTTGAAATTCGTGGCAGAGAGAAAAGTGGTCTCCTGGGGCGCATTCTAGAGAATTTGCTGCCAGGAGATAGGGTGGTTTTGCTTGCACAAATTTTCAAGCACTCTACGAGTGTTCTTTAATAAATTGACATTAAATTTTTAACATGTTTAGGAAATTTATTCACTGTTCTCGACAAGATTGCCACGTACGACCCAGTCCGATATCCAGCGCGCCAACGCGGCCTCGTTGCCGCGTTCCCTTAGCTTCGCGATAACTTCGAGCAAGCGCATTGCATTCGTGCGAAAAAGTAGACAAATTCCAAAAGCATCCTCGGGCAAACCCGCAAAATTTCAAATCGACGCAACAAACGGTTTGTTCTGAAAAATCCGGCCTAATCCGATCCCATTGTGCAAACGCAACTTGCTTAACCCGAATCACTAATTCTGCGAACAGCATTAAACAAATGCATTGTACTCGTTGCAAAAAAATTCTACCTACTCCGGAAACGCGTCGCGGAAAAATTCGGAAAATCTGAAATCGGCGGCGGGAGCTGTTCGCGATTCGAAAAATCGATACTCGCCGGTGAGCGGGCCGAAAACTTTGCTCGAGCAAAAATCGCAAATGCGAACAATTATTCGCGGCGCACCTGTGGCCCGCGGACAATAGCAATTCCCGCGCGAAAGTTCCGCGGGCGGGGGGAGGTAAACAATGTTGGAAGTTGGTCTGGCAAGGAGCGTGGAAATAAAATCGGCGGCCGGAGCCAGCCCGAAGTTCCGCGAAACCGATCAATTTCGCGCGGACCCCGGCTACTGGAACGGGAACACGCGTGTGGAAGTATTTGAATCACGAACCGATCCGGAGTGATTCCGGATTCGCAAAGAACAGAGAACGGTTTTCCCCCCAGGGGGATTGAAATTGTTCAGAAGCATTTCCGAATACGTAGCTCCGTGTTTGACCTTCGACACGTCCTCGGCGCGAGTGCACGGGAAAATCGTGTCGGAGAAAACCGAGAGAGGGTTCGGAGCGCGAGAAAGGGAGAGAGGCGAGTGCGGGGGAGCAAGAGAGAGCAAGAGAGAGAGAGAGAGAGAGAGAGAGAGAGAGAGAGAGCGGGAGGGCGAGGTTCGCGAGTATGAGAAACGACGGAGCTAGTCGTCGCGCAAACGAATAACTAGAGGCGGTTGTTCCGAACAAGTTCTTGCAGAGAGCGTACGTACAGCCACTGCACGGGTACACGTTTTACTTAAGTACGACACACGGCATACGTACACACGGAATTTAATTAGTTGCATACTTGAGAGTGCGCCGGCGTACCTGCATATGATAGATTCCGCTCGGCGCGACCCGCCGCGACCCGCCTCGCGCCGCCTCGCGCCGCGAAACTTCAGACCTTCGTTCGTTGTTCTCGTTCCTCCCGCGGAAAAGACTGGCTGGTTAAACCGCGCTTTAATTACCCCGTAACGCCTCGATATGCCGCACGGTTACCTCGGGACCGCCTGAAATCGAACTCCGCGTTTCGATCCTCGGTCTTTCCTAACACGCGAGAATACACTCTACGACACGGAAAACGCATCTGTTCCACGATGCGCCAAATGCACGCGCGCGTGCTATAGTACGAAAATGAATCCATTCTGCATCGACGTATGCAAAAGTGGCGTTCGCCGCACTTGAAGCAATTTCCTGAGAATTTATGCTCGAATTGGTTGCAATGACAGTTGTACGGAGTTCACGGTAGCTGGGTAATTAGCCGCGATTATGGTCGATTAGATGATTGAGTAAAAATTGGAACTGGATAATTGGAGAAAAACCGTGGCCTTTAAATTGCCGGCCAAGACGTCGCGGTATTAATGAATTAATCGACGAGTCGTGCTCGGGCAGACGTCGCGTGAACTCACGCGAATACCAGCGATCGAAAAATTTGATGAAATTTTTCGATCGCCGGTAAAAGTTGCTAATTTAATCGGTTACCGGCGCGTATGTCCGTCGATCGGAAATAGCTTTTCAGAATGTTGCGAATTTCATTAATTTCTGCTGTATGCCGCGGCCGTCCCGTTAACAAAAATTTGTTTTGCTTCGTTCTAACTCGCAGGGTAATCGAATCGGCGCGAATCAAGACCACTTTCGGCTTTTTCCTTCGGTTACCACGGCCGACGGAAAATCGACCGAAATCGCGAATCAAATGTTAATTAGATCGCGCCGGCATTGATTCCTCGTTCTCCTCGATCAGCCGTTAACTGCGAACAAAACGCGGTGCTCGCGCTCGATCAGTTTCCGAGGCTCGCCGGAAATACCGTGCAACGAACGGGTCGAATTTCGAATCGATTAGTCGCACGGCTTTTTTCTTAAAAATTGTCAAACGCGGGATAATTTCGCGGGCGTCGCGCGTTTCGGTCGCTTTTTAATCCCGCTGTCGCGAGTCCTCTGTCATTCGATGGAACGAAACGGCTTTCGCTTGACAATTTTTTTAGTATATTCAACGATCCTGCAAAATTTCAAGTTGGACAGCGCCGAGTTAAATTCTATTCGGCTAAATTTGTCTCCGGGTAAATGCCGGTTCGATAGCGTCGAATAAAATAATATTCATTCGTTAGCCCCGTCTCTTAGCCGTCGGCCGGGTAAAATAGTTCGGAGCACCGTTGCTAACTGGGACGGCTCGTCGGAGGGAAATTCGGGAAACTGGGCGGAGGTTAACGAGATGCATTCGATTGAGAAGGTTAGGAGGCGCATCCGCCGTGGGACACTCGGCTCTTAAAAACACTTTGACTTTTGTAAAGGTTTCTCGGGGAGCACGCAGTCGGTAAGCATTGCAAATGGGGGAGTCGACTTCGAAAGAAGCTTCTTGCTTTTCGTCGGCACGGCACGCCGGGAAAAAACAGCCGCTGCTGGCTGGCCATTTCCATAGCGCGTCGCCTCGCCTCGCCTCGCTTCGCCTCGCCTCGCCTCGCCTCGCCTCGCCTCGCGTCGCGAGAAAAACTTGCTCAGCCCCTTTCAGCCCCGTCCTACCTGGTTTACTCTGCGATCCCAAGGAACGAGTGCCGGGGAAATTTAAAATGGCAGCTCTCGCGCGAGTTCGCGTACAGTCCGAGCAGTCGATCGCCGTCCAAGTTATAAGAATCGCTTCGAATCGGGAAGCACAATTGCGTCGATTCGAACAATTTACCACAAATCTATTTCTAACCACGCAAATATTCCTTGCGCCTGCAAGACAAAATTTTCACACACTCTAGAAATGTTCCCTAATAAACTCAAAAATATTAAAATTTGTAGGTTTCATAGCTCGCGTTGAAAAAATTCCCAAAAAACGCTCGCAAATTCGTTGCATCCTTTTGAAACAATTTTGACGGGCTCTCCGAATGGTCCTCGAAAACTCGAAAAAATATTTAATTGCCAGTTCCCCGAATAATTTCCGAAAAATTAGCAAACTCGACGGCAGCCAGCCTCTTGCTTTCTTAAACGGGAAAGCTCGCAGCCTGCGGTCTAGTTTTTCGGCGTTCGTGTTCGGCGCAGTGTAATCTGATAAATATAAAGTGCATTCTTCGGTAATACGATCCGGCAGGGAACTTAATTGTAGGTGTAAAACGGTCCGCCCACGCTCGAGCTGTTCGAACCGCGGCGCTCGCAGATCTTCCTCCGCGTCGTTCCAATACAAACAGCCTAACCGTTCCGCCATTACGTTGTTCAATACATTTATTGCAGCATAACGAGCTCGCGGGTAGACAGCCGGCGATAAAATGTCCCGCGGAAGCGCATTGTTCAAACGAAGCGATTTTTCCGGCCGAAGAAAACTCTCGCGGCTCTCGCTAGTCGAACCGTTCGACTCGAATCATTTTCGCCGGGATATATTCGCAACTTCGATGGCCCTCGACGAAAATTCCACGTCTGCGAATATTTTTCGACGGCCTCTCCCTCTCCCTTTCTCTCTTTCGCTTTCCGAACGCTCTCGAAACAACTTCGCGATTGATACTCGGCGAATGTTCGCGGTAATTCGAGCTGGCCCGGTTCCTCGGCGAACTTCTCCGATTCTAATTAAGGGTCGGGAACTTGCGCATTAACCACCGATATATCATAAACCGCCGAGTTCCGAACAGATTCCAGCGCGCGAATCGCGGCCCGAATATGGCCCGAACCCGGCCCGTGCGTTCCGCGAATCAAGGACGCGTCGCGAGCCGCGAAACCTCCGGTTTCTTGCGACGTGGTTGCGCGAGGCTTATGCAAAATTCAGGCAGCTATGCAAGAAGTCCTCGTTTGACTCCCTGCGTCTCTCTATCATATGCATTTGCAACCGTGCGCGCACGCTCCTCGGCGAAACCAAAGGGAAGGGCTCAATGATTAATACATTCCCTCGGGAATGTTACGATTATTCTAAACAGCAGCGTTGTGTCGGCAATCTTAACGAACATTCCGACGAATCTGTTGTTTCAAAGGTACTTGGTACGCTGCAGATCTTTGTGCGAAATCAAAATCATCTCTCGCATTCATTTATTTACCGATCGTTCGATACAATAACCGTGATACGATAATATTCCTAGACTTTTTAGACGCTTTCCTTACAATTAACGAAGACGATTTTTGCTTCCCATAAAAATGCTCTAACAATCGCTAAAAGTGTGTTCGCATCACAGTGGCATAAACTGTGCCGTAAAAGACGTCTGAAAAGTGTGCAGGGAAAATGCACGCAAAATTCTAGCAACTATCGTATCGAGTCCACGATCACGTTCCACGTCGCGTGTATGGAAAATGTCCTTACGGATTCGTATGGAAGGACTTTTCCCAGCGAATTTCCCGGCGCGGCACTCCCCGGCGAAGCTGTCAGTATCGATTCGCGTAATTTTCCAAGGCGAACGATCGCGGACCGATCGGCGAGCGATCCGATCGGACCACCGTGAGAGCACAGGTGAAACTCTTTCCGATTAATCCTCGCTCGTCTCGTTATCCAGCTCGCCCACGCGTTCCCTTACGCAGGTGGGTCGCATTGCAATCCATGGCACCGTGCCATACTATCCTTTCCCTCCTCGTAATATTATACCGGCGCGACGGCGCACTGCATTAGCTAAAATTTACTCTGTCGTATCTCGCTTCTTCGAGTCATCGATATTGTTAACCTCCGTGCGAACTTCCGCTTCACGGGACAGAGAGATTGCGCAACGGAGACGGTATTTGCAGCTGCGGATCCAGCCAGATATTCTAGCCACGCTTTTTCCTACCAAGATATTATTAAAGATATTGTTACCAGAGAGTTTGCGTTGGTATTTCACGCATAGTTTCGCCGGTGAATATATAGTAGAATATATATCTCTTCTTTTCACGAAAAATATTGAAAATTGTCAGAATTTAAAAAAAAAGCGTATTCATTGATTTTTATAAAAATAAAAATAACACCTCGACAGTTTGTTGGACATTTCAATCAGAAAATAATTGTTTAATTGTTTACCCTGTCCTGAAAATTTTGGTAAAATTCGTAGTTTATTAATAAAAATAATCTTTATTTAACAAAAAACAGTATATCGAATATTTCAACAAACGAAACGATTGTTTAACGAATAACTTCGCAGCAACAAATATCGCGCGAACTCAAAAATCCCAGTGAAATTAAGTTCGCCCGAACGCGTCGGACTGTGTTCGAAAATTAGTGTCGCCCAGCATGGACGTTGATTCGACTTTAATTAGAGCGAATTCAGCTAATACCGAGTGACGCGGTGGAAAAGCTCGCGGTGAAAAATCGCAGGCGCGTCGATTCGCCGCCGCGTCAGAAATTGTGCGGCCGTCAAAGTGAAAATTTTCCTATAAATCGCGAAACGAGGTAATTGTAGATTACCTTGATTGTCATGTAATGCAACGCAAAGTGCGCATTACCACGCAGATTAATCCCGCACGGTTATGAAAGCGGAGTCGCGTTTAGAGCGCTAGTTTTAAGCGTGGAATAATAGCAGAGCGGAGCGCCTCCTCCGCTATCCGAACCACCAATCGCTGCGCGCGCGAAGCTCGTTGTTTGACGCGGGTTCGACGCGTTTGCGAGACGAATCCGACGTTCGACGAGTTCCGAAACAGCATTAAAGACTCCGCGAAGCAATAGCGCGAGATTTCGAGCAATTTTGGCCGAGGGTGTCCAAGGGAATAGGTGTTTCGTTGCATCGCGCGCATCGGGAAAGCGTTTTGTTCCGCCGAGGCCGTTTATGCAAACAATCGCGTTTCTCCGATTCGGATAGCGGAGACCGCCGCCGGGATACGCTCTCGCCGTGGAAGTTGAATTTAATTTCTAAGAGTACGGTTTCCCGTCGCGAAGGGAAGGACCGGAACGGAATGGAACGGAACGCGGAACGAACGGTGATATTTGAGTAGCCGTATCAGCATACATCGAGTTTATTTCGAACGCCTCGAAGTTTGGTCAGACGAATTTCATAGTCATGCAAGTTCTATGCACGCTTGTCGTCCCTTTCTCTGTCACGGTATACGTTATCCTGCAGGAGATGAACCCCCTTCAAACCCAATTCCGTTGATCTCCCCCCATTGAATAAAGATGCGAAAATGTGAATGGGGAATCAGCATCGAGGATATTCTATTTCGAATATTGTCACGCGATGCCGGCCCTGATTTACGCCATTCGGAGATTTAAAAACGTTCCCAGTCACCTTTCACCGGCCAGATAAATTGTCCGCATAGCTTGCAATCCAGCCGAGATTTTCCACAAAAGTGTTGGATAGGCTTTTTCACACGATTTTCGAACGCAGCGACGCTTTCGCTGCTTCGTTGCACGGAGCTTTTTTAACATAATCCCGAAGAACAAATCCACAAAATTATAAATTAATAAGTTTATCAGCGTTCTCTGAAAAAAATGTCAGAAATCACCAAATTCAACTACCCTAGCGTCGCTGTTTCAAGATGCGCTGTCATTTTAAAAAGTTACCTACCTTTTCATCGGTTTCTATAACAAATCTTTCCACAGTTCCCGCGTGAAACTTGTTGGTACAATAAAGAATTCCATGCCGTGGCGTCCAGGGAATCGACCACAATTAAAGTACTTTCTGTTAGCCGAAGATCGGAGGTTCGCGACGACGCCGACATCGACCGTCGTTTCGATTAAACAACGTTCCTGCG
Organism: Augochlorella aurata; assembly: GCA_028455555.1. Classification (NCBI taxonomy): domain Eukaryota; kingdom Metazoa; phylum Arthropoda; class Insecta; order Hymenoptera; family Halictidae; genus Augochlorella; species Augochlorella aurata. The sequence continues at coordinate 1,639,350 of CM052159.1, read as the reverse complement.
ATTTACGAAAGTCACGAGGAGCCGAGAGGAAATTTCGATGGTGCAACCGGCGCGGAAAACGTTCGATTTGCATAAAGATCCGGATCGCGATGACGCGGCCGCGGCGCGGCGATTTAAAGGCCGGCGGACTCGTCGTTTCCGGTTTAAAGCCGAAAAACCGTCTCGGCAGCGGCGACTGGCACGTGGCGAAATTTTCCGCAATAAAATCGGATTTCATTGTGCGCGCGAGTGCCGCGATCAAATATTTTTGAACGCGGCTGCACGAATGGAAAACGAGAGGGAATCGTTGGCGGATCTTGACCGGGGCGCCGCGTCGGTGTCCGGGCCCCGTGAAAATAAAACTGTATTTCCCGTGGTGCTCCAGGAGCCCTCTTCCCGGATGGCTGTGTTATTCCGATCCCGGTTAATACGTGTTAGTCCGGCTCCTTTCCGATCTTTTTGCTGCGACGGGAAACGGCCGTACGTGGGAAACGGGACCGAGAGCGAGCTGCTTCTGCTGCCACCAGCCTCGACATTATGTCCGGTCTACGTTGTTATACCAAACTCTCTGCCGTACCGGTCCGCCAATTATTCTCCGATTCATTCCGAACGCGTCGAGTATCGACTCGGAAAGTCCCGCAATATCAGAGCCGTCTAATTGACCCTCGGCCGCTTATCATATTTTAACGATTATTATATATCTCCGTTTGAAATAGTCGTCAACGACCGTCCGCTTTCGTCCGTTGCATTACTTTCGAACGGGGCCAATATTGTGCAACGCGAGCAGATCGAAAAGTGATGGCAACGAAATCGAACCTTTTCAAAGATTCAATGTAGAAGTCGCTCTGGCCGATATTTCCCCGTGACGGTGTTTACAGACAGCGTTGCAGAAAAGGCAGAGTTCGATCGTGAAAGAACGGTAACAAAATCGCATTTCATCGGCGCTTTAAGTATCGTCGCGCGTTCAACGGCCTGCGAAAGGTGCTGGAAGAAGTTTCGCCGGGCGAACATTTTTGCGAACGCCGTGTTAATAAAAATAGTAGAAACGGCTGGGGAGTGTTGCTCGCTGGAGAAGTTCGGCTTGTCGGTTTTTCCCCGCAGAATAACCGGAGCAACCGATCGATTCGAGTGGAAGGCTCGGCTCCGTCGCGGAAAAAAGTAATCGCGTTTCGCGTGCGCCTACTCTGCCTCCCTCTTCCCCTCTCACTCTCTCGCTCGCTTCCTATCTCCCCGACTCTCTCTTCCGCTCGGCGGCGAAAAATGTACGATCGTACGACATTAGACTTTATTATGGTAACTGTTAGATAGTGGCACGTCACACTGCCGGATAAAGGGAACACGTAAGTTTATTACTGTCGCTGGCCGCATTGTATCTTGATACCGGAGTTTCATCTTTTTTAACCCGTCCATCCGCAGAGTAATGAGAATCATCGATCGACGGCCTTACACGCTCTCCCCGATCGCGAAATTTATTGCAATTTTTATGCTGGACTTGCAGGTGTCGTTTCGCCGTTTCCATATCGCGTACTCGGCGAAATGGAGGCGCTCCGGAGAACGTACGGTAAAAGGAATCGATCGGACACTTTGGAGGAAATTAGGCGAGCGCGTTAAAAAGTTGAGGGACAGTCGTAGAGAGTTTGCCTTGTTGCGGGATTATACCGGCCCTAAAGTAATTGTTGGTAACTCGAGGTCCGTCGAACTCGGCGGCCGTTCAATTATTCGATCGGTCCGATTAATGTTTGATCGCCCCGCCGATGACAGTTGATTCCTTCGCTCTGTCCCCGCGGAGGGACGGCGAAGACAAACTCTGATTCGATTTCGCAGGCCTCGTGAGAAACTGTCCTCCCGCGGAAGCTCGACAACTTTTCGCTTCAGCATTGCAAATTGTTTGCCCCGAGTTCTGCGGGAGGTTACTTATCCTACCCTACCCTATCCATTCTTCCCTCGCGCCGTTCCGCCCCGTTCTCTTATGGTCACGGGCTATCGTGTTTCAGTTTATTCCTTTCTTCCCGGCACAATCGCGTCCCCTTTCATCGACGAAAGTTCGCGCGACTGGAAATCAGTCCCCGTTGTTCCCTTCTTAACGTCTATCGGCCGTTAATTAAAAATCTGCTGTGTCGCGGCCATTGGAAAATTGCGCGAATCATGGGAAAGGTTACGGCGGAGGTGCGTAAATTGTGCCATTCTTTCCAGCAAATGGCGGAATTGTTGTTTGATTAGCAATTGATTTAGCCCTCGGCTGTCGCGCTGTCACGCCTCCCGCGCCGAACTGCCATTGAATTACTCGTGGTGTTATAGTTACAACGTAATTCGGTTACGTCGTAATCCGTAATTCGAATCGCCATTCAATTGTGTCACAAAATCGCATCGTAATTCGGTTACATTGTAATACGTAATCCAGACTGAGTAGATTACAGCGCAATTCGACACTCGACGTAACTAATAAATAATGTTATTCAGCTCTGTATAGATAATAAGTAATTATTTTTAGCTTTCGTTCAAACTTTCAGGTGACAAAAACTTTCATATTTAAGCAGGATATGCCGTACAGTTGTCATAAAAATATAATTTCAAGGTTTTAGAACGAAGTCTCCTTTATTAGAACCCAATATTTCGCTTCCGAGCGAATCGAATTCATTGTTAATTTCGCTGTTCCGAAAAATAAATGTCTGCTGGCGAGAGGACAGCGAAGAGGGTTAAATTGTGAAAACGATTCCCTTTAAAATGAAACGCGCCGTCAAAGTAGAAAATTCGAGACGCGTAATCGTCGAATTTTTCGAATTTTCCGGGCCCTTAAACGCTGGATGTACAATTAAAAATGTGTAAACGAGGATATTGCGGTCGGAATGGTTTTTGCGGGCGCGTCTAGAAAACCAGCGCTTTGATACATGTAAACTACATTTATAATTGCAACCACGTTATGTTCAAAATAAACACTCGCCCACGTTTCCGTATCATAGGCGGCGTCAGCAAATACCGCGCTTGTGATCAAATAAACACCGCTAGAACTCTGTATTTGCAATTACCTGCAAACAATTTTTCCGCAGCTACTCCGAGCGGAGTACGTCGAATATTCCCGGGCAGAATTCGTCGCGGTCTCGCATAAACTCCGCGCCGCGAACCTAATGCAGAGGACCTTAATGTGAAACAAAAATACGAAACAAAATGCGGCGGTTCGCTGGAACAACCTGCGCGCGAGAACCTTGTAACAGGTGTATCGATTCCAAATTACACGTACGCGTAGCTTAGAGCACGCCCTCCGACGCCGCATAGTTAGTTTCGACCGAACCGTTGCCGGCAGTTAAACGCAACAAAGCAAAGTCCGCCGGTTCCGGGGGAACGGAACGTCCTATCCGCCGGAAAAATCGCCTCCCCTAAATCTTGAGAGCGGCGTCATTAGGTGCGCGATTCGCGGTACGATTCACATACGTAATAAGGCAGTCCGGACTGTCCAAGATTGATTCGCGCGGAGCTTTTTGCGGGACCGGCCCCTGCGGCAGCCCGAAACGCTCCGTAACGTCCTTGTCCGGTCCGTTGCCGCTCGTAAAGCACAAAGAACACGGCGATGTAGTCGCGTGGAAAAATAGTTTAGCAGCCGGAATTGCCACGGTTGTGTAATAAAACGGTTGCCACTTGGCCGTGTAATTTTTCTGAGCGCAATGAGTAGCGCCGAGCAACGAGCTCGCGCTCCCGTTGACTAACGTGCCCGCGCTGCAGAATTCCGCGACGCGAAATTATTGCGACGATGCTTCTAGCTCTCGAAGATAATTCCGCCGCGGGAACAAAGGACGCGTCGATTAATTCCCGGAAGCAAAGAACCGAAAGTAAAGCAGGAAAAACCCGAGATAAACCGGCGAAGAACGCCCGAACAATGCGGCAAGGAACGCGGAAATTTAGCGGTTCGAGGGCGCGGAGGTAAACGGAGAGAGTCTCTCTCTCTCTCTCTTTCTCTCGAAGGGAAGACGAATCAATCGGCTCGAGAGAGCAACGGTAGACGCGATTCGCCAACGGGAGAACAGAGTAGCCAAGCGTAGCAGCGAAGGCAACGAGCGTGCGATCAACTAGCAAATAGTAAAACTGGGAAACGATTGGGAAACCGCGTCGCAACGATGTTGCGAGAATTGACGAGCGTTGTCGACGCAAAGCAGCGAATGGAAAATAAATCGTCGAGCAGGAGACAAAGTAGCGGATGGGATACGATGTTGCGAATGCGAAACAAAGCGGCGGATAGAGGGGTGGCGCGACAAGTGGGAAATAAAGTAGCAAATGCGTAACCGCGGTGACAAGTGGGAAATAAAGTAGTCGAGATGGAAACGACGTGACAGATTGGGAAGAAACTAGCAGAGAGGGTACGGGAGTTGCAGAGGGAGGACAAAGTGGAACAGATGAAAACTGAGTGGCGTGGAGGGAAACGGGGCGGTAAAGGGTGGAGAATGAAGCAGCCGAGAGGAAAACGAAGTACCGAAAAGGGAAATGCGCTAACAATAACCGTGAAAGTAGCTACGGGAAAACAAACTAGCAAATGGGGGGCGAAGTAACAAGTAGGAAATGAGAGGATAAACATGAAACCAAGTGGAGAAATGGGAAACGGAGTGACAAATAGGAAAACAAAGTAGCGTTGCTGTAAACAAAGTAGCATAGCGCGGAATATGAATCAGGGGTGAACAAAGTAGCACGGATGAGAATAAGTAGCAAAGGGAGGGAACAATGTAGCAAAGGAAAACGACAAAATGGCGGATTGAAAGCCGAAGGTGTCGACGCGAGAGAGGAGGCTAGCGACTGATGTGGCAAGATGTGGCAAAGAGAAGAAATGATCGAATAAGGGAGGCATTTTAGGGGCTGCGATAATCGTCGCGCGACCTTCAAACGAACGAACGCGCCTCGTCTCGCCGGTCCGCGCCGCGTTCCATTAAAGGTTTAATCTTCGGCCGCAGTTACGGCTGCTCCGCGATTGCCCCAGGTAATTGCGGCGCGGCCAATTAGGCCGATCAAATTTTTCCCCATCGACGCCGTATTAGTTGCTCGGCCGCGATTATCCGGCGTTTTAATTATGCGATCGCGATAGCCGTCCTCCTTCGGCGACGATTGCGCGGGAATTAGCCGGCGCGGCGCGGCGGAATCGATTCCGCTTAATAACGAGAACGCGAAGGGCCGCTATTGTTCTAGCAAAATATTTTCCGCCGCGGCGAATAAACACGGCGGTTGGTTTTTAAAAGTATAATTAGTACCTACCTCGTTATTCCGCGCAGCTTCGAAGCCGCGATATTTTTGTTTGGTTGCGGCAACGACCGCCGTGCTCTGCGATCCACACCAGCGTGCAAACGCGTGTACATATTCATAAGGAGCACGCGTGTACCGCGGTGCTTCTCCTCCGCTTTTTTACCTAGGATAATCGATTAGGGGAAATCGCTGACGATGCTTTCGCGCCGGTTTTTATCCTCTCCTCTCATTTCCGGGGATTATCATACGCGAATCAGCGACTCGTTTATTTCAACGATTCAATCCTCGCCGAATTCTCCCGCCGTCGAGCTTCCGCTTCGCGAGAACAAGCGTATCGCGCGTTCCCCATTTCGATGTATTCTCTCCGCGAATTCTGCTCTTTGCTTTTTCGTTTCTTAAGCGCCTCGAATCTGTTTCCGCGATCCTTCTTCCCCGGCGACTACGCGAGTGCTATATATACGCGAGTAAATTAAATAAAAAAAAACATGGGTTTTCACTTTCCTGAAAGACTTTTCTTGTAGTTAACGGCGAGTACGTGTATGCAATCGTCTCGTGTTGTAGTTGTCACCGGGATAAAATCTTCAGGAAGTTTTACGGGCGCAGATTAGCCGCGACCTTATTAACAACACGAACCATCGGCCGCATTTGCATAAAATGCGATGAAATAATTCCGCAGCATTATTCTGTTAATGCGTGCATCGTTGCGGTCAGCGGAACAATATTGCTGAAACAATCGACGGCGAGCAGGAGAATTTGCTGGAAAAATGATTCGTTCCGGATGATTTTCCTCGACGACTCGAGCGTCTGTCAACACCGAGAATGACGGAGTACAGCGAATGGATTCCAGGTTATGGTTTATCGAGGAATAATGTTTAATGGAGGAATGATCAAAGTTTTCCAGGATTTTTAGTTTTACGATGTTACAGTCTTCCATAAATTGAAGTATTTCCAGTACAGTTTTCCCTGCATAGTCGTATAAACATTATGTCTCATCTCGTCGTGCAACGCAAGTTAGTATTGTTTAATGGCGTCGACTTTACGTTACGATGCGTCGTTTTAGTGTAGTGGCCGAGATAAGCTGAAGAATATCTTCTGAATATAAACGTTCCTGTAACGCGAACCACGCCCGCTGTAATATCGAATCTAAACACCTGGATATTATACGTACACGGCCGCCGTGATAAGTAAACTAATTCGAGAATATTCGTCGCAGCGTCGTCGGCGTGTAAAAATTATTAATTTTTATATTGCGAAACCGGCGCGCTTCAACATTCCGGAACGATCCTAATTATTGCACTTGCCCTCGTAATTAGCAGAAGTATTTGCTACTAAGTATATAATGAATACTTTCGCAGCTAATGAAAAGCTTGCACAATTAATCATGCTACACGCTGCGTTATTCCCACGTAAAACGAGCCAACTAATTGTTTTCCTAACTGCAACACCGCGATTAGTGTTCCAGCGGGCTGAAATCTCTAAATTAATTTTCACGTTAATTAAAACATTTCGAAGCCTTGTTTTACAGCCTGTACATTTTGCCGCGCATCGTTAATCAATGTCTGCCAATTATACTCCCCGCGCAACTTGCATTTCCCTACTTCATCGGCGAAAAACTGCATTTCCGGGGCCCGTCGATGCGCAGCCGAAAGCATAATCACTAGCCAACAATAATCTCGATGAATCTCGGCTGTTCGATCAGTTTTTTATTATCGATGACAGCGAACGTTCTCCGTTACAGGAAAAATTACGCGCCTCGTTCTACTCTGTCAACAAAATTCATTTAAAATCGCGAATTCGAGTACCTCGATCGCGATCGGCGATGCTTCGCGTTTAACACAATTTGGTGCACGCCTGCCGAAATCCGAGCGGAAAACAGCATTTCAAAATAGCGGAATTACTTTCGAGAGGCCTTCACGGAGGCGGGACTTTCTGCGGAATTTTGATGGAAATTTTCAGTCGCGATAGACTTTTCGTAGAAGAGATTCGCTTTAAGCAGGGTTAAAATCGATGCTTGTAAGATCAACATTGATCGCGATAGATCGTTGTGGTAAATGTATATTATAACAGATATATCGTTGAAAGCAGCTTTGAAGTTGTCGCGGCTGTTTCCAGCAGCCGCTGAAATCCGCGGCACAGTAATTGGCCGCTCTGGGCCAGACGGTCGTCTCTATAGACGGACGAATTTAAGATTCGACGGGAGTGCTCGTAAATCCGAGGACTCAATATCCGGGCCGTAAAATCGGTATCTCTGGACGGCGACGAACGCCCGATGCGACGCTGCGCTGCGACGCGTCGCGGTCGATGCTCTTTAATGAGCTGCAAATACCTCGGTGCACGCGTAAAACAGTGCGGGAGCGCGGCGGGTGTGGGGAGGAGCGGGTGGGAGGTAGGAACCGGGCAGTGTTACTTGGAAATTAACAATCGGTTGCCGAGATTTATGAAAGCGCTCGAGAGTTCTATCGCGCGGCCTGCGCCGATACTGTTTCTGTTTGAACCGGCGCGGTGCGACGCGGCTGGGCCGTATTTGCGTCTATGCCCGGCGCAATACTTAACCCTCGGACCCTCGCTCATTAGATTCCCGTTATCGATGCACACGGTGGCGTGCCACGTTTATTAACGCGAACCTATTGGCCCCGATGCTATCGCTCTAAATTATAACGTCTCTCTTGGCCGTACGGCTTTTTAATCGCCGAGCTGTTTCCCTTCGTCCGCGCCGTCCGAACCGTTTTCGATTCTCACACTTTTCGACGCGGCACCCCGCGTGGAAAATAATTTACCGCGCGAATCCATACGACTTCGAACACTTTAACCGAGTAATTATAACAGGTTTTTCGCAGCAACTTAAATTCGAATAAGTTTCGAGCCGGTTATAGCGTAGAGCAATATTTAGCGGAAATGCGAGCCAAAATAGATTTTGCGTTGATGGAAATTATGATTATAATTGACTCGAAACAGGGGCTGAAATTAATTATAATAGATTTTTGTAGAAATTTAAATTGCAATTAACTTTTAATAGAAATTTAAATTGCAATGAATTTTTAACAGAAACTTAAATTAAATTTTCTATGGAAGTTGCGACAGGTTTTTAATTGAAATTTAATATCATTTGTTTCCTGACCTCTGATTTATTTTCGAGCTCTATTGCTCGAACAGTTCCGTCGCTCTACTGAACACGGATTGTCGACGTCTAGCGGAAATGGAGCAGCGAAGGAAATCTAGGAAGACGAAACAAAGCAGCAGCTAAAATCCCAAGATGGAGCTGAACAAAGTAGCAACGAACAGAGGAATCTTCTGTCATCTGGCGAGCTCTAAGCGAACAGTTGATAGTTTGATAAAGGTCTACGCGTCGCGGCGCGGCAAAAGTAGAAGCAGCTCGGAGGTTTAAAATGCGTGCAGATTTATCGGGCAGCTCTAATCGCCTCGGCCGCGGAATAAATCACAAGGCGTCGGTAAAATCGGCGAATCGATCAGAGACGGGCGAGGCAGTTTGGCGAATCGTTCTCGCGGAACAGCAGTTCTCGGGGCGAGGAACGCTCGAGCGGATTTTCGAAAAAGCAAAGCGCTGGCGCGGCCGGTCGAGCCGCGGAGGTGTCAACGAGAAACAGGAGCCCGCCAGCAGCCCTTCAACTGTTTTATTCGGAAGCTTTCAGCGTTTCTGTGAATTTTACTTTGAAAACAAGTCGCGTTCGGCGAGCTCGCACTCGAAAATGGAATATGCGTCGCCATGTCCGGGAGCGCGACGCGCCGCGCCGCGCCGAGAGACCGGGGCCGACTGCAGAAATCGACGCTGCTCGTTTTTTCACGGTTCGAGCGCGAATTTATGCAAGACTAACTCTTCCTCGTATATTTATCGCGTCCGCGGATTTATCGCGCTCGCGAAATTATATGATTTTTACGGGTCGCGCGCGGCTGCGAGGCAACGCGCTCTATCTGCCCGGCCCGATCGGAATAACCCACTCAATTAATTCCGATGACACGTGGCGAACTTAATCGATTGCCATATGTTCTTACCGTCAGCTGCCATTAAATTTCTGTCCGGCCGCAGTCCGCTATCGGCCGGCCATGTAATAAAATAAATTGCACGGCCCGGCGCCGTTTGTTTTTACGCTGTCGCGCGTGTTGCGACGACGTATTAAATTTCAATACGATGAACGCTGGCCAGGAATAGGCGTCAATGAAGCTCTATGATAGCTGCGTTACTCTTCTCTGCAACGGTTTCCGTTCGAACAACGCGACAACGCTCCACCGCCAATTTGTTTCGGCTTTATCGCCGCCGCCGCTCCCACGAGCCTCCACAAAGCGATTCGAAAACATCGCATTTAGAGTTTTCAGGAATTTTGAGGAGCCGTCGCAAACGGGAAGCTTTCATCTTTCGGCTCGCCGTGATCTGACTCGGCGAACAACGTTTCGTAAACTCCGCGGAGACGCTCGAATCCGAAATTATTCTCAAACGGCCGTTTTTAGCCTCGTTGCGTTCAAAGCTCGCTAAAATGCCGAGGAAAAATCGCAGATCGAGTTTCGAGAGGTCGCTGCGAAAGGAAAAGTTTGCTTTTGAAATCTACGATGCTTTCGATAGCGACTAAAATTTGCTCGCGATTTTAGCAACGCTTGATTTTCTATCATTTTCGAGAGCGGACATCGTAGCAAGGATACGCTAGATAAAATTGACTCTGGAGGGACGAAAGTAGAGACTTCGAGCTTCTAAAGGAGCCGAGGTTCGTTGTCTTGCGATTCTTTTTTACCAAAACTACAAACGTTCGAATAGGGAGGTTCTGTCGGAAATCGAAATAATTCTCGCAAAGGAACTGTAAATTACGGGCATTCATGAACAGCGAGTGACAAAGCAAGCTAGACGAGACAATTAATTAGAACTGCTCGTGCATAATGACGCAAGCGTTCCATTCATTCGGTCGCACGAAACGACCTTTCATTTGCAGATCAAATGTCCCGATATGAAAAATATTTTTAAACACGGCCCACGAGAACGCGCGGAAGCGTAGAACGGTGTTACATTTTCACAGTTATCCCTAGAGCAGAATTTCGATCCAGATTTATCATCGAAATATCGCTGGATCGGCGTTCAAGTTGTTCTCAACAATGTCGAAAACAATGCACCGTTGCAATGCGTCCGAAATTTCCTTTGACGCGACATTTTGCAAGCCGAGCGTAATATCTGTTACAAACACGCGATTTTTCTACTCGACTCGTGCCCCGAATCGATTAATGTTCTCCATAAATAGGAACCAACGTGTTGTACTCCCTAGATCCGAAGTTCTCGAGTAATACCGAGGAATACGAACAGTTGTTTCTCCGAACAATGATACAGCGTTTCACATTTTTAATATCACGCGAATTTCTAAATTTTTAGAAATATTCGATTTTATGGCAAAAATTGAGAACAGTCGATCTACGAGCATGGGGTTGCTTCGAAATAATTTTTCGACGCTTTCCCATGGAAATTTTTCAACTTCCGATATCGCAAATGAAAGCCAGAAGGTCGTACTTTACGATAGAATGATAATGTTTCGTAAAAGATTTCGATATCGCGTCGAGAATTGGAAAACGCCAGCCATACTACCGAACACCCTCGCAGATACTCGAGTTCGTTTTAAAGTAACTCTCGATGTTAAACCGGTTCCTTTCCGGTAGCATAATTCGCGGGGCGAACGCGAAAGAAAGCTTTATTTAATCGATTGCTATCGGGGATATTAAAAGCCGATCCGGAGCTGCCGTCGGGCCGACGATGCGAGAGCGAAAGGTTTGCGAGGCGAGCAGTGCTATAGCGTTTCGCGGGTCTCGCCGCGCCTTGCGCTCCGCGTCGCAGCTGCGAGTTTCGAATTACTTACAATTTGCGGCGCGTTTCACTGACTATAATTACATCGCGTCGGTTTAGCGTGAATATGGGCATTAGCGAGGCTCGAGTCTCTGCTGTCAGCGAGCGAGACGCGACATTCGGAGAAAGAGGAATCGGGTAACAAAGCCGACCAAGTCCTCGCCGTTCACGACCTTCTCCTTCGCGGAAAAATTTCAGCCGCGTCCACCTAACCCTTCCGTCTCTCGTCCTGCGAAATTCATCCTAGTTAAGCTTCGTCCGATGCGTGGAAGACAATAAACTCCTCTGTGCAGTTATCTCTGGACTGCAAATCTTGTTCAAGTATATTTAAAAATATTTTTCAAACCGTGTCTTTGATCTTCTCGTGAAAAAAGGAAACATATATTATATTATACGTATAATAAATATAAAAATAAATACGTAAATATTAATATATGCGTTATATAATAGCGAATCGCTTAATTGCATATCTCAGCTAAGGTCACTGGACTGTTTCTACTCGCCTTGTTCGAGGTGCCGGAAGTATTTCAGGAACATTGATTCGAGAACTGTGCGAAATTAACAGGATTTTTCAGTAAAGTGTTGGATCGGCGCCGTGACTGGCGCGCGACAGTGGTAGTAAACGTGTTAATATTCGTCAGAGCGATCTTTTAAGAGGTCGCACGCTCCGGCAGGAAGTTCGAAGTATTATTCGAACCGATTTGCAGCTGACGCCGATAATTCTTCCGTTATATTTCTTCAATTTCCGCCGTCGGATCCTTCCGCCGTTCCCGCCCGTAATCCGTTTTGAAGAATACCAGAAAGCGCGGGAATAAATGAGAATATAAATCTTTATTTCGACGCGCGCTTCAGAGCCGTTGAAAACCAAAGGGCGCCTCGATTTATTCGCTGGCTGGCCGCTCGACGATCAGCTCCCGACTCTGCCCGATAATCCTAAACGGGAGGAGCCGCTGATTTTTCGCTTTTACAATAATACGATAATGTTTATCGAACCGAAAATAACAATCGCGATTGTAAATCGGAGTGAACTGGCAACAGCGACCCGCGTTTCTCAGGCATTTATTACCTTCTCGTGGAGATTTTCCAACCTCCGAGATCGCGAATCGAAGCCGGAAGATCGTAGTTTAAGATAAATTAACTTAGCCTTGCAATAAAATTCGAAGCGACGTCGGAAAATTCGAAATACTGTTGGAAAATCGATAGATACCAATTTATACTTTGTGGGAGGCAAGAGCGATTTTGATTCGATTTTAGGATACGATCCCGTAGGCATTTTCCAACTCTTAAGATTGCAAATTAAAGCTAGAAGATTCTACTTCCCGACAAATATATTCAGTATCGCAGAAACCAATCGACTGGTGCTGCAATTCCAAGATTTCCCGGCCACTTTAATGAACGATGATGGCTTTTGTCCGAAACGATTCGCAGAAAGAGAGGAGCGCGCGAATTAGTTATAAAATAGTCTAGGCAACGTGCCGGCACGCAAAGTAACACGATTACGGAGATTCGTCCGAGTAAACAACGCCGGGCCAGCAGGCATATTCTCAAAAACAGTTCGGAACAATAGCCTCGCCTAGCTATTTATAATTTCCGTATTAATTTCCACGGGGCGTTTCCAGCGGCGGCGTTGGCGGCGGCGGCGCGACGGAACTTATAACGTCACACACGGAGTACAATATAATCCTGTCTAAAACCACGGTAGTTTAGTTCCGTCACGTACGATAGCAGCGGACACGGTTTCATTTTAGTCTGAAGAACGGACGGCTTAAACGTAATATTTCCGCGGAATTTCGGGAAAGGGAGGGCGTGGAATAAGACGGAATCCGATCCGTTACGCCGCGTGTTCGGAGTCTCATCAGGCCGAAGAAGCTCCGGCGAACTCCGATAAAAGCTCTCGCAGCTCGGTATAGGATCGCTGGTGGGTGTGCGCGCGCGATCGCCGCGGCTCGGCGAAGTGTCGAAAGTCGTGCCAGCAGAACTGCGAACCGCTCTGAGAACGAGACCGAGGGGAAACCCGCGGCAAAAAGGCTCGAGTCGAGCTGCGAACGCGTAATTCCGCGGCCACGCCTCGGCGCTCGCACCTCCGTGCACCTCTACGCGCCTTCCTGCAGCCGCATGCAACCGTATGCAGCTCCTAGTGCACCGGCCTGGCTGCTGGCATACCCGATTCAATTGTCCTACCGATACATATCGAAAACCGAAACTGCTCCTCGGCTAACGGAGAAAAGAACAATGGTCTCGAATATTTAAAACAGTAATATCCCGCCGACAATCGACCCTCGATTTTTCTGCAAAATACTAATTGTCTGCGCCGACTCCGGTACGCGGAAGCTGCGATTTTTCTTTGCGAATTTCTCCTGCGCTGTTGGACATTTATTTATGCAATTGAAACTTCTCTGACGTAAAGTCGTAGATTGAAATAAATTAATTGAAAGCGTCGGGGCCTCCGATCGATAATTTTCTAGAAATTCGATTTTGGATTTAATTTGATTCAAAATCTCAAATTTATTCGATATGCCTCATCGGACAAGCATTGCGATCAAAGTCGCTGAAAAATCTCGCTGTTTTCGTGAAGCAACACCGAACAGCTTCTCTCGGTGTTTCGCTTCAAATAGAATCTTAACGACTTAAACGGTCCTGATACGACGGATAGAGCGACGGAATGAATGTCTAGCTCGGAAACAGATTTGTTTATGACATCCCCCTAATTCGATTATACTCGGGAAACCGTCGAAAATGGCTGGCGCTTGAATAATTGGTGTCGACTTGAATAATTTCTCGGTTTCAATTCGATCGAGTCGCATACCTTAATCGCCTGAAAATGTCGAGAGATTGTTGGCGCGGCAGCCGGAGCGTTAGGGGATGATCTGAAATTCGCATGGCCGATGTTCGCGGATTATTGTCCGAGGTATGGATCGGTCTGTCGCGTAGCGTTGGGTAAGGGAAACACGTACATATAATAAATAGCGGTTTTTTAGGCGGTTACGGATGAAAGTACGTTCCCCCCAAAACCCGACTCGCAATTAGAACGGACCGCCAGTCGAAACACGCGCACGACCTCGTTGTGGTTACTAGGGTTAATTGTGTCGATTCGATATAGTTCCGGTCTACCATGAATTTCGACTGCCATACGTTATTTTCTGTTATCTCGATCGCTCGCCCGGCCCTACACTCGATTATCAACTATTTCGTACTGCGATAAATATATTCGATACTTAATAAGTAATCCGATCGCGACCGCGATTACTCTGAATCACTGTCGCGCACGTCGAAGAACTTGTCGCCATTTTCACGAAACCATTCGATCCTACGAGCAACTATATTTTAACAACTGCACCTATTTGCTAAACAAATGCTGCGCAATTTACGCACAAGGGTGACTAAAGGTTGACCTTTGAACGACCGAAAATCGGAATAAACGCGCGAAAGCAATGTTCTCTTATCGTTAATAAAAACTGGGACTTATTTAATTCCATGGAGACGGGTGCTGAAAAACAAAATGGCGCCGCGCCCCCGTGGATTTTATAGTTATTTCGTAGTACGATAGAAGAGAAAACAGCGCGATCCCCGGCGGTTGCAAACCGCTCGACGTAATTAAAATCTTTAAGCGCGAGGAGTGGATTTTATTACGTGCAAATTATGGAAACATTAAATTTATGGGACGCGCTATCTTTTCGCCGCCGGCTGTATATTTAACCGCTATTAACTCGGCAGATGTCGCGGTCCTAAAAATTCGTTCCGGGTCACGGTATACGCGGGCCAGATACAGTCGTTTCGGATCCTCGTCCCGCTGTTGACTCAACAACACGGATATTTCGTTCGAGCAAGATTACGTGATTGTTCGTACGATTACTTTTACAGCGCCAGTAAATGCGACTGCTTCGGGGGTTCGTTATTTCGCGAAAGAAGAACTCAGTCTCTGGCTGTTTGGCGTCTACGTTTGTATTATTGGTAGCAGAGTGAAAGTTTTATCGACTTAGAGTAAAAAGGGTCGGTTCCTCTAATTGACTCGCGGTAGTAATTTTAGAGATCTGCGATTAACAAGATATGCGAGACAAGGGTACGAAGTACTGTTACCGACGATATCTTATTTTGCAAGGACAATTGAAAATATCCATTTGGTTTGTCGGCTGTATAAAATATAGGCGACCGAAAAATAGTCGGTCTCCAACTCGCGTAACGCGGGCAAGAAAGGTCGTGAAATATTCTGCCTGTGCTCATTTTAAAAGGTGAAATCTCTACTTTCACGCCCTTGGATTTGCTTTTTTTCTCAAAGACCCTACCGTGCTTTAAAACAGGGCAAAAACCGTGGATAGAAGCGGGCTGATTTGCTTCTTTTGACATCTCCAAATTCAAGGGACTGCACAAACTTTGCGCCATTTTTTCCCATAATCACGGCCACTCGACGTTACAGAGGAAACCTTTCCCTTTGCAACGACCTCTCAAAAGTTATTCCACGATTTTATTACGGGCTTCTGTTTTATACAGACCTCATCAACGTTAACGAATGTCGACAACGATTGCTTTCGTCGAGCTTTCCTAACTTCGAACGATCGCGCGGACGTTCCAAAATTCTCGTTCCGTAATCATCGACGGGCGACGATACAGAGGGAAGTTTCCGCTTTAAAACGACCCGTCGAAGGTGGTTCCAAGAGTTTTCTCAGCGACGTCATATAGAAGACAATGTCGCGTCGCGATGCGCGCATGTGAGAAAATAATTGTTGAAAAATTTCGTCGAGTTTCGAGAACAGCGGAGATCCATGCGGAGGTATATGTCGAAAGGATAATTTAGTGTGTCGAGCGACACGCGTGAGGTGACAAACAGCTCGTAAAAAAGGAAGCCTGTCGTTACTTCCGCGCAGATGTCGGGGACCGGTCTTATTTCGGAAAAAGGACGGAACGCGACGAGCGCGCACCGCGAGCCAAAAAAAGGGTGAAGGAAACTGGAGCACACATAGAGGAGCCGGAGTACATTTAAGTTGCTATCGCGGCAAGGAAATTCGTATCGTTAATTATTTCTGTCTTTCCGTTTTAACTGGAGCACTAAATTTTCGTCCGCGGAGCGGAAACAGAATGGGGGGGAGGGGGAGAGGGGGAAAGGTCCGATGGGAATTTCGCTCAATATTGCCCCGGCCGTGTTGAACGGCACAGAAAAACTTCGCTGGTGCGATTTTTTTCCTCGCAGGAGAGAGACTGTCGACGAGAGAGAGAGAGAGAGAGAGAGAGAGAAGAGGGGGCGAATGAGAGAAAGAAAAGAGAGGGGGAAATACGAGAGACAATATGAGTGAGAGAATAAGAGGAAGGAAACGAGAGAGGGAAAATGAAAGAAAGGGACTAAGACAAAGGAAACGAAAGAAAGGAATTTAGAAGAAGAAAATAAGAGAGAGGAAATGAAAGAAAGAAACTAAACAGAAAACAAAAGAGAGCAATTCAATAAAGAAAAATAAGATCGAGTAAAGACAGAGGGGGGGAGAGAGAGAGAGAATAAAAAAAGAGTGAGAAAGAGAAAAGAAGAGAGATTGGGCGAGTGGAGGATAGAGAGGAGGGCGGGCGAGTCGCGACTTCGGTAAAATAATATTGTTGTTGGTTTTAGGAAGTCCATCGTCGAAGCATGACAAATGATCGCGCGCAACAATGGATACGCGTCACCTGATACAAGGGAAACCACTGCGCCGATTCCGAATCTCTCTGCCGCTACTGGCGAACGCCATTGTTGCCAGAATCTATCACTCTATCGAGTGATTGTTTTCCTCTTGCTGCGATCCATCTGACAAAAATCGAAGATCCTTCCCTCCCCCATCCCCGCTCGCGTTTTTAAAAGGGAAAAGCGTCTCGGTTTTATTTCCCCCGTTTCCTTTTACCGCGAACACAATCGATGCTTCAACGTCGACGAAACTTTCGGATTGCTTTTCGAGACAGCTGTTCGACTAATAATTACACCGCGGAGTTCGACCATGCGCGTTCAACAAAAAGGGATGCCGGGTTCGCGTGGGAACAATCGCGTAACGCAATTCCCGAAGCGGCGCCTCGACGATGCTCGCAGACACCTCTTCGCAGACTCTTCTCCGCAGACTCTTCTTCGCAGAAACGGTTCTCTCGCCGCGGTACTCGCAACAACAGGGTCCTCTAGATCCGAGATAATTCCCATCGAGATGCCTCGAGATTCGCGAGCGTAATTCGACGCGACGAATGGCAAAATTTCTTTAAAATCGGCCGGAGTTCCGCGCGAGGAACCGCAGTGCGTTGCAGCTGTAAAAACTGTTGTCGAAACTAATGCCTGTAGCGAGCGGGGGAGAGACAATGGTGCTCCATCGTGGGAGGAATTTCGCGGAACGGTGAAGTTCATCGTGGAATCGATGCTCGAAGAATGTTCAAGTGCGATCGATAGGTTTCGAACCCCATTGAAAGAGTCGCTATAGAAGTCGACGTTCATGCCCGCGCGATGAGCTCGACGCGTTCGCGTACATGCTCGCGTCCTCCTTCGCCAGAAATTTCAAACTTCCTGACGGGTTATTACGCGCCGATGAATGCAATGATTTTCGACTGCGGAGCTCGTTGCTCGGTAAAGCATGCGGCTCGGTGTGCATGTGCATACACATACAAGCATACGTGTATAAAAATATAACATATGTACGTGTCTGTGGTAAAATATATGTTTATGTATGTAGTAACATATACGTATATTAGTATAGCAAGAGTAAGCTAGCGATAAACTAGACTGTAAGATCGAAAGAATGAGTGAGAAATGTCTGACGAACCTTGAGCGTGGACGACGGTGACCGAGGCGACGATACCGAAGAGGAGTACGTGACACCGCATTTTTCTCCTTTGGTTTCCGGTTGTCGGTAGCCGGTGGCCGGGTCCCTCGGTCTTATCCAGAGCGTTGCTTTCACTATTATTCCACGGGATCCCTTCGGTCTCCTCCAGAACGCGGCCGCACTCGATTCTAATCGCGTTCTCGACTGTACCGCGTATCGCGTGCCGGTCAATCGACGGTATTTGTTTCCGCGGGGCCGTGGCTCGATCGTTTAACCTCACGAAGGATCCTGCATTCATTCATGTCACTGGACGCTCACTTTCCGAAACAAGGCCGGTTTCATTGTTTACGAATTCCTCGTTACCAATTCTTCCCAGCAGCCCCATGAACTCTCGCCGACGATCCGATCCGGCAGTCACATGTCACCGTTCCCACCGGCCGATCGGTGTCCTGCTGCCACCCTCTGCGCGGCTGTCTCGATCATTCTGCAAATTCGGTGAAACTCCATTAGCCTGAGCAGTCGAGATGATCGATCGGGAGACGCGATCGATTGCGTTTAACGTGGACAGGTATGTACTAGCGTCGCGTCACGCGAGATCGTGCGGCGACGGCCGAAGGGAATCGGTCCGCGTAATTTCTACTGTCTCGAATCCGTCGTTTCGCAGATCGGCATCGCTCTGATGAAAATATCAGTCTCCAAGTTGCATGAAATATTTCACAATTGTCACGAGCGTCTCAGAGTTTCGAAGCGGATGACGATCGGTCGCCGGTAGCCCGGACTGGCCTAAAAAGCAACACGGTGCAGTAAACGTCCTTTAAAGTCGAGTGGAAAGTTGGCCAGCAAGGAAGAGGACCGCGACGGTTCATGCAATTAATCACTTAGCGGTTTTATTGAATTACGGGTCGCGCTCGGCGCGGAGTGCCGCACCAGTAGGAGGATTTAGGACAGGCGACAATGGCGCGGGTCGAAAGGAAAGTTGCCGTTGGAGCCCCGGCCGAGTGCTATTTGATTTGTCCGGGCCCGGCATAACACGTAGAAGCCGCTCTCGAACCTGCCGGAAGGGTAGAAGGGTGGAAGGCAGTGCTGCCAGGCTGCCGGCTAGACCGCGCGTCACCGACCTTCGGATTACTTCGGGCTAGTTCGGCTTCTCAAATCTATCCTCGCAGCTCTCATGGCAGAGCCCTTCGCTCGTGACACGCGTCGGCTCTAGCCAAACGAAGCGCTGTGCCACGAGAAGCTGTCGCTAGCCGGCGCTGATAGTCAACCCTTTTCTTTACGTCACGTGATCATCGCACCGCCTGATTGGCGCTCAGAGATAAACAAACACAATTACACAATTTCATATTCGCTATTGCCGCAGAGATAATTAACCTATTCTATCAATCTATCGGTAAAAGTTATTTGTTCGATTCGGTAAATAATTTAAAAATGTTTTATTTTAGTCATTTTTAGTCATGTTTTATCTGCCCCTGAATGCTCTTTCACGAGATATTTTATTTTTCCTGTGGCAAAGTACGTCGCAGGAAACAGGACTAATTGCTTTTCAGTTTATTCGCTTATGTTTGAATATATTAAAAGTTTTATACGTTTTTTGATTAATATATTACTCGAGGATATATGTCGTCAATCATTTGATGTCAAAAATTACGTTGGAAATTAAGCTTGGCGAGTATAAGTGCGATTAAGTTAGCAACAGTGTTAAAGCATGAGCATTGAGATGGAAAATTGATGTCTGATTCTTGTTTAAAATCGCACCGAGTGCGTCGGTGACGTGACGGCTCGGGCTGACGGCCCTGTTGGAAGGAGCCGCGGCACTCATCAATCATCGACGATAAAATCCCTCGAAAAGAGTGGCGGGCGCCGTCTTTTCAGCAGCGCGTTACCATATTCCGCGGCGGATAAGAAGCGGAAAGTGAAAGAGAACGCGGGCTTATCGGGCCGCTTCCCTGTTATCGTTTTAACAACCGCCGCGGCTCGGCGCAGGCTGGATGGAGTATCCGTTTCTTTCGACTCCTTGTTCTTCACTCACTTACGGCGAACTTGTCCGAGTCCCGGAGCGAGTTCGAAAGACTGCATCGAGGAGGCACCGCCTAACTTTTTGACTCCATTGGGTTTGCTTACCTGGCCAACTTTTCTTCCTTTCTCGCTCGCGTTCTTTCCACCTTCTCTCTCTCTCCCTCTCTCTTTTTCTCTCTCTCTCTCTTTCTCTCTTTCGTTTTCACGTTCGTTCTTTGCTCGGTTCCGCGCGAGCCTGCTTTATATCTCTCATCGATTCGAGAAAAATCCGAGAGAACGCGCGAACCGAGACCACAGGTGACAGGAATTCTTGTCCGTGCCCTCGGGGACTTTGAACAACTTCAAGCAGATCTACATAAAAGTTTCCCAGCCGAAAAGTGAAATACTGGCGAGGCACGCGAACTTTTCGGCTGCTAACGGAATCGCGTGATTTATCGCGAATATGGTTCTGCCAGAGGTGACGATCTCGGATCTTCCGAGCTGCCGATTCTTCCCCGGCGATTCTCGAGGCACCTCGCGACGATGGACAAGATTCTGCTTTGAGCCTGAAGCATTTCCTGCGATTATGGCTTCGGGAAATATGCGAAGGATGCTTCGGAATTCGAAGCGCAGTTGGCGTCGCTGAAATAGCTGCTGCAATTATCAGCTGGGACACTCTGTTCCAACGCGCTGTCGCCGTTGAATGATTGCATGGAGTCTGGTTTCGTGAACAATCGTACAATCCTGCGTTTGCAACGTTGTTCGAATTGTTTCCTCGATCATGGATCGAGGAGATCGTTCTTCGAAGCCCGGATCCACGAGAGAACAATTATTTTTAATTCTTAAATAGTTGCTTCGGTTACACGATCCAAGAAAATCATTATACAGAGTCAAGAACAGTATAAGTTGCTATTTGCAGCGTTACTGAAATAATTGAGAACAGTTCCCTGATTTATGGCGTATGAAAATCAATCTGGAACTTGGCTCAGAGTGTAAAGCATCGCTCGCAACGTTGCTCCAACAGTTTCTGCAACTGTGACTTCGGAAAATCGTGTTGAGATGTCCCCTTTGCATATGTAGAATCAATGTAGAGAACCAAGTAGTCTATAGACAAGGTATGCGAAGCATGATTTGCAACGTTGATCAAACAGCTCCGCTAATTATGCCTTAGGAAGATGACATCCAAGCTCGGCTTCGAATGTAAAGCATTGTTCGCTAGGTTACTCGACGGTACTGTCATTTCTTTCCGCTCCCTGTTCCTCCCTCCCTCCTCCTGCAGGACTATATTTCCCCGTTCACGTTTCAACGTTTCGCGCTGCAGAGTCGACTTAAAAAACGCGAACTCTCGGAAAATGACGTCGAGACGTCGCGTCGGTGTTCCGTGGTAAACGGCTCGGACGCCGGGCAACCATTCGGTACGCATAATCGCGCTTACGATACCTCGGCGGAGCGGCCATTACCGTGGCAGGACAGGGAAACCTCATTAAAAAGTTTTCTCGCCTCGAACTTTTGTCAGAGTTTCGAATCGCAGAAAGGTCCCGGTCACGTGAAAATACGCGTCCCGGTCCCGGCTCCCTCGCGCCGCTCCCGAAGACGTGGTAAACATCCCAAAGAATGAAAAACGGTGTCGCGTCCATGCCAGTCTAATCAGTCGGAGCCTTTGGGGTCCTCCGGGCTCCGTGCCGCGGAGCCGCAGCCTCGCTGCAAATGAACCTGCTCGCCTCTTTGCCGAGGAAGCGACGCGACGCGACGCGGTAACAACCCGGAATCAAAATTTAAATTCCGTCGACACCGGGGCCCCGGCTTACGTATACATTACTGCATTCTAAGTGATTACCTATATATACGTACAATATGTACAGAATAGCCTCTGTACATGCACCCACAGTCAGCCATTGTGATTCACATGTACCGACCCGGCCAGCCATAATATTGGTCAAGTATTGTTTACGTGTTTGCGCGACGATGTAATCCGTTCCGAAAACATTTGCTTATCGACAGCGGGAATTAAATAATTCTGATGGTCCCTCGCCGTGGAAAAATCATACCAGCGCGGCGCCCTTCGTCCTAAGCTAACTTATCTTCCGTTTTTACTTTTCGTTAGGTCGCTGCAAAGATATCCTGAATTTGAACTCGACAATTTGCGCAATTTTTCCTGCAAATTTGCAAACTATTCTTGCAGTATCGTAGAACGGTGGAACTGACTTTTTCTTTAGAGAAACCCTTTTCTTCAGCGTATCGAGATTTTTGCATTCGTCTCTGCCGTTTTAAATCGCCGCCATACGTTTTTATAATGGAAACGTCGACGATAAATATTTAGCAACAATGAACGTTCGAGCACAAAGGCGGAAAAGTATCCAATACTCTCCAGGTAATTTACACTCGAAAGTAAATTAATTAACCGGCTGAGATATCCTGCAGATTTACAGAATAATTGAAATACGGTAACGCGGATCGCGCTCGTTTCTAGCGAAATGTTTTCGCAACGCCGTTCACCGAATAATCCGCGATCCTCTGGGCAATTGTAAATTCTAAACAGGACTCTTTAATATTTCAATTTAATCGTTCCCCAGATTTTGACGGCGTCCCTCTATATCAAAAGCCTCGCAAACAAAGCCTGATAAATCCAAGACCCGCTTTATCACGGTTCCCAAATCGCACCCAAAGGATGGACGGCCAATAAAAACCGGCGACACGGAGTAACAGTTGTTCGAACAATTTCCGTGAACAGAATCGGTAACGAAATCGTGCGCATTATTGAAAATCGAGCCATTCACTGCTAAATGTGAAAGAAACCGTACGATTTCAATACGAATTACGTTTAAAATCGATTTATTTCCTGATGTGTATCAGAGATTCAATAAATTATATTGAATCCCACCTATAATTAAAGACATTCGAATCCGTATAACAATTATTTCGCAACGATTTTCTTTCGCATCGACTGTGGCGGCTATAGTCCCAGAATACAATTGTAATTAGAAACATTTGGATCGATATAATAACCGTTCCGCAACAATTGGTCTCGCATCTCGGCTACAACAGTCCCAGCCAGAAAGCTCTCGATTCAAAAACGCGTCGAGAGATTCGCAAACCCCGTTAACTAAGTTCGTATGCTCGAAAAAATGTTAATTGCATTGATCTAAAATGTTTCAACTCCTCGCTCGGAGGACGTAAAATTAATTACACGCCGCCGTTATTCATCCGCATTATATAGAACATTTAATTAGAATCACGAGCAGCAGTTCCAGAAATATAATTGCATTATGACACCCGAGGAGAACGGGACACGCAGCTGGAGAGAGAGGGAGAAAGAGAAAGAGAGAGAGAGAGAGACGGCAAGGAGACTGCACGTTTGTCTACATTGATCGATATTTCATAACCATATTTAGCCAACTAAATGAATACACGCAAGCTCCGCAAAGACTTGGAATGTAAAGCGTCATTCTTGACAGCTTGATAAAATAGTTCCCCTAATCGCGGTTTAGCGAGAACGAGGAGCAAGTTGTCTGCAGGCTCGTCTGCGCTGCTATCGAAGCACCGACTCGACAATATTTAATAGACACAGTCTCGAGTGAAAACTAAACGTTAAAACTCTCGGCGGCCGCTCGAATAGCCCGCGACAAATTAGCATCCGTTTTCGCATCGGAACGAAACCGCAAGTATTCCACGGGCGGATGATTTATCGCGCGGATTCTCCGCGTCCGAGTCCTCGGCGTCCATCGATTAACCGGAGAGCACCGGCCTTTTTCCGTGGGCCGCGCAGCAAAGTTTTCGCCCGGCCAGAAGAGAACTCTGTCCATAATCTATGATCCAAGTTCGGCCGCTATTAAATCGAGTTTACTTGTACGTCTCCTCACGTTTCGGCTCGGACGAGTTTCTACGGGCCGAACCTCGAACCCCGGCAAAGTAGAAACCAATGAATTTATCGGCTACGCCGTGAAAGTTGCGCGCCTTTCGCCGGGAAAAAGGGCAACCTGTTTCACTGCGCGACTCGCGCCACCAAAGATTTGTCACCGAAACTGTGCCCCACCCCGTTCCCCGATCAAATATGCGGCGAATGTCCGTCCGGCCTGCGGAATTTTCGACGATTTTACGGAGGAATTCCGCGAGCAGCACGCGCTCCGCAATTTTTCGACGGGACCGGTTTCCTCGGGATTTCGCTGTTTCGAGATTCATTCATCCACATCTCTAGAGCCGCGAGCGAGCCCGAGTTGCGCCACGTCCACCCCAATTAATTATTAACGATTATAGCTCGTTTGTTCTTTCAACTAATTTGTAATAATTTATTCTAACTCCTTATGTTATATTATTTTAAAAAATGTATCACAACTAGATTACGATAAATAAGGAGTTATAATCGTCCATCGTGCCGCATTTCGCCGAATGTAAACTAAAAGTTAGTTTATAACACCTCTGACACGTCCAGAAAAATTCCAGTCAATTCAGCGGAGTTTTGAAAAAGCTTCTGCACGGTGTAAAACGCGTGCGAACAGTTTCGCCGCGGGCTGTAATGTTTGCCGATTGGCGTCGATGCGAGAGAAAACTGCGGCCGGTTTTCCATTTGGCCGCCGCGACGCGGGAGACAGCATAAGTGTAATCGAAGAGCCGCGGCCCCGGTTTCCCGTGGGCGAAAAAGCTTATTAAACGGGCGACGTCCCGTCGTTTGCATTATCCCTCGGCTCCCGGCTCGTGTTCCACCGCATCGCCGCGGCGGAAGTTGCCGCGCGGAATCGAATTTGCTAATACGGGCCAGCTTGCCCAGGGGGACTCCATTCGTCCTCGGCAACGTTTCCAGGGTTATTCAACGGAGAACCGGAAACACCGAGGACTTATTAACTCGAGAACGTTTACAAACGTCTTCTCATTGCCATCGATTCGCGCCGAAACTTGCCGGAATCTTCCTCCTGATCGAATTCACTGCGATCCGATTCGCAGATGCTCCGCGAGGAAATATCGCTGGCCAAAATTCGTCTCTCTTTATTCGTATACAGGGTGGTTCAGTGAGAATTTGCACTTGGAAAGGTCTCCGTTATTTTGCAACAACGATATTCCCGAAAAAACGAGGCAAAAATGAGCCTTCAAACCGTCGATATTTAAACTGTTATAAGTTCGGTAAAAATGATTTTACAAGAATGCTGCCGAGCTTATTTTAAAGCTTGAAGCCTCCACTTTCGCTCCGCGTTGCTCTTTTTTCTGTAAATATTTTTCGCGCGAAGGAGCAGATGAAAAACCAAGCTATGTATTACCACGAATTACTCGAAATAAGTACAGGCATATAAAAATGAATGAATGATGAATGAAGAAATTATTCCAATCGAAACAGTGCTGATCGTTCACGAGGGAAACGATACGTGAACGAGGCGTATCGAAGGAAAGGCGTTGGGAAACAATTACGGATCACCGAGACTGTTTAGCGTGGGCGCTTTCGAATTTGCACATCAAAGGCCACCGCGGGGGTGTTCTCTCGCCGAGCATAATGCTCGAATGGTCGAAGAACAAATGAGACATCGATGACCAGCTGCATCCGAGAAACCGGCGACAAATTTGTCAGCTTACGGAAGCTTTGAAAAATCGTATCTCGGCCAGCTTTTCCATGCCAATAAATAAGTCCGTCGCGATAATAACGAGATTCGCATCTTGCTGTAGAGGGTAGAGCGGAGCCAGTTACTGTGCCTTTTCTTTATTTCCTTCGAGCGGTTCCCGAAGCACTCGAAGCAGTGTCGTTTAAATTGCTAAAGCTGCTCTCAGCAGCGAGAACTCTCGAAGGCTGCTAACAGGGCACAGTAATTGGCCCCTCCACCGTAATTTGACTGCGCGGGAAAAATCCATCGGTTATAGCGCTCGCACGGCGCAGGTAGACACAGCTGGTAATTGAACCGAGTCGCGGATATTCGCGTTATTTGTGAAAACGGACCCTCGGCGGGATGAATTTCGCGAATCGCCCGATAATGCGTCCAATAATATTTGGTTACTGTGTGAATAAATTAGCTACGTACATTTCACGACTCATTACATTTTCAACGCGTAGTAATATCAATTGCGTTTCTATCTTGCACCGCGAAACTCTCTTCCCCCCCCCTCTCTCTCTCTCTCCCGCTCGTTATCCCATTAATATTTCCTATTGCGGATCAGAAAATTTCGCCGGTCCGTTAATCACCGGTATCACCGGTCCCAATCATTTTCACGGCCCGCGACCGGTCGATGCACGTACTGCGAAGTTAAGGTCGGACGGAGAAAAATGTATAATCGTTAAAAGTTCCCCGGAACCGACACAGTCCCCTCTCGTTCGGCAACTTTTGTTCGAGAATGTCCAGCGGAACTTTTCGAAATTCGTTTGCCCGGAAAATCATGGCCCGGGCTCGAGGAAGTACGTGCTATAGGAACGTATGTCCGGCATGGCATTTGCAGATTTTCTCGATCACCGATCTATTAATCCCGCGGATTCGCGTCTTTTCTTTCGAATTAATTTCTAGGAGAAAGTGCTAACAGATTATTTTCCAGCAATTCTCTAGCGACGGAACAACGTCTCCCGGTGCAACCGATTCGTTTCTATAAATTCTTGTAGGCGATATCGCATCGTTTTGCTAAACTAAGCGAATTTGTTATAACATACGATCTGTCAACTTTCATTCGACACCTCGAACGAAGCGTCGTTTTGCTTGCTCGATTTTCGGCTCCGGCATTTTTGACAGCAAGATGATGCAATGCATCGACAAAGAAATCTGTGTCGGCGAGATATAGACAATGTTAGCAAACTTTCGGTACATAAATCTGCGAACAGCGTTCGCTGGCTCCCAACGCGCGCAAGAACGGCTACTATTCACGATCAAATGATAGGACATGTCCAAGAAAAATGATCAACTCGCTCGAAAACAAGTGTCTCTGTCAAGTTTCAACTTTGTGTACATTCCACTACCCTTTGCAGAAGCTTCGACCTTCTTTTTCGTATTTTCCATCATTCTTTATATTTTCCATTACCTTTTATGGTTTGTATTACTGTTGCTATTTTACATCACTTTATACACCTCGCCCTGTTCTCGATGTTGTATTTTATTTTAGACATTTCGACCTATTTCTGACACTGTACATTATTTTACATATGTCGCACTATTTTATTCGTATCGTATATTATTTTTTAGATATTTCCAGTGATATCGAATATTCTTTCATCATTTTGGCGTTATTGTCGATATTTTGAATTATTTTCGACATTGCGCGGTCCATTTGATATTCTGCATCATCTTCCACGCAAATTTTACGCGAACCGAGTTCTACCTCTCATTAAATTGTTTTTTAATATGTTCTTTAAAATATGTATATATTTGTCATATAATATAAAACATGGATCGTCGAAATCTGATATTGTCAGGTGTCAAAATAGGTGTTTGACATTTCGAAGACTTGAACACTCCGGTTTTCACCGCACCGTCGTGCTGAAATAGAAATTGTTCCTCACTTACAGATTTTCCGCTGCAATCTTTTCCTTTCTAACTAGAACGTAATCCTTGCTCTTCATTTTCTCACTTTTTAATTGGACGAATGTTTCTTCCGTGTGTCCAACGGTTCCTTGAAATCTCAACGCTTCTTTATTTGCAGTTTAATTTGCAACTTTCTGCGCTCTGTCTTCTACGTAGATTTTCGTTTATTCAAGAACGTAACTCTTCCAACATTCCTTCGAGTTTAGGAACGAATTCCATTCGATTAGGCTCTCTTCCCTTCGAATTTGTTTCGTTGGATGGCCTCGGATCGCTGTGAAATGCATCGTTCAACAATTTGAACAATTTTTTACGATCGTCGACGACTTTCGACCATTGCTCCAACGATTTTTAGTAGAACGATCTTCTATGATCTATCGTCTTCCTTCTGCCCCGATCTTCGACACTCTGCAGCGCGTTTGTAACTGAATTTCTTCTTCTATTAATTTAACAATTTATAACAAGCTTCGCATCCTCCTTTCTCGAATTCTCGACGATTTTTTTGTTTCGTTTAACCATTTCTCACGTCCTCGAGTCCCGATACACTGTCGACGAAGCACAGAGTGACTCACAATTGTGGACGAACTAAATCTTCCCACAGGCTGACACTCCCGGGAAGAAAAAACCAAAAGCAGCGCACATGTGCTGTCGGTAAGCAACCTGTCACTAACTAAATGACTCACTTTCTGTACTATGAAATATTATGACCACTTCCGATATTTTTTAAATATCGGTGACAAGAACAAGAACGAATATGCTCGCAACAAACTCGCGTTGCACTTCTGTCAAGCAACGTTTCTCAGAATCATGAATTAAAGTGACGAAATAATGCTCGACCGTCGCAAGAAAACGCACATGAATATTCAAAAATAGTGTCCATATTATATGTTGAAAAATCAAAATTTCCCAACGTAGACTAATCTAAGCGCACATTTTATTGCGAACAAATACTCGAACCGGGCGTTCGCTATTCTTCTTTTCCATATTCGATTGCTACTTTCCTCCGCACTTATAGCGTGCGACAGACGATCAGCCATGCGGATTACAAATGAATAAACAAGTACATAAATAATCGAATTAATTGCTTCCGAAATAATAGGAATAGACCGCGAGGTTCCAGGCAAATCGATTTGTGATCGCTGTCGGAGCGTCACGCGCCGCGAAAAACCGTATCGATGGAAAACTGCCCTCGGAATTTCTGTTTGTCCTCGGCGAGGATTCCGATTGATTTATCCGGCGTAGATAGCGATTTAGCGAATCGGCGGTCGCGGCCGTGTTTGGAGACACCTGTAGACCGGCGGTGGGCCGCGACCAGGGCGGTAAGGGCAGTAAGGGCGGAAAGGGCGGAAAGGGCGGCCCTCGCAGGTAAAGAAAACACGCTCCTTTGTCCGGCCGCTCGCGACGCGACGCCGCGCGTCGGCCAATCGATACAGATTAATTTGTCGATAAAAGTACCGTATCGGTGGAAATTCTGCGCGCCACGGGATCCCCAATTACTAAACGGTCGACCGAGAAAAACTCGTTGAACTCGTTAAGCCGCGGCGCAGCGCGGAGCTGCTACCAATCCAGTCTCGAGGCCGCTCGCGATGCGAGCCGAGCCGAGCCGAGCGGAATCGCGCGACGATCCTGCCGAGCTAGAACGGACCTCGAATGGACACCGAGTCACGTACCCCTTCGAACCCTACCACCGCCCCTGCGAAGAAATCCAAATTAACCCGATGCACTGGACTAGAACAACGAGTCGGACTCGCGACGAAGAATTCGTGCGTCGTTTACTGGATACGAATGTTCGTTTCTTCAAAATCGGAGGAATATCTGATTCCTCTGTTGCCGAAGCCTAGAAACGAGGAGGAACGAAGAAATTATACGAGAGACTGGAATTGACTCGTTGACCGTAGGATGACTAAAGGCCTAACGATCGAAGCTGGCTCATATTTCGCCGGAAACAAAAGTGCTTTGTTTATTTATCAAAAAACCAATTTTATCGTTAAATAGGCCGCACGTTTTCGGTAACCTTTTCCCGAAGACACGATGCAGTGTTGGTAGGGTGAAAAGGGTAGGGTGAATTCTCAATGCGCATTGTGCGCTTAATGGTGCCACGGGGGTAGCGCAGATCGCGTGCTATAGAAGGCGACTTCGTTTCTAATAAATGCGACTATACCGTTGATTGTCACGTTGGTCACGTGTTGGTGACACCATTCTTCCGTCAGGTATAGAACCAAATTCGCGTGGAACACGGTGAACCCTATTGGAATGTATACTATGCGGGGGGATGACAGAAGCCATCAATTTGATCAATTGCAATTTTCCAATAACAGTTTCGTTGGCCAAATTACAAAACTATTGTAACTTCGCAGACACGCGCGCGCATACCTATGGAGAGGGGAACGGCGAGAGGAAGCTCTATGAAGATCCCAAAAAAGGACTGCACGCTGCGCGCATTATGCGCTTTACGGTTGACGCAAGGGTTTTATTTCTGACGGGCGCGATTAACACTCGGACCGGCGTATGCGCGTGACGGAATCATTTGCTCGCGTTTGAAAATTCATTGCCGCGCCGATCGACGGATTAATTAATGATAATATTTCGGCGATTTTATTGGGGAGGGTAATTCGTCGATTTTAATTCCATTAAAAGCGGTACTTTTATTCCGTGAAATTTTGGAGGTTGCCGGCGCAGCGGCCGAAGCGTTAATGTAGCATCGACTGCGTCGATCCACGAGCTCCAGTCAATTTTCGAAGTAAGTTCGTGTCGCGAAGCATTCGAGCCTACAAAACTTTGTTCGAATTTGTTGAATGCAAGAGGATTGAAGAAGCGACCACTTTGATCAATAAGCAACTTGCTAATTTCAGGTGCCTTCACGGAACTATAATGCTATTGTAACTTGATAGATGGCCTAGAAGGCTTTACCGAGAGCTTACGAAAGAAGACCGAAGGCACAATGTGCATCTTGCACTTTACAATGGCTCGAGGTTTCTGGGTAATATCATCGAAAAGCGACTCTGTCTTCCGATCGATACAATTAGGACGATGACCGTGCCACGAATGAATTGGTATCCCGAACATATCGGAACATAAAAATAGGAAGGTTTTCAGATATGGAGAATATGCATCGCGCACTTTATGACGGTGCATCGGCTTGTTTTCTGACGAATGTAATTAACTAATCGACTGCCTTGGAAATCAATTACTATGATTACCATATCAGCGATCGCTATGATGAATTTTAAATCGAGAGAATCGCGTATTCGAAAAGCATTGTGACCACTTATGTGCTATAAGAATCGCGCGCATGCGAACGGCGAATTTATTTATAATTAATAAGATTAACAAGTTGATTGCCGAATCGATCACCTATATAGGAATGACACTATTCTTCGGTCAGTTTCAGGAATAAATTAGCGCCGTGAAATATCAGAGCACAGCAGCAGTATCGATGAAGCCGTCACTTTGTGCAATGGCATCTTCCTAATTTCGCTTCCCTTGTTCGAACTACCATTGTATAATACTATTGAAGTTATAACGATACCGATATCGTAATGCTATTGAAGTTACACGTGTCCAGCCAGGTTTATGAAGATCCTCTCAACAAAGATTACATTCAATATCCCGTAAAGGATCCCGTAAATTCTGACCGAGAAAGCTGCTTGATTTGCGGTACAAGTGATTCACGGGTTGCTCGCTACAATGTTCTATCAGTTTCAAATATCAATTTTTATTATGCAACCTTCTAGCACATTAACCCTCGTTCGGGTTTATATTATTCAGAAGCGTCCATTGCAACCTTCCAGCCCGCAGAATGATAGATTGCAACCTTTTACTCCGCAGAATCGATTGCAACTCTTTAGCCCGTGGAATCATGGACTGCCACTTTTTATTCCGTAGAATCAATTGCAACCTTTCAGTCGGCGGAAACGTCAACTTCGCCTTAGTCGGAGGAAGCAGCAATTGCAACATGGTAGTCGCACTATTCGGTCGAGCGACTTCCCGAGTTTCTAATCCACCGATCAACGAGTTCCTTCGCACGTAATATTCGACGCCCCCTTCCCGCCGTTTCACCAAACGGACAAAAGATCGTTCAACGAATCTTGTTGGCTCTCTTACGTCCATTCGTCGACACGTCCGCGACCGCTGTCACACACGCGTGACTACCGCCCTCTCGTAGGTCGCCTAACAATGGATTTCGATTGCGCGTTGTTTTCTAATCAAGAGCGCGATACCCAGGGATCCTCGGTATCGTTTTAATAGATGGCCGGAAAACTTGGGAACGTCGGACTATAATATCGAACTGTAACATCAGACTGTAGAGGACTGTGTTCTGTCTATCAGAGTGCAGTCGTAGCACGAGTGATGCAGTTATTTAAAAAGAAAGCAATGACACGGTCTCCTCGCGCAGTGACGATGTCGAACAACGCAGCCCCAGGGTTCGCTCGAACGAAATCCAAAGGAAGACACACTTATCTTACGCGATCGTTACGCTGCGGATTTTTATGCGAAAGGAAGTTGGATAAAATATTTGTTCTCTTTGAATCGTTAAACTATTCTCAAATTCCGTCAACGCCTTCGCAATTCTCTCTCCGATCCCACTGTCGTCAAAAATCCATAAAATCCGCAGTCCGTCAACGAATCGCAGCGACTTCTGCACAGCTCGAAATGGAAATCGTCCAGAATCGATCGCAGAACGGTTAAAGGGATCGCGATCAACGACGATCCATCGTCTGGATCCGCAAACGCAATGAAAGAGGGCGAAGCCACCGTAGCCGCCTTGCTTAGGCGAACGCGAGAATCCGCGGAGCAGGTTAGCGCGACCATACCCAGGATAGATCGTTCACTGGCGATCGATTCGCCGCCGAGCAGTCCCGTTTTCCATATGAAATTAGTCCGCAGATTTATCGCGACGATTACAAGCTAGTTATTCATGGCGAACCCTTAACACCGTTCCCCTATCGATGAACTACATCTATCCCTTTCCCGTCGTTACTAGAAAGGAAACGTCGACGGAGCCGTCACAAGGCGTCGCAAGGTAGCAGAAGGCAGAGCGAGGTAGCAGAAGGCAGGACGAGGCGGTAGCAGAAGGCGGTCCTAGATCCCTTTTGCGCGAAAAACTCGCCGCCACCTTCGCGAAGATCATCCTCCGGCGCGGAGCGGCAAGCTGCGCCAGAGTATAGCAAGTTTTCGAGACATTCGTTCATTCGTCACCGTAGCGAGTAGCAATCTTTCAGGAAGTCTTTCCGCCCTTATTAACACGGTTGATCCGTCGATGAACTACTTTGACCCCTCCCCCGCGGTTATTATAAAGGAGACATCGAGCGGCCACAGGACTCGAGCTTCAGAAGGTAGCCAAAGACGGCACAAGTTAGCAGAAGGCGGTTCTAGATCGAGCGATTCTGTTTGCGCGAGAAACTAGCCGCCACCTTGGGAAAGATCGTTCTCCGGCGTGGAGCGGCAAGGTGCGCCAGGGTGCAGCAAGTTTTCGAGAACAATGTTGATCATGAAAATTCATTCACCCGTCACTGAAGCGAGTAGCGAGCTTCCCGGAAAGTTATCCTGCCGAAGACGCGCGCGCTCCTGAAAGTGATCTGCGGGCTTCCGGGCGGCGGATAATCGAACGGTAATTATCGACGAGGAGACGGTCGATCGGAGAACACTAATTGCCGAGTACACGCGACGGTAGCGCGGTTATAGTGTCGCGGCGACACTGTGGCACACGACGCGCGACGCGCGACGCGGACAAGGCCAGGAAAAATACGCGTACGCTCGCGACGATCGCGGGCTGAACACTGGCACGTCGCGTCGCCCGGACTTTTAGTTCGTGGCGCCACCGAGAAGCGTCGCGACGCTTCCCGCGCCCCACTCCGGGATTCAGCCCTTGGTCCGTAGTCCGTGTCCGTGCAGGTCGGCTAGCCGGCTCGACTCGGCTCCTTCGAATCGTGCGGCGCGTTTCATGCTATCCCTCGCCCTCTCTCTCTCTCTCTATCTCTCTCTATCTCCCTCTATCTCTCTCTATATATCGCTCTCTCGCTCTCCCGCGCTAGCTGTCTCTCACCCTGCTGGCAGAGGCATCGCCCTCGCCCTCGCCCTCGCCTCACCCTCGCCCACGCCCGCGCCATCGCCCTCGACCCGATCCTTCTCGTATTTCTATTATCAATCGCCGTGACGCCTCCTATCATCACCTGCATCTCTGTAGTCTTCCGACGTCGACGACGACGTTCGCGTCGCTTCGCTGTATGACGAGATGACGCGGCTTTACGTGCAACTACCTAGGCTAGTGGAGCCAGTCATTCTGGGCTAGCCAATTACTGTGCCAGTTCTTTACTCTCAAACGTAATTAACTTTATGCTTGTCGTACAAAGCGTGTCAATATTTTTTATCGAAATTCAATGCATTATTTATTTGTTAAACTCGAGCATATAAAAGACGGAAGTAATTGAAGTACCGCAAAAATGATCGTAACCTTTTTGAATACGCGAGATTTCCCGTAAAGCTTCTGAACAAGCTTAAGAGAATACCGAACGAAGAAAGATTCGATAAAACAAACGAAACTTTGTTCGAACTTTCCGATTATGAATTATTACGTTACGCGAATATCGACTGTTCCACGAATCGGGAGAATGCAAAAATTGTAGCGCGCAACACAGTATACTTGTTCACAAAAATTACACTCGGTTATATTTCCGTCGAAAATATCCCCTGCTCGAGCGCCGACGTATTAATTTCGCGACCGCATTAATTTAGCAATCTGGTTAGAACTCCGTGAAAACAGCCTGTAAATCGTCGACGTTCAAACTATTCCAACTCCGTAAAAAAAGCTCGCGCAACGGCAAACCACACCCCGTTGTCCGAAACTCGGGACACGTTCCAGTGTCCGCGGAACGCTTATTAGATCGAACCGCGCGAAGCGTCGCGCGCGATATTCTTGAATACTTTCTGCGGCCACTGTACACGGACGGTGTAGGAGAGTTTCATTAATCTTCCGCGGAATAAGATTTCCTTGTCCGTAAATAGAGAGCGCCGACCGAGGCCGAGCCAATGTATCTGAAGGGAATTATTCGGTCAGCGATTTCGATTTAGGCGAGCACATGTATTCCCTTCGCGTGCACTTGCGTGAGGCCCGATCTCTCGTTAATGCTTCGATTCTGGCGCGACCCTATTGTTCCTCGAGACGGTAAAGTCTCGGTCCCGAAATCAAAATCATTTTTACGCGGTGCTCGCCGAGTTTTCGCTTCGCGCGCGACATCGTTTAACAAAACTGGAACGCCACTGTAACTATTTCTCTGGGGGGCAAGCTGCATTTTATTTCCCATCTGGCAACTCGAATATATGTGTACAATATATGTTACATGCACTGTATTATATGATTGCATATGTATACTGTATTGTATATATTATGCTATATTATTGTATTATAAATGTATATTGTATATTAAATTTCAGTATTCTACATATTATATTACCATACTATACCATAATGTAGTAATATACATTATTATTAGATATATTTTTATATTATACTATATACTGTTATGCTATATATTATACAGCACTATCATACTGCATACACTGTACATATTACACTATAAAAGAAACGATATCAGCTGCATCAAGCCCTTTGCACTGGCATTTGCATTAATATTTAGATATTTAACCGGTTCAGATTACGTTAATAAATAATGTCACGCGAAGCCAGTCTTAGCAGGTCCGCAGCCGTCCTGATCAGATTCCAAAGTCGCGCACGAAAAAAATACCATGCTGCAAAGGGAGCGCGAAGGGTCAGAGGTGTGCAGCAAAATGGCTGACTTCCGACTCGGTAGGAGCAGCTGGCGGATTGACAGAACCGGCGACAACTGTCGACAGTTCGCCTAATTTTCGATAGACTCTGCGACGGGCAGCTCGCTAGTTAGCCAGGCCGTTAATTGACTTCGTTAATAGCGTCTGTTTCGAGCACTT
The DNA here is from genome assembly GCA_028455555.1 of Augochlorella aurata. Taxonomy (NCBI): domain Eukaryota; kingdom Metazoa; phylum Arthropoda; class Insecta; order Hymenoptera; family Halictidae; genus Augochlorella; species Augochlorella aurata. Next base: position 1,604,140 of record CM052159.1, on the reverse strand, counting down.
CGGTACACGTTGCCGCTCAAACGGGGGCCTTTATCCTTGAAAAACTTGAAATCCTTTTTCCCCCGGTTTCTTTACGAGTCCGTCCGGCTCGGAGAAACATCGATTTCCTGTTTGACGACAACTTACGATTTAATGAGTGAGCGAGGCGCAGCCGAGGGAGAGAAAGTAACGAGGTGAAGCATTTCTCTTTCGCTCTCTTTTAATTTTTCAGTCTTCCTGTCGATTTTTCAGACGGCCAGAAGGTTTCAGATTTCTTGCGAGAGTCTGTAATCTTTGTAATCGTTTCAATTATTACGAATCCGTGTCTAGTATTCGGTTAATTTCTTCGTTTCATCGACGATTGTAACTTGGTAGTTATTAATAATTGGAGGATACGAATCATTATTCGTATTAATATTAATTTCGCTTAAGGATTATAACTGGTTAGTTGTAAGTTGTTGTAGATTAGCTGTAATAACCGACGAGTTGTAATCGTTGATCACTGAACAGGTTAATTTTCCCAACTGATCGTCTTTCCGTCTCCCTCTCTCTCTTTTACTCTCTCGCGCGGCCGAGCGCGATCTTTCTATACTTTATATTGACTACGTCATTGCGGTAAAAGGAAGCTTATAGGGATTCTCGGTGCCGGCAGTCCCGCTGTAGTTTCCGCCGCGAGTGGAAACGGTAAGAACTCTCCTTTACGCATCCCCTCGGTGTATCGGGACCGGAGCCTTTCAGCGGGATCGCGTCGAACGTTTCGCCGACTACGGGAATAACGAATAAGAAGGCGGCCACGGCAAAGAACCGGGAAAAATCCCGCCAAAGAAAATAAATGCGGCTCCCCTCTCTTCTTCTTGCCGATCTACCCTCACCCTCCTACTCCACTGCCCCTCTCTCACCTTCTCTCTCTCCCTCCCTCTCTCGACGTTTATCGGCGTACACCGTTGTTTTTCTCCAGTGTTATCGGCGCATTGAAAGCAAGTTTCCGCGAAGCTCTGCTGCAGCATCTGGAAATTAGAGCAATCGTCGTTCGGTTCATTAATGTACGCGGTGTTTTCGAATAATTAGTGCACGTATAGGTGTCGGAAATGGCCGAGCGTGTAGCTAAGATTTTCGCAAATGTTTTTGAAATTGTAAATCATCGTTTAGTAGATCATCGAAGAGGCTGGAAGAATTTTTTGGTACCGAATCAACCTTGGATAACGTTGTGAACGTTAACTTGGAAAATGTTTAAAAATAAAAAAATGCACTGGAGCAGTCCGCCATGGAACCGAGCAAACACCCGGTAGAACGTCTAAAATTTCAGCAGAATTTCGGAAGAGATTGATACATATTTCAGGCGGCGATGGAAAACAGAATGGACAGGAACGAGCTCGGTTAAAGTATCCGCGGGATTTTATGGCGTCCGCCGTGATTCCCGGAACAGTAATCGTCGAGTTTTAATGGCTCGGCTATGGCGATAATCGCCGTCCGGATTTTTCGAGCTCCGCCGTCGTCTTTCCCGAGGCGCGAAAGGCCGGCGTGCCAGTACACCGTCGAAACAGTTTCAGCGGATTCGCGAGCGCAATTAGTTACTTTGCCAACTAATTAATCCTTTCCGTTCTCTAAACTAATGAATAAGTAACTATCGCCGTTTAATTGGCAGAAATTATGGAAAAGTTCTCAGCTTGATACGGCCGGCCAGTTATTTACCCGCGCGCGAGTAGCCATAAACCGTGCGCGCCGCTATAGCAAACAGTTTAATATTAGAAATTGCTTGTCGATGTTCAAGCCGGCCGCTATCACCTGTTGAACTTTCGACTGCGAGCCAACCGATTGATTTCTTCGCCGGCGATACCTACGCGCGCCTATAAACCGCCATTCTTTTCGTCCGGTTAATCCAACCTGGTCATTTCACGGCGAGCCAAGTGCAGCCGCGATCGCGCGCTTCGTTTTAGTATCGGCATCATTTTTCCGGGTCTAGAGAATTGATTTCCACGACGCGGCGGATTTCCTTATAGCCGCGGAATCGGCCGAGCGCTGTCGAAACCATGCTTCATTGGCACGCGATACAATTGGTCGAAAGCCGCTCTCCGTTAAAACTCGGACGAACGAGGATGGCGACAGATCGCGGAGTAGATAAAGAATTGGAAGCGGGAGATCGTCCCGCTGCGATTTGGATTTTCGGCCTCTGGTACAATGACCTGGAGTGCCTAGAGTTTAGAGGGACAACCAGCAGCCGTCGTGTTTCCTGAATCGGATCCGGCCGTCGTGTTACGGATGTAACGTTCCCGATGCTGCCGAATCCGATGACCCTTGTTAGTTCGCTTGCGGTGATACCGATACCGACACCGATACCGACACCGATACCGATAACGATACCGATAACGATACCGACGACGAATCTTTCGGCAAATGTTTGCAGAAACGATGCCTGTCCAATCTTGCGCGGCGCAGAATCGCCTTCGCCGCCGTTTAAATTCCTAAACCATTGCGAGCATCTAGACGCGACAAAGTTCTTATGCATGATCTAGTCTAAACGGGAAAGTTGTAACGAAAAGTTCTTCCACATTTCTGGAGATATTCTTGAAAAGTTCTTCCATGGTTCCGAATTTAAGGACGGAGCGATAAAATAAAATAGATAAAATAAGGGAGGAAGCGAAATAAAGTAGAATAGTTTAAAAGATAATAGCAAACATCTCAGTACGACAGACAAAGACATACATGATTTATGTAACGCGCGCTGTTTCAAAGAATTCGAATAATTCGGAAACATTTTCCCGACACTTTATAACGATACAGCGGTATTTTTGCAGCCCGATGTAATTGACCCGCAAATACTGCGCGGCGTATCTCATTTTCGCTCATTTTCACTAGCTTTCGCATACCGCGCGCCAGCACATTTCCATAAAAGCCGTTTAACCGGAATCGTGGCCACAATTTTTCCAATTAGGTACAGTTTGCAGATCTGAAAGTCTACCGCGGCCGCGATATCTGTTTGCGCAGCGGGGCCGGAAATACGGGTGGCGACGGAGCCGGAAACATTGTTGCATCCGGGAATATTCGCGAACGGTTTGTCCCGCCCTCTTGTTCGGATCAAAAAGGCAGCGCCGGCCTTTGTCCTCCGTTTTGTTGCACGAACGATCCGAGATTACAAACCGCTGCCGGCAGGTTAATTCCTGCGTGAACTTCTTAAGCGGATTTCGAATGCGACAAAGACACCGGCTAAACATGCATCAAGGATCACCGGGAAAACTGCACTTTGCGTCGATTGCTCGTTCCCCGGCGAATATTTGATTCCTGGAGCTACTCAACCGTGGCACAATAGTCGCATACTCGCTTAGCTCGCTTCAAGGGTCTGCATTTCGGATCGACTGTTAATTCATTTGCCACTAGAACAGGCTAATTAATTGGATTTTCGACCGATAAGTGGTTAGAGTCTTTGCTCGATCGAATAAACAGATTTTCTTCTTTGGAAATAATTACAAAATCGCTGCAATTGTTTAACGTAATTTTCAAAGCGATCCTTTGAGAATTTATTTTCGACAACGTATACAACCGATCTTTTTCAAATTATAGTGATACTTTGCTCCACTGTCGAAGTAGCTAAATCAATTTTCTCGTTTAAGAAGAGCCATTAAATAGCAGTTTACGTCATCTCCTCGTTAAGGGGTGAACGTAACGTATAATAATTTGCTAAAGCCAATGACCCGCTGCGAATTTATTACGAACAATAAATTTATTATCGTAACGTTGCAATTGCAGAAGCCGTCGGATCTGTACAAAGTGTTTCGCGCGATATAGAATTTAGAAATTGTTTCGCAACAATCTGTCTGTTCTGCTATCCAAAATAGAGGTTCCTGGACTAAACTGAATAACTCGGTCGCACAAAACGCTGCGCCACATTGTTAGCACCGCACCCTTTCTCTCTGTTTCTCTCTCTCTCTCCCCCCCTGTCTCCCCCTCATGCCACCGTTTCCCCCGGCCGGTCTCACTCTTTCTCCGTCCGATGCAAACATTTAGCCCGACAAAGAGCGGCGAATTAATTCGAGTGCCGGGCAAGGAACAACTCCGATTGAACGGCGACAATAGAATCCGCGGGAGATTCGAATGCAGTTATTACTCTAAGTGCGAGAGCACTCTCGCCGGTGTAGCCGGCGGGACGCGAAAAAGAAGGGGGGCACGAAAGTTTAATTGAGAAGGTAGCTAATATTCGCGTTCGAAGTTCGCGGGAGATACTCTCGGATGATTCGAGGAACAGCTCGAAGAACTGTCTGAAGAAAGGGTGCCGCGGAGAAGGGCACAAAACATTCCATTAGGCGCCTACGTAATAGCTTCTCGAGACAATATACCCTCCATGACGTGGCCGCAGCCAAGGACAATGGCACTACACCCTGACAACGATGGCTACACGGCCGTGTCGTTACAATCAAAACAGGACACGCCGCGTATAAGCTTATTTAAATGAATACCGCAGATCCCATAGGCCGTAGCCCGGAGGCCATAGCCCGGAGGCCATAGGCGCCGCCACCAGATTAAGACGTCATCCAATTACTTCGACATACCGATACTCCGGACAATGTAGACACCGTCGTCGCGCACTTGCGAATAAACCGGCGAGCTTTATGCGACGCGCAAATTCTCCATGGCCGTTCTATCGGACGAAAATTCGGTCCAATTTCCTGCACGAGATATTGTTGCTGCTCGCGAATAAATAATGAATTGTTCTACGAAACGGGTAGTGAAGTGCAATCGACGCGTTTCGAAGATCCCGGGGATACGGTAAACGCGACTAAATATTTTGATGGCGGTGCGAACGAGTGCCGTATCTTTACGATTTCGTTTGCGCGGCCGATAACAAAAGAGCGATCGTTTGAAAACGTTCCAATTCGCGGCGTACGCGTAAGTCAGGTGCAATAAGTGGTCGCGTGTCAGGTATCTAGATCGGTTCCAGGTAGGAGGCAGCCGGCAGGAGGTGGGAGGTAGGACACAGGCCATCGCGCCGCGCTCGTACCTCACAGAGAAACCGAGGGCGTTCGGTGGTAATGAATTCCTTTGTCTTTAAGCCGCGCGATATTAAATCCGCGGAATCGTCGGCGTACGAGACGTCGGCCGCCGGAGGAAAAAAAAACGGTTCGACCGCATCAATCGACGCCACTATGGCACAGAATGTTTAATAAAACAAGCCGCTTTAATGGCGGCCGCCGAACCGGCCCGGAATTCTACGCGGAATTATACCCCGCTGGCTGCGAATAGGCGAAACAAAGGATTAATTACTATTTTCTAAAGGACCGCCGGTGGTTGAACGTTTTTTTCAGACGATTTTTCAGACCCCCGACTTTGCCCGCGAAATTCTTCCGCGACATTTTCTTCTCCGTTTCTCGAGTTTTTACGCCAAGTTATGACGCATTCGTCGCGAAAGGCGGCAGGGGTGCAAACATTTATTTCTAAATCAGTTGGGAAGAATTTAGAAATTCGACGAGCGAAATCTACGAGGTGCGAATTTGATTTAACTCTATTGCTCTCGTTTAAATCGAACGTTTCTAGCACTATTCGTCCATTTCGTAAAATCATATTAAAAGTCTGCGTTGCAATCTGTTGTGTCGAATAATCGAAGGAAAATTCACACGCCGCTGGTATTAAACGATGATCGCACAGCTTTCCACGTGTATCGCGATACTGCGTTCGGCGCTGTAGAGCGTCGATATCGTCCGATCGAAAATTCCGTGGCAAATTGATTTAATCCGAAACCGCGCAAACGGTATCCTCGCGAAGGAATTGGACTAGCTCGAAAACTGGCGTCGGTAAAACCACGGGCCGGGGACTCCTTGGATCCAAACAAGACGAAACGAAGCACCGTGATCGATCAAACACCGATATCGCCCCAATTTTCTCGGGATAAATTCATGGCAAATTTCGTGAGCAACGTTGCCGTTCGGGGGGAGCAGCGGTCTACTCGGCTCGGGGCAGCAATGCTCTGAATTTCACCAATGACACCTCATTTCCATACATCAGTAAATCCATAGACTGTAGTGCTACACACTATCGCATTATCTACCATAGACGTGGCGTGGCTGGGCATCACGGTTAACTAAACAGTGCCAGGAAAACCGGTATACAAGGTGTCCCGCAATAGATTAGATGTGCAACGTTGATCTTCCGCATGAAATCGGAAGCGGGGGCGTTTCTTTGAACTTCGAATTAACGGCCGTTGTTGTTGCGCGATCATGATGTTGGTCTTTGGCGACGATGGAGATAGCTTTTTAATTAACTTTCGGCAGCGTCTACTGGAACATGTTAATCGCTGTACAGCGTTCGTTCGCGTTCCTAATCGCCCCATCGATTTATTGCATTGTTTTACCAGTTTCCTAATATTCTCCAGCAATTTCTTTCAATCAAGTTTCAAAAATGGCTTTCTAAAATTATGAATGTTGTAAAACAGACTTTGTTTTAGTGCCGTGCAGGGTTCGAGGAAGTAGCGCTTGCAGTCCCGATTACTCGAGCAGATTTCTGTTAATACGTCGTATTTTACAATATCTGTATCGTTCTTGGAAGGCGCTGGACATATTTATTAACGAACATAAATTATGTTACGCCGGTTATGAATGGTTCGTCCGGTGCGCGTTTCGAAAAGTCCCGGCACAGCGATCACTGCTAATCGATCCGCGATCAGCCCCGAATCCGTTTATCTATAATCCGGAACGTTCGGCCGGCTATAGTTGGTTAAGTTGCGCGGAGTAACGAGGAAATAAGCATTCTAAAACAGGGAAGATATCGCATATAAGTTTCCGTTCCAGGCCGGTTTAGCCGGCTGCCGTAAAACTTTCATTCTTCCGTATACAGCGCCGTAAAACTTTTATTTCTCTCCCCTTAGTTAATTAAGCAACTGGCAAAAGTGCGCCGGTGAAGAGAAAGTATAATAAGTCGAAGTAACGCGGGAACAAAGTTTTTTAGGGAGTTGAATAATCCCTCCTCGGACTGTAGTATCCGCGTGTTATTTGCCCGAGACCGGTGTCGTGCCCGCCGGAGGAGGGGACGCGGACGAGACCCGTTTGCAATATTTAACGCGAATGAATTTTTAGCTAACGGTCGACGGCGTTTTCTCGGGGAACGCCGATTTTTGGAATTTTACGCGGCCGAGGGAACAAGAGGAAGCCGTAAAACGTAGAAGCTACGGCGGCTGCTAAGGGCGAACCTTCTCGGGTACCATGTTAGCATAAAGCGGCCCGGGGAAATCCTATCGAGTTCCATTTGCGCGGCATGATTCAAGATCTGATAAATATACCGTTGAAATAGCAATTATTAGATGTAGGCAATTATTTCCGTCGGTTTCTATTCCAGCCCGGACCTAATCGCACGAGCCAGCAATAATAGAATCACCATTTGAACTTCTGACCCTGCAAAATAACGTAATGTACCTGCAATAATACATACCTGTGTAACCTGTAATAGTAACACAATCTTGACATAACCTGTAAAATAAATCCGCGGCGCGAAGACAGGAAATAAGAAAATATGTGCAATATAAAATAATAAAATTTCAACAAATATTTGCAGCGATCGCATAAAATCGGCAATCCGATGTAAACGCGGGATCACTGAAATCGCAAATAACTCGCTCGCGAATTTGCGATTACAATTAGAGAATTTTGTTATTTAAAAATATCGACGATACGCGGCGGAGAACACGCGCGAAACGCGGGGAAAAAATTCCGCGAACATGCAGTGCTGTGTAACAGCACCGGGAGAAACCTGTGGGGTAATTCTCACCGCGCGTGTGCGCCAGGGTTAATTAAAACTAGTTCATTAACGGCGGGACCCCTGGAAAACTCGCCTAACCGTCCGATTAATAGTTGCAGGGGAAATGCTCGCGGTCGAATTTTCTTTCGGAATTGTCTGTTCGTTCGCGAGCATGTTTTCATTGTTGCTCCGTTTTTATCGTTAGTTAGCCGCCACGGGTTTTAATTAGGTTCGCGCCGATGGAGGCACAAATATCGCGGGGGTGGGCAAGAAAACTTTCTTCGACTGCCACAATATCCTTAGGATTCTGTCGCGCGGTAGACACAGGCTTCCATATTCAGTGTTTATGTTTATTGTTTCCGTTCCGCCGGCAACTCGGGAGTCAACAGTTTGCTGTTTAAGGGAGTTGTTGCTGCATAGTAGTACCTTCACCTTCGGCCGCGATCAAATTCGCGATCTAAAATCTAGATGAGCGGGGTGAAACGCCCCGTGAACCGTAATACCAATTATCAATTCAAATATCATAAAAGTGGGTGCGCTTCGCCAAACATCGCGCTCGTCTCGTTGATTATTTAACGCTCGGCAGCTGATCCGGTTCGCAAAAATGGAACCGATTACACCGTTGCGTGAAACAGCACACTCGGTAGTATATTTTGGTATAATTTCATTAGAACCGATCGAGCCTATAAGACGGCACAATGCTCGGAAAAACGAAAGGTCGAATGAGAAATATCTGAGAACAGATCCCGCTTAAAACCTTGTGCAAACGTCTCGCATACGGAAAGCGGTGTAATAATTATGAAAATGGAAGCTCAAAGTCGAAAATAGTCGCTCATGAATTTTAATAAAGTCTGATTAAACGCGTCCCCACACAGGAAACAGTGCGACAAATTTAAGAACAGGAGCTCAAGCATGGGACCATATTAAAATAGCTCGCATGCGCCAAACAGAAGAGCGCATAAAACTTGCGCCGAATGCGCACTTGAAAATGAAAATTCGGACGTGTAAATAATGAAGAACGAACCCCGATGAAGCCTTATTAAAATAGCTAGCATACGTAAAAGAGTAGATTAAGCGCAGTTTAATAAATGAAGATTCGAAGATAATACCCTCCGAATCAGTTTTGCAATTTACTTTTTACGTTTGCGAAGCGCGGCGAATGCTCTATCGGCGGAAACGGGTCGCAGGTAATTTCTGCCGTGATTAAGAAAGCGGTCGGGGATCGTCGAAGACGACGATACTATAGTTTCGGGATATTTATGCGACTCAAAGTACATGCTGCGAGCATTTGCGGGCCAACGGGACTGCTTTACCGACCCAAAACTTGAAAACTGATTAGAGCGTCCTCTCCTCATGGCCGAAGAACTATTTATGCCGAAGTGCTAGCATAAACGAGCGGGAGGAACTAAAGTCGGCGCCGAAATTTCGCGAATCTGCTATTCGCGATCCAGTTGGCGCAGAGTAATCTACTAAATTTCGTCTCCATATTTCAGCTCCATACCGTTGCGTATAATTTTAGATGCAATAGTCGCACACGCTCGGTATCGACTGACCGTATTATTTACGGGACAAAGCGACGGCACCCTGGTTCGCGTCGGAGCCGAAACGTCGGGGAGTAATGGAAAAATAGAAAGAACGCGGTGCAAAGATTATTCAACGTTAAAAATTTATGTTAAGCTTGAAACGTTCCGGCAAAATTCTGATTTATATCCGGCATCGCGTGCAGTTGTATTTTTTTCTACGGCACGTTGTACATCATTTCCCGTGGATTTTGACAGGCTGATTCGAAATCCGGTCGTAAAATTGATCCGGCAGTTCAGGATTTCGAAAAAAGGATCGAGTCGAGCGAAAAAAAACCAACGAGACCGTGATTTCGCGAAGCTATCATTATTTCGGCGAGCGTACGTCTCCATTTCCCGAAGGCGCACGACGAACGGGTTCCCTTTGGGAGCTGATATGCTTAACGACAGTTATCGATCACCGGCTCCCCGAGCCGCAGGAGCAAACCTCTTAAAAATAATCTGCAATCTTTCGATGTAACCAACCGTGTTCGGGAGATAAATGGCTCCGGGCCCGGCGAACGGTAACTTTCGGATGCCTGACGCCCTCCGATCGTGTAATAAGTCTTGCCATAATATGCCCGGTTCTGTCGTGGCTCTCGCTTTTATTCCGAATCTCCTCGCGGGACTCCGGGAACAACCGCCGCCGTCGTCGGTAATTCATTTTAAAGAGGACCGTTCGCTCGGCGGACCCGCGCTCGCCGTCTTTAATATCGTAGCACCGATCGTTCCCCGTCGGGACGATCGACCGGCCACCACCCGACCGAATCGGAGAGCCGCGCTCTCCAATTAACGATAGCGATGCCAAATTCGCGCGAGATTGTCGCGATCGTTTAAGCGAAACCGCGGAGCCGAAGGCGAGGGCTTCGATTCGTCGGGGAACGCTGAAAATACTGGAAGGAAGCAGCGCGCATCCCGCATTTAGCGGAAGGCGATTCCGATTTGCCGGGAAGACAGCCAATCGGTTTATTCCCCGACTCGATCGTGCTCTCGCGATTTTATTCCTGGCCGGCTTGTAACCTTGATTCCGCCTCGCGTCGAGATCGATGAGAGCTGCAGCATCGGGCGAGGAAAAAGCGGTTACCGGAAAGTTTGTACGCCGCGCCGGTAGTTTAATTGCATTTCGGCCGGTTCATTTATATCAGTACCGGTTTAGACGGTGACGATTAACGGAGTGGACAGGCTCGGCTATTGCGCGGGCCGGTCCGATCCTCCGCCGTTAATGCCATCTATCACACTTTCGTTGCCCGAGCCCTTCCGGCCCGCCGCGATCCCTGAAGACGAATCGTGGAACGCCGCTGCCAGGCATCCGGCTGCTAAGCCGGCGCGTTGCACGAACGAGCAGCTAGCTGAACAAGAAATCAAAAATCGAATTTCGATTCGAATAATTACCTTTCTATGCAGAGACAATTTTCTACGAATCCGACGGCAAGATGATGGACTTCGACGCGATTGAACTCGAACATTCGCAGACAAACCCTTTATGCCCGGATAACCCTTCCCGCCCGCCCGGAACTTGAATGCGATGAATAGTTCGCGGACAAGTCTCCTTCTAGCCGGGCCGTGGTCTTTCACCGGGCTACTTTAATCCCGCGAAAAAATTCGATAGAGGATGGTATTCATTAAAAATTCGAATGGCGCTCATTCAAGTCGGCGAACCCGCGGCTTTTCGTACCTACCCTGCGAACTCGTTCGGTACAACGCTTCCCAATTACAATGGAACCGCGCGAATCTTTCGCGGCTTTTGTTTCCGTCTCCGACTTTCGGCTAGGAACGAAATGAATCGGACGGAAAGGAATGGAATGATCGGGGGTTGCTCCGAGAAGTTCCCGTGCAGCTGCACGGGAACCGTATAGAACTAGGCGCGTATAAAATATCACATTGTTGCTCGGCTAAACATACGACGGAGGAAGGAGAACATACGCGCAAAGCCCCATCAAACTCGACGATCGACGTTTCTACAATAGGCAGCCTCGCCGCGATCCGACCGCTCGTGTTTCAAAATACCGAAGCACGTCTTCCTGAACGGTAACTACGGAAAGCTTGATAAAAATCGATGCTCGAGGCTCGGTCGCGAGTGCTCTATTATCCGAACACTCATATTTGCCCGATCCGGAGAGTACTGCCTCCGCGCGGCGGATCGATTTTCGATCGGCGCGGCGCGCCGATTCGTTCTCCGGCGATCGAGGGGACCCGTTAATTGGTATCTCGGAAGAAAATTAGAATGCCGATGGCCGGGTGCGTGGAGGGTGCATTGTTGCGGCGGTCGTCCAGCGAGCTGGCGGCGATAGAGAAAGCAGCGGGCAGGCCGGTTCGGAGACTGGGCTAAATGCGAAGCTTGCTGTTTGCTCCGCGACGGCGCGGCGTGGCGCGGCGTGGCGCGGCGTGGCGCGGCGCGGCGCCCGATTAATTTCGCAGGCAATGCCTGCGGGCTCGAAGGACATTGGTAACGATTGTTCTCGGCTTTGTCGATCTCAAAACCGTGTAAACGCGCCGCCGTCGCTCTTGTGTATTTCCTAATTAAACTACCACTATGGGGAACGTCCATTCGCCGGAACGGACCGCAGACCTGCGAGGCCCTGCGTGGCCGAGAGCAGTCACCTTTTCCTGTCCGCATACTTCCATCAACGTTTCCTCCGCTTCCGACGCCGATGCGACGCGTTGCGCCGCCGTCGGCTGCTCGCGGCGGCAAGCGCGTTTGTCCGCGCGGTAATTAATTAACGGCTACGCCCTGCGCGATTTTTAATGACCTTGGAGACCGTGCCTAACTCCAATGCGCCCTCGAACGCGTCGGGCTTTGATCTTACGAGCACCTTTCGCTTCGCTAGAAATCTATGTAGCTCCGTCTAGTTCCATGTAGTTCTCCATGATTCACGTGTCTCTATAGTTTTACACGCTCCTGCATAGTTCTAGATAGTTTTACATAGTTCTACACGGTCCTACATAGTTCCACATACTTCCACATAGTTCTATATAGTTGTAAATAGTTGTACACAGATCTATACAATTCCAGAGTTTGGCATTATTCCAATAAAATAGCATTCGGACAACATTTTGATCGAGTCCCCACTTTTCCGATCCAGATAAGTTTCATAGTCCAAGTAATTCGTACTAATTTCCGCGAAAAGCGTAGCTCCGCCGGCGAAGCAAGGTTCAATGCCAAGGAGAATCGTGTATCTTTATCAATTTATTTGAGCGCATTGGGGATAGCGTGACCCGCTGATAAGGCCCTGAGTAACGTTCTTATTTGCCGTCGCAACTCATTGGGGGGTCACGCCAGCCACTGTAATGAATGGAAGCACGAATCTACAGGGTGGCGGCGAACACCCGGTACACCAATCTTCGCGAAATAGACGGGCTCGCTCTCCCGTCTTACCGATATCTCTCGGATCGATACGCCGGAGGACAGGCATCTTTTGACAATTTGCTACCGCCGCGGAACTTCTTCTCCCGGCAACTAATTTTTCCGCCATCTGGGCCGCGCGCCACTTTCGCCAAACTGCCGTGACACACGGTACTGAAATTTCGTTGCCTCCGACTCTTCCAATTTGAAACAGAAAGGTGAATACAATATACGATGAAACTCGGCGAACTCGCGTCGATGCGTTCTGTGCATGTCGAGCGAGGCGATTTTTATCCTTGCATGACTGTAGCACTGCGAGTGATACAATATTTCTGCACAAGGCTAGACTATGCAGCACTTAGACTCTACTATAATGGACTATACAGTACTTACACTGTACTATACAATATGTGTACTTATGATAGAGCCATTATATAACACTGTACAGTATTTATACTTGTTATACAGTGTAATATACTATGCCTATCGTCGCAGCCAAGGAGAGAAGGTGAACTAAACTCAGTCGGCCATAATTCGTCGCGGCCCGTTCCCGCCTCAGCTCGTGCGAACGAATTCGCGCGGTTCTACGCGAAGCAATAAAAGTAGCGACAACGTTCGCGACTACACGCGTGTATTTAAATTGAGGGGAGGGGCAGGGCGTATCGCTGGCGACCGCTTAATAAGCTTTATTCGGCGGTGGCTTGTTTAAGGGAGAGAACAGCGGCGTCGGCGGTAGTCGGCGGTAGTCGGCGGTGTTGGCAGTGGCAGCGGCGGGGCGCCGGCATAAATATCAGCGGGCATTATTAATAACTCGGGGTAATTTTACGTAATTGAAAATGCCTAAGAAGGGCTGGTCCGGCATTTTCCTTCGCCAGGTATTCTCGCCCATTCCTGAACTTAATGCCGGCCTTTTTTCCTATTTTCCACGCTGGAAAAACTCGGCCAGCCCCGCATAATGGACCCCTTCCTACGCTCCTGATTCTTCGCTCCGTTTCTATCACGCTACGCACGCATACCTGCCGCGAGACGGCGGAGAGGAGAGAGGAGAGAGGCGAGAAATTCCGATTTATAGAGATTTCGAGCCTTTCACGTGCCTACACAGAAATAACTCGACGCTCTCGCTACGCGACCACGCGATATTAATAATATCGAGAACTTTCAAAGACCTCGCGCCCTCGTAAACTGCATTCCCCGAACATTCTGTTTTACTTAGCGAACTATGCCGACGATGGGTTTCCGATTTTCGAAAAGTCGAACGCCTGTTTTCCAGCTTCGATCTTCCGGTTTAGCTCGGTCTTACTCGTTTTCGTCGGCAACGATCGTCTGCGATGATGCATTTTGCTACGCGATACTATATGCGCCGCGATTTCGCGGGAACCGGGGATGGAGATCCTCTCGGAAATGGGGCAGATTCGAGCGTCCGTAGAAACGGTGGGAAATTTTTTTCACGGATCATACTACCGGGGATTTCAAGATTGAAGTCTCCTCTTTGTAAAGACCTCTTAAATCTTGATTTACGATATTTTTCAAGTCATTTCACCGACCTCCGAACGGAGAGTGTATCGCCTTACGCTGGCAATGCAAGAGAGTAGGATCGAACGTCACGATCTTCGATCTATAAAACGGCTGGAAAAAATCGCAGATCAATCCTTAATACGGCGTTGGAAAGAGGAAACTTTAATCTCCGAATCTACGGCAGTTGCAATACCGAGACAAATTTTTCGCCGTTTTTACGGATGCTCGAATCCGCGCCACTTTCGAGGATACGAACATCCTTTGTTGCTCCTAGAGATGAAGTTCAATTGTACGATACCAATCGTCATACTAAATTCAGCTATGCGGCAGCAAAGGGCGTCTTTCGAACTACGCGTTCCCATATTTGAAATGCAATACACCTGTCGGGAGCCTTTCAGACACGGCTCTTTCCGAAGCCCCGTTTTCCCGCTGTAATTAGATTGCCGTTGCCCCAAGATCACCTGAAATCTTTCGAGATCGAGCAAAGATAAACTTGTCTGTAACTCGTCGCGCTAGTGTAGCCCTTAAAGAGGAGCACAGTCGCCTCGATCTATCAGTATTCAGCGCGTAACGCCCGGGGGAAACGAATTCGAATAGCAAACGAGCCTCTGAACGTCTTTATCTCGTCGCGGCTCCGGCCGGCTTTTATTTCGCTAAATAAATTATAAACAATAAAGCAGACCCGTCGTCTGAACGGCGGCCGCATAGGCGTAGGAGTGGCCTGAAAATTTCAGCAGGCCGGAAACCGTGGCCCATTACCGAGAGAAAGAGGCCGCGGCGCGGTTTATTGGACTTGGACTCGAAGACAGATCTTCTCCTAGGAAGAAGTTGCTTTAATTAATTGAAACATTTTCGTGGTCGCTGCCTCTTGTCCTACTCCGGCGAATTCGCGGAGCTTCTTCGGGGCCGAGACTCCGGCGGAGAACACTCCTGGAAAATGCCGTGTGTGCCGAGGGATCGGCAAACAAGGATTCCCGTTTTCCGAATTCTCATATTTCGATGGAGCCGAATAGTAGAGCAGCGCGGCGGAGCTAAAAAAGATCGTAGTTTTTCAACCGGTTATAATAGAACGACCCGTGAGAGCGCGCACGTTTTAATTCGAGAAAGACGCGCCCGTATCGGCAAATATTAAACGACACGGCTCTCCCATTCGCGCCACGAGGAATTACCTAGCCGTTAACCGAAATTTATCGCTCGTTCCGGTAATTCCGAACAGATCTCCGAAAATTGGGACTCGCATAAAGATCCGCGGCGTAATCGTTATTTAGAAAACCCGTCGGAGGGGCTGGGGCGGACGGGACCGGGAAAAGTGTCGGCAAAAAAAGGTAGCTCGAACAGTCAATCATTACGCGACGCGACGAGCTGTCAATATATCACAGGGAAACACAGTCGGCGCGGAATCACGTTCGCGGAGAGCTCATATCGGGATTACGATTTATCACTCGTTTAACGCGTGCTCGGATCTTGCATCTGAGAGGAGGCCCGCATTAAATCAATGACAGGGAGCGCCGCTAAACGCCGGGCAACGTCGCCGTCTACGCTCAACACTCTGCACTATCCACTCGGCACTCTGCGCTCTACACCGAAAATTAGAGTCGAATGCTTTTATTAGGGGCTGGAGACTCGAACACGGCACGGCCAACAATCGAACCTGTCAAAGCGGTCGATTCACACGCTCGCTGCTACATTGTTAGCTGCGGGCTACACCCTGCTGCTGCAGGCAGGAAGAAACCGAACGTGTACCGTTCCGCTACCGCTATTTGCCGATTTTACGCCGAAAAATTAGCCCCTTTCTGCGTACACAATGCGAAACTTTCGCTAATTACGCTCCCGAGGATTTTCATGCGAAACTCGTCCCGGAGCTCTCCGTCAACGGTGCATTCGGAAGCGTAGTTGCGCGTTCGGGGCTTTTGCATCGCGTCGATATATAGTTCGAAAGACGCTCTTTAATTCTGTGCGACTCGATTTAGGGTAGTTCTTAGCCGGCGATTAGTATCGCGAGATTAACATCGCCTGGTAAGAGCAACCGAGGATGTTCGCATTTTCGAAACCGGCGCGGATTCGAACGAAAATTTTTGTTTCGACTGTAACTACGACGGTTTCGAAGATCAAAGTCTTCTCTTTGCAACAACGTCTCAGAAATTGTTCTACGATTTTTCGTAACGGAATTATTTAACAAAGTTCGAGAACAAGTCCAACGATGAAGAAACCTATCGCTGCGATGAGACCACTTACCATTCAGACGTCGATAAAATGACTTTAAAAAAATCGCACACCAAATTAAGCTATGTCGTTTTAAAGAGCAAACTTCAAGCTTCAAATCCGCGTTAGTTCGATCTAGAGAAAAAATTTTCCAGAGATTCTGCGGCCGTTTAAAGTCACCCTCCGAGAACGTCGCAAAAGTACCCGAGACACGGTCCTCCATTTTGAAAGACAACCGGCCAATCGCTGAGAAGAATCGAGCAGCAATTTTTCGAGATCATTCGAGAGGAGCGTCCTCGAGATTGTTCCGCGGATGGATCGAATATATACAACTCGGTCCGAATAAAGTGAACCGAAACTTGCGGGTCGCCGTTTGAATATTCACCGAGGCTCCCGTTGACTGATTAGAAATTGCAGAGTAATAGAACGAAACTACGATAAGTTAGGATCGCTGCAAGTACCGAAAGACAAGCACGAAAAGTTGGCCGTGCCGGAGAAGGTGGATGGATGGCGAGGGTGCAGGCGAGGGCGCGAGAGGGGCCGGGAGGCGAGGGACGGGGCGAATGCATTCGTTGGGGTCTTGTAAATATACGGGGACGCAGGGAACGCCACAAGTTCCTCGTAAGACACTGCTTCTCATCCGTATACCGGCACCAGTTGGCGCATGCATCATCCCCCGCGTTTTCTACCACGTTATTCCATTCTAGCAACGTAATCCGCATTCTCCGTTTTACGCTGCAGAAATATCGAGGGAACGTGGCCGGCCTGGCTTCGCTGCCAAACTCTTTCGGACATCGTGTCAGCCATACCTATGTACCTATGTACTCGGCCATGTATACCTAGCCGCTCTAAATCGGCCTCATAAATATCATCATCGATTACAGCCGGCCGCGTCACGGTAAATTCTTCTAAAACGTCGATCACTGTTTCGACCATTCGCTGCCGAACCCACGTCGCCAAATATCGAATAGGCTCGGCGCGTCGCCTACCCTCTTCGCCGATTCGTCATTTTTAAACTCGACAGAATTTACCTCTCGCAGAGATTCACAGTATCCATCTCTTTTCAACGATACTTTCAATTTTATCTATTACGAATTAATACGTCGAATTTTCGCTTCTGTTGTTTACCGATCTAAATTGTGCTTACCCGACCAAATCTATCGTCGATCTAATTTAGAGTCGACTTGTTTTAAAGCGGCTTGGTATTTTGCCCGCTCGTTTATTCAACAGCATATTTGTCCGCTCGTCTCGCTAAACAGGGATTTCTTTAATAATCTCAGCGAGACGAAAATAGCGCGCTCGTTTTCCGATTCTTTGAACACGAGCTCCGCAAATTATACAAGCCCGATGAAAAAATGATCGATCAGCGGATCGCAAAGGAGTCCGAGATCCCTGGTGGCTGGCCGTCACAGGGCAATAATTATTCGTTAATGAGCCGGTAATTCGCCGGGAAGAAATCCAAGATGCGTGACAGTAATCCGATTACGAGCGCGTCATGTAAATACAAGAATTAGCGGCGAATATTTCGGGGAATATCCGTTGTCGGATTTAATGCGGCCGCCTCTCCCCCGCGGATCGCTGCGACCGGGATCGCTAATTATAATTGTAACGCGATAAAAATCGAGCGACGCGCGTCCCAGCCGGCGAAAAAAACTGCTGAAAGATTCCGCGGCAATTAAAATAACGCGGCGCGTTCGCGGCGACGCGCCGCTGCGGGACACGTTCGAATTGATTCCGTTTACGCGACGCGAATAATACATGGAAAATCGCGTTTTCGAAATTCCGGTATAATCCAAACAGCAAATTACTCGTCGAGGTGTTCGAGCGTTTCGTATTATACGCCTCGAGTTCGACGGATTCGGTTTCCGAAATACGCCGGCCGGGCCCGACGCGATCGACGCATTCGTTCGTCAAACTGTTGCGACCATGATCGCGGCTTTGTCGTCGTTATAGATCGCAACAATCTTGCACAACTCACGGACCACTATCTCCACGACTGTGCCGATTACGATGTTTATAACGAGATTTGTTCAGCAATTTTCGGAACATCCGTGGAAATGGCAAACGAGCTTCGTCCAGGATAGAATAACAATACCTGTAGAAACGGTGGAGAATTTTTCTTTCGAACGAAATTACCATGGATTTGAAGATCGAAGTCTCCTCTTTAAAACGATGTCTTGAAAATTGTTCTACGATTTTTTCTAGCCGTTTTATTTAATAAAAATGGGGGACAAGTCTCCATTCTTCAAATATCCATTATGGAGATCTGCCGTGTATTTGGACTTCGATAAAGCGACTTTAAAACAATCGTTCGGTAAGATCAACTATGTCATTTTAAAGAGCAAAGTTCAAGCTTCGAATCTGTGGACTGGGCGATGGCTGCGTAACAAAGGTGACGATTGGTGTAGTAAGATTGGAACTGATTTTTCGAGATGTTTCTTGCAGACTTGTCAGCTCTTTCTTTATTTTGCATAAAGATCCCCAGTCCTAGATAGTGTGCAGTATTAATTGCCACTGTCAATTTGTCTACAGTACCGTCTACGATACTCTCTATAGTCTATATTACCGGCTATAGTAAAGTCGGTAACGTGCCTCGTGCGGCAGATATCGGAGCAAACCGAACTTTTGAAAGTAATTCAGAGACAAGTTCCGCTTTGCTCGCCGTAAAAATTTGATTCTCCCGAATGTTCAGTGTCCCCGAGGAGTCTTTGACAAAGCGTGACCAACAAAGACAGGAATTCCTTTCGGGTTGCCGAGCGAATTGGCCGTTTCGAAGCATTTGCGCGCGAGTTTCTCGAAAACGGGGCCCCGACGCGACGCGACGCGAAGCGAGAAAATTTCGTTCTACGTGTTCGACCCAATTTGGCGTGCTGCGGAATTTTCAGTAGACGCTGCGGCGCACAAAGCACGTGCCGAAACAACGGTAGCACACATATTTATTAACCAAAGCGCGCAAAGCCGGGTCGTCGCCTAACAAGTTGAGACACGCTGTCGCCCGTCAAAGTTGACGCGTTAATTACAGAATGTGTTCGAAATAACGAGCGGATCTTCGATGGATCTCGTTAAGAGGGCCGGAGCAGTGGCCTGATTGGTTCGCGATATTCTCGGAAGCTTCCGGATCATTAAACTATGCCGGAAAACGGGCGAGCGCTATGCCTGCTCGGACGACGACGCGTTACCCTTCGATAATCCGCTTCGAATTCCGAAACGCGATCCACGGTTATGTCGCCGACGCTCCGATTCTGATTTTTAGTCGGTTCTATACAAACCGGATCTCGTTAGCGATCATTTCTCAACTTTGATCAAATAGAACACGCTGTCGCGCGAACGAGAAATTTTCGGAATAATAATATAAGAGACGATCGATTGTCGTCTCCGTTCTTATTAAATAGAATAGTTTTAAAAAATCCTAGATCAAGTTTCGGGCACACATTACAAAGAGGAAGCTTCGATCTTGAAATCTGTGGCAGTTTCGATTAGAAATAAAATTTTTTAATGATTTTAGAGGCATCCGAACTTGCAGTGTTTTTTGACGGAAGACGCATCTTTGGTTATTCTTAAAAGATCGCGATTAATTATGCCACGTCAGCGATCGAGTAAAGGCTAACCTAATTTAATTATGTAGGGTTAAAGTGCGCGTTTTAAACTACGGTACGAAGTAATGAACCTGTTGCAACTCTTTTAAACATACTCTTTTGCGAACCCTTCCTTCTTAATCCCCCATTCTTAATTCTAGTTGATATAGTATTATACACTATGATATAGTATCTCGCGAAAGCAGCTTACATGGAAATGAATTATGGAACACGAAAGTAGAAGCTTCGAGCTTGAAAATGAGTTTCGGTTCATTGTCCTTCGACTTTTTTTCACGAAATTACAACATCCTGAACGCGAACGATTTCTGGGACATTAAAAATCCGGGATGCGGACGTTTCTCGGTAATTCGATAAATATTAATTACTCGACTGTAACGCGAAGTAAACTGCAATAGGCAATGCACAAACGGAAGAATTCCTCTCTTCTGTAGAGCAGTATAAAAAAAGGTATCCGAAACTCTACATTCCAACTTGCCGTATTCGTTCTCGAAAATGGCGCGGATCCAAATACCTGTAAAAATGGTGAAAAATTTTTCTCGCAATTCAAACTACGGTAGATTTAAAGATCAAAGTTTCCTCTTTACAATGCCGTCCCAAAATTTGATCTCCGATTTTTTCCAACCGTTTTACAAGCCGAAGATCGAGAGCAAGTTCGATCCTACAAAACCCTCGTAGATTAGGTAAAACACTCTTCGTTCGGAGCTCGTTAAAATGACTTGAAAAAAATCATACAACAAGAAGAACTAGGTCATTTGAAAGAGCAAGCTTCAAGCTTCAAATCCATGATAGTTTGACCTGGAACAAAAATTTTGCAAAGATTCTGCAGCCGTCGAAATTCGCCGTCTGCGATACGCTCGGATAACGAGTTATGGCCGACTTGAATTTTTCTCAGCTCCTAGCATAAGTTTGCGAGAAATTGGCTGGCCCAACGACCTTAATAGGATAATTGCTGGGAAGAATCTAATGGCAGAGGTAACCCGGGGTTCGCTGATAGGGTTCGCGGCGTGAACATTAGAGCAGACGGCGACGGCGACGGCAGCGTCGCGTCGCGTCGCCTCGGTGTGAGGCCGCTGTAAAAAGCACTCGAGAATAGACCCGCGGTTATGGGATTCCATAACGACGAGGCGGGTGTATATAGGTATAAGTAACACCCGTAGCTTCGTCGTACTTTTCACCGGCTTTTTCGCCTCTTTTTTTCCCGCGGAGCGTTTACTCCCGGCAAAAATGAACGTAATAATTACTGAGCGCTCTGCTTGACGCGCAATTTTCGCCCCTGTCGTTCCGGCTACACCCTCGGCGCACGGCCGTACGTTTTATGAGCAGGGAAAATCTAAAATATCCGTGAAATTACAGCTGCCGGCTTGTTCCCGGGTCGGATTTTCCCGAGAACAGCTTCCAAACTGACCGTGACTTCCCGAGCCCCGCGTTTCGACGATGCGGTCCTTCGATATCTTACTCGCTTTTTAACGATCAGCAAACCAATACGTCGGACAGAAATCGTCGTCCTTTTCAGGCAAGTCTAATTATCCGGAGATAAAAGATACCTCTGACTTGACAATGCGCGAGAAAGAAGGAGCGAATGATAAAAAACGCTAACGCTTTCTAGGTTGATTAAAATGAAAAAGTATAATATTACATTATTATTTCATTACATTAGTATTACTATTTTATTACATCATTATTATTATTATTATTTTATTATATTACTTTTATGACTTAATATTACTTTCCCCTTTTATCTCGTACTTTATATTACACTCTATTTTAATATTATACTTCATATTACATTATATCTTTATATCCTACTTAATACTGTATTCTATTTTTATACTATAATTATATGACTTGTCCGCTTAATTAATAATCATATGACTGCTTCTATTTAAACAGGAACAATTATTTTCCTTGCTTCCATAGTGCAGTAATAAAAACAAATTCGCGTCGACCAACTCCTCCAAAATTAGCCTCGCATCCTAAAATATCGCACGCTTGTTGTTTAAACAAAAAGCGAGAGTACAGCTAAACGAATTGTCCGGTCGACCTATACGTGTGGGAAATATTAGTCGAGGGTGGGCCATCTTTGACGTCACCTTTAGATGACAGTATAAGGACGCCGAATGCTGGGAGTGACCGAACGAAGAGTGACAAGGTGTACAGGGTGGGCAGGAATTCGCGGGGTAGCTAATAACGTAGTCGGAAGCTGACGCTGGTGCGTCACAGGATCGAACGGAACGGCTGGAATGAATTTCCGTGCCGCGATAAAAGGTTAATCGCATGCGTCGGTTAGGCGCCCTGCAGGACCGATGGAATTCGGCGTTACTTTCGCTCCCGTTTGCCGATTCGCTCGGCGGCGGATACGTTGTTTAGATTTAGGCCAACTCCTCGTGGATGCAGCGCCGTAGCTCGCGCGCTGCAGAAAATCAACTTGTCTGCATGCAAACGAGCGACATAGTATTCGCGCGATTCGTTCTTACGCATGCATTACGGAGCGAAACAAGATTCCTACGCAAATGTTCCCTATTCTTTTCGAATATAGTTCGGCTCCTCATTTCTGGGCGGAAGTTGTGCCGGCGTCACAAAACAGCGGGACACGAACTTTCGAAAAAGTCAGAGTCAATGAGCAAAGTTTCCCAATTAGAAAGTAGCAGAGCTCGTTGAGAATGTTGCAACGCGCGGGACGCGGAATACAAAATTGCAGCGGCGCGAAATCCGCGATCTTCGGACCTCTGTAATCTCGCGAGAAAAAATCGTAGGGAAATCTGCGCTAGCTCGTTTTAAAGCTCGAAGCATCTACTTTCGAATCCCCTGACTCGTTTTTCTCGAAAGCCGCGTGTCGTTGCGCGAACGCGCGCGTAACCGAAGCGTCCTCTCGCGAACGTCATTGCACTGATTCGGATAACAAAGAGTTCGTTCGACGTAGGATAAAATGGAGAGAAAAAATCGTATCCTGGCTTTCGATAACTCGCTTTAAAGAGGAAACTTTCTTCTAAAATGTCACCTAGATCTGAATTCGCTAAAAAATTATGTAATCGTTGTACGCTTCATTGAATTTATGGGAGAAGGGCTGAATCCTCCATTTGCGCGTTTGTCCTAAAGAAGACTTCTTCATTCCACAACCGAGATACGATCTTCCGGGAAAGTTTTGTAGCTTAAGAGAACAGGTTTCAGGCTTCAAAATTAAGCAAGGTAGACTCCTCTACCATTTTTTTCCGCTAAGATACAGCGGTTCCAAAATTAACAATTTCCGAGGCGAAGTTTTCTGTTGTTTTTAATTACCGCGCACCGAAAAAGACTGTTCTAAATATTGTTTCCAGCATCGTAGATGCGCGAATCGCTTGGCAAAAGCTTCGTGCTTGAAAACGAGGTAAGATAGACCGCTCTACGATTTTTTCTTCCGGAGTTACAGCGGTTCGAAGATGAACAATTTTTCAGGCAACGTGTATCGCATTTGGGCTTTAATTAACGCGCGCTGCGATTAAAGACTGTCCCGAAACAATCGTCGGATATCGCGGATCCATGGATCCCCGAGGGGAGCGATGGAATGTTACACTGAAGCAGCAAATTGTTCGCACAGAGAGCCGGACCGAACGGAATTAATTCGCGACGCGTGCAGCGCATCGCATCGCATCGCATCGCATCCCAGCGCAGCGCTGCGGCGAGAATTCTCGGCGCGCCGTACGCGAGAATGTTTCGAATCAACACGATCGGAGGTTCTCTTCTTACTGCTCCTAATTACGGATTATCGTCTCGCGACACAGACGGCTGGGAACCGACGAAACATCCGAGGACAGCCATCTCTCTCTCTTTCTCCCTCTCCCTCTACCTATTCCGATCCCTGCAGGAACACGAGTCTTAAACGGCGCAACACCCTCTCTGCGAAGGGTTCGGCTGCTTTTGGAATTCGCTGCGGAATGCAGCGAGTATCGATTCTCCTGCAGTCGAACTCTAATAGCTCCGAAATACGTGTAGCAGACGAGTAGAAAGGTGAATCGTTCCTCTATTACTCAACTTTCCTGACGTATCCGCGCGCCCGCGCGCGCCTCTACACGCCCCGACGCCTCGGCGCAATCAACATTCTGCTGCAACTTTGCTAACCTTAGCACTCGTCGTTCTCGCTGGCCGTCCGATCTTTGAATATTTTCAATTACTGCGCTGGACAAAGTGTTCAGCGAGTCGCAATTCTCGGACGAACCCGATCCTTCCGATTACCGAAGATTGAACGTTGCGTATTGGTCAGTGGATATTAGCTGTACAATGCTGACCGGGAAGTAGCGAACATTTGGTATTGAACAGTGGATTTTGACCATTCGATATTAAACCTTGGATCAGGAGGTAGTGTGTTGTGAATGGTGTACATTTTATTTTGGACATTGAATATTAAATATTGAATATTAAATATTGAATATTAAATATTGAATATTAAATATTAAATATTAAATACTGAATATTAGATATCGAACATTAGATATTGAACATCACGTATCGAGCACTATATACAGGTCAATTCCAGTATTATATAAAAATATTGCATGGATAAAATATTAAACTAAATCGCCCCGAGAAACGAAATGGAACTCGAAAACTCTGAAACGCTTTACAAGCGGCGAATGCAAAAGCAAACGATCGAGCTTCCACAGAATTGCTGGTTGCACAGGTTAGTGCACTCGTAGCTCGATAACAATTTGCGGAGTGTTAGACAAGAGAGCGTGCAGAAAGTTGTATATACAAGCACCGGATTTGATCCGGCAGCGTCGCAAAGAAATTAAAAGAAAAGCTCGGTCGGTTTTCATAGCAGGTGCAACATTTTCTGCTTCTAATTAGACGAAACGCAGCGATGCGCTCGAACGTAGCAATTTGTTAGCGTAGATTCGGCGGAGCTACTTCCCGAACGTATATATATCTATACATATATATATATATATATCGTGGTAGGAAAACGGCGGCCGTCGGTTCATCCTCGAGCAGGAATCGATCCCTTTCTCTTTCGAAACTGCGATGCGAATTACAGAGAAAGAACACTCGGCGAACCACATCTGGACGCGTTTTACCTCGACGAAAACATTCCTTTGCCGACATAAAAGATTCCCCTTGTCGAATAAAAAGCAGCCGTTGATCAATTTCCCGATTCTTTCCTCCCTCTCGGCGAAACCGGGATTCCTTCTTTAAAGAACTTTCCGCCGAGCAAAAAACCCTCCTGCCACGAAAAATTCTCAAGTGTCGTGCTCCTCGAGTACAAAGCACACATATTTCATCAGGAACATCTTTTCTTTTAGAGGAATATATACATGCACGCGTACACGGTCCCGTCATTTGTTTCGCCCGCGGAGTAGCCGATCCTTCGCAACTCCCAAGTTTTCTAATAACGTAACCATTTTCCTTTCCGCCGGAAGTTGCTTCAGCCGGTCCGCTGAAAAACCGGTTCGCGCGGCAAAATAAAACGTTCGACATTCGATCGCCGATACTCGATGCTCGACATTCAGTGTTCAATATTTAGTAGATATTCGATGTTCAATGCTTAATATCCAATGGTCTATTTTCAATGATTTTCGCCCTGTGGTCAATTTTATACGGTCAACATACTCAACAGTGAATGATGAATGTGCAACGTTCGATATTCAATGGCGAACATCCAAGGTTTAATTTCGAGAATATTTCATTTCCAATGTAAACATTCAATGTTAAATATTCAACGTTAAATATTTAATTTGGATTATTCAATGCTCGATACTCGGCGCACAATGCTCGATATCGAGCGGCCAATATTCACTTTCCCGAGGAATTCCTCCGGCGGCGTCGATTTCCGTCGACCGCCGCCGAAACCAGAAAATATTTGGAAACTGCAATTTTCGGCGGTTTGCGTCGACAAAGAAAAACACGATTTCCGGCCTACGGCGCGCGCGTGTTTTTTCAACGTCTCGGAGATCAAACAGGAAAACTGCTCCGGCAAACGCGGACGCGTTCGGTTTTAAGCGGGCGAGTGTCGCGCCGCGAGTATTATACACTCGTCGTGTCCAGGCCTCGGGGAGAGTTCATCGCATCGGCTAATTATTTATTAGCAGCCGCGAGTAACGCTCTTTCGGCCATGTGAATAAGTAACCGCCATTAAACTTGAGCATGTAGGCGATATGTCTGTCGGGAGTAGCAGAGTGCTTCCGGCCCGAGTACGACTTTTACGAGCGCGCTGTAAGACTATCGTCCTTAGTACTCCGTCCCATTTCCTCTTTGTTTTCTTGCGAGAACCCGCGACCGGCTCTCCCCGATAAAAAACAAATTTCTCCGAGAACCATCTCGAACATCCGAGCGTTTTCATATGCTTCGACGTTCCCGCTCCTCGCGACGCGTCGCGACGTGACTTCTTTTATTTGGCCAGCGTTACTTCCGCGCTCCCAGGACCTCTCCCGTCTTCGATCTTCGCCTGTCTTGCTACGGAGAGGCGAATTCCTTTTTCCTTCCGATGGATATTTTATTATTTACAATCTATTTCGCGCGGCTCGGCGAAAATATTCGGCGATTTTTAACGAGCACTTTTCGTTTAGTGCCTCGTCACGGTTCGGTCATTTTCTTTTTTCGAGCAGCTCGGAACCGTTTGCTTTTAGCTCGTTTACGATGCGAAATGGATTTATTCGAACAGCGTACCCTGCCTTGCTTAAACTCCGCTCGTTTTTCCGTTTCGGATACTGCCACGCATCTTTCGTTCCTTCCCGTTTGCGCTGTAAAATGGATTCATTTAAGCCTCATACGTTCCTTCGTTTAGATACTTTAGAAGCATTATCGTATTTTATTTCTCTATAATGCGAGCCTCCTCTGCATTTTTCTTGCCGGACGGATTCTTTTGATCAGTGTATTCTTCTCTCGAAGGAACGGGGGAACTATATATTCCTGGTTGTTTAGCTCTCGAAAGACGCGTAACGATAGTATATTATAATAAATATACGGAAGCACGAGGGACTCCGAGTTATCGTCTGACCAGAACGCCGCTCCAAGAATCACATGTTTCCGAAAGTTCTCGAAGACGCCCGATAGAATCGCGTGCCAATGTTTTTGCTGTATATTCATCCGGTAAATCAGCAATTCGAAACAGCTATTCTGAATTTTCCTTCGAGAATGCAACGGCGAATGGACGAGGAGCTCTCTGCCGGTGTCCAGGAGTTGGCAGAGCGTTCGACTATCGTTAACCCAAGCCGAAATACGGATACATTTATCCGCGATACCGGCTACAATTTCCAACAAACGTCTCAGAATGCGGAGGTTCGAGTACAGGAAGGAGACGCGCCGCGAATAGGGTTCTTCCGGCGACCGAAATCAGTTCTCCAATAGGAAACCTTGTATCGCAACAGTAGTCTATTAATTTTGAATCCACTTACCAGATCTCCGTGCCGGTCCGCCTGGTATTCTCGTTTTCTGGACCCCATTGTCGTCGGTCAGTCAGCGGTGTTCGCCTAACAGGTGTACGTGCTCTCTGGAAATGAAAAAACAACCGGCGCAATTTTTATCCAATAGAATGATGGGCGAAATGGAATTCGTTTTCGTAGAACCTCCTCTGTTTCTTTCGCTTCGCGCGAACGAGGTTTATTTTGCACAAAAATTGGCCGTTGCCTACTGGCTATGTCCCATTGATCGTTAAGGATCGAATTTTGGACAGTGAATTCAACATTGAACATTCATCATTCGATGTTAAACCGTCACCATTAGGTAGCGTACACTGAATATCGAACATTTAATTTTGAAAATCGAATATTGAACATCGAATATTCGATATTGAACAGTAGCTATTAGATATTGAACATCAAGCTAATGTCTAATAAGCTAATGTCTTTGACCAGACAAGCTAATATCTGAGGATGAATCAGGTAAATGAAATAATAATTCCCACGAAGCTCGGCAATATCTAACAACGAACCTCGAAATCAAATTTGAGTGCAGAGTTTCTGCGAAACCTCTTATAATTCGAAACTGGCACATCGATTCTGCCGAAAGACGAGAAAGCAACCAGCGCCCAACTACGCGTGCTAGGTGTACAGTAATTAATAAACGTAGTCAAACTTTAACCTAACCGCATCGAGTGGTCGAACATCTCCCAAAGGTAATGGTTTATAACCGTGTTGACCCGCTATCCCGACACCATCGGCGCACCAAACGACGAAAAACTGGCGGACCTCCGGTGTGCGACGATGAGTAGCCAAAGGATTTCACGCGTTCGTGACAACGAAGGATAATTGTAATTTGAAACGATACAAAGATCAGCGCCGAAACTACCGGCTGGGTCAAAATGACTGGATCCGCGATGCTCGAAATTCTGAAGACTCGAAGAACGATCGAATAGGTATCGAATAAAATCCATTAGCAATCTTAAAACGATCGAAGTCTGTTTTTGAGTATTTTGTTGAATTATTTCTTTTAATACAGGGGTCTTTTAGTAATAATCGAATTCTTAGGGCGCACTGCGCATAACAAATGGAACTTGGCCGTGGTTAACAGCTTCGACTAGAATTAGAAGCACGATTTCGTTATTGACTTTCGTAGCAGAATTTAGGTTAATGAATTTTAAATAAAACTAACATCGATTATAATAAATTTCTAATTAAAAATTTATATATAATGAACCTTTGCCCTATATATAATGAAAGAGTTTCAGCGAGAACTTTGAAATTCTACCAGATTGGTATCGCACGATCTTTTACGATCCCAGAGAAATCTGTGACGTTGATTCCCGGTTCCGTGATCGACCCGGGTGAACAGAGTCGGCGAACACGTCGGCAGAGGCACGAATCCACGCAACAAAGCAGGTTTGCCCAAAGTATGCCATTTATTTACGTAGCCATCGAACAGATCCGAGCAGAGAGAGAGCCCGACTGCGGATATCTCGAAAATAGACCGACAGCTCTAACTATCGCGAATTTCTCGGCGGAAACACAATGACGTCTCGATCGCGGGCGCAGTTTGGAACTGTGTCGAAGTTTCTCTGTAACTGTAACAACGCCATGGCACCCTGTGCTGCAGGGGATCCAGCGGCCGGGCACCGGGCACCGGGCCCCGCGCCGTAGCCTCTGGACCTTTTCGCGGTAATCTTAGACCTCCTCCAGCCGAAGAGCACACATTTACTTAACCCTACCATCGTAGTCGCCTTGGATCACTCTAGGCGAGTCTCGTGAATCCCGCTGAAACTCCCCGACCACATTCAAAGCTGGCTGTCGCTTCTAAGAGGAGCAGCTGTTATGGTCGAAATCACTTTTCCCCCTCCTTTCTCTGTTCTGGCTCCCGTGGCCTTCTGTCTCCTCCCTCTCTCCCTCTCTCCCTCTCTCTCTCTCTCCCTCTCTCCCTCTCTCTCTCTATCTCTCTCTCGGGCCATCCCCATTTCGCAGCTACCCATTTCGCCAGGTTCGCAAGCCAGCGCCGCGATTACACCTTGCTCTCGAGTGTAGCCGACACTCCTCGGGGAAGACCCTCGGGGGCTTACGTGCTCCCACCGATATCCGAAATACTTTTGCAATAATCCTTCCTTCCTTCCTTCCTTCCCTAGACCGTCCTTCCACTCTCCAGCATCCTTTCGATCCGACCTCGTTCGCAACGCCTCCTGTACACACTTTTAACACCTAGCTGCCGGAGCTCTCCAGGGACTCTGTCTCGGTTAGGCGTGATTCGTTCGAGAGAATGCGACGGCAGTCGATGGCGCAGCTATTTTTACAGAATGCGCGGCCAATATTCAATGCCCAATGCCCGTTGGTCAACGCTCAATGCCCGGTGTACAATTTTTCAATATTTAACGATCGATACCGAACGACAAGTATTCAAAGTGTAGCATTCGTTGGTTAATATTCGATGCTGAATAACCAATAGTACAATGTTTAATATCCACTGGTTAATATACAATCGTCGACATATATAATGGCCGATAATTAACATGTTGTACAGTATCCAATGTTTAATATCCAATAGTCAATGTCCAGTGTCTGCTATCCAATGTAAATTATGCAAAGCAGAAATCAATGTTTATGCAGTTTCTGCTGCCTACAGTCGATGCAGAAAATGTGGATACACTGGATAGAGATCCTAATTATAACGTGTTAACAAACACTGGTGGATATAGTGAGATCTAATTAAAGGATCGAATGAAAAAGGGCTGGGTCGATGAAAGGGCTCGCAAATCGCACGCCGCTCGAAACCGAAAGGCGAATTCCGGTAACCGGCGGAACCTTTAGAATATCGTGGAAGGTGCTCGAAAGTTATTCAGCCCGAGTTCAAAGTGTAAACTAATAACGACGTTTTAAAGCTCTAATATTCCCGCGGTGCGGCGCGACTCTCCGACTCGTTGTACAGTAGCGGTCGTAAGTTTCAGACAATGAATTTTCATTTCGGTTGCACACGTATCGCAGAACTGCTAGTTGTTCATTTCGTTCGTTTCGCTCAATTAATCTAAAACGTAGGGCTGCGAAATTTATCTCTACGAGACAGTGCCAAAGAATTATTTCCAAGCGATTCTATACGTCGGACAATGTTTTCTGCTACTCCCGACTGGTCTCTCTAAATTTTTTATACGTTGTCGCATTTTTCTACCGAACAAGATGAACCCGCCGTAAAGAACGAACTCGTAGCTTTCATTTGCGGTATCAAGAATTCGAAAATACCCAGTGGAAAGCGGTGAAAAATTCATTCGTGTCTACCCTATTTCCCAGAATTGTGCTCCTCGATATTCTCGCTTGTCTTTTATCGGTTATCGACGCGATATCGAATTGTCTTAGAATGTTAAATAAATCAGTTACAAAATACGATCTCCCAGCTTTATTTCGTGCTATCGAGAGATCGGAAATATTCTTGGGAAGCAGTTTTAAACCGACTCGACTGCGCGGGTCACGCTCGCGTCATTGTTTTTCGGTTTCAGCGGCAGGCTCCTCACGATTTTCAATCGGGTAATTAATTTTTCTACGAACCTAGATGCATCTGTTATGAAGTACGATCTTGCAGCTTTAATTTGCGACCTCAAAAGTTCAAAAATTCCTATCAGAACGCATTCTAAAATGGAATCGAAGTAGTCCATTAAAATGCAATCGCTTTCTCCGAAGGTATGAATTGGAATCTGTCGATTTCCGGACGTAATTTCGAATTTTATCGCGCACCTAAGTATATCTATCTTGAACTACGATCTTCCAGCTTCAATTTGCGATCTTTAAAATTAACTATATCGAACCACCTTCCTTCAGAAATAACAATTACCTCTGAACAATTTTGCACGGTCAATCCGTGGTCGTTGCATTAAACAACGATTTAAACAGAAAAAAGGTGCGTTTGCTCTGTGTGACTAATTTTGAAAGTAAAGCGAGCTTACACCGTTTTAGAGAAGATTTGCAATCACAGTGCACTTTACCGATCTCTTTCTTTCCGTCTTAATCTTTTGTCCGCTAGTGTAGAGGCTTCCGCGGATTGAACGCCGCGAGTTGCAGATGAATGGGAAAAAAGGGGGATGGATCGAAGGTGGAGACGGAAGAGGAAGGACAGGAAAAGCAAGAGAAAGAGGGAGAGAGAGGGAGAGAGAGGGAAAGAGAAGGATCTTAGCACGCGGAAACTTTAGATCTTATAAGAAAAGTTAGCACTTCGGCCTCTCTTCTTCTATTTCCCGTATATCGGGCTTCCTCCTCTGCAACCTCCTCTGGTTTCGCTTCTCCTTCGAGCACATCTCCTTTTCCCTAAGAACGTCTGCGCCTTTCGTCACGTCTAGTCTCTCTCTCTCCCTTCCTCGCTGTCTATCTATCTGCCGGCTCTCTTTTCGCTCCCTCCATCGCCGGATATAATACACCTTTAATTTCCGGATTATAAAGTCCCGCTCGACGCGCCACGGTTAATTTACAGTTCTCACGCGCGTATCCGACTCTATATTCTTCTGTGCATGTATGCACGGAGCCCGGTTGCATGCAGATCGACCGTTAAAAATCGCTAGGCTTTCGAGTCTAAATGGCTCATCGCGCGAAAATTTCACGTAATACCCGGAGCATCCTTATTTTACGGTCGGCCATTTTTTTTCATTGCCCGGTTTTATTAGGCGTTGCAGCCGGCTGTAACCGACGGTGTAAATCTGTTTTTCATTCCGTTTAGCTCGCCCGGCGAAATGATCGCGAATGATGCGACCCGCCGCTGCGTTCCGTCGATATTACCTATGACGCGGGGCTCGACGCGTTTTCGAATTTTTATGCCGGAGATTTACGTTTCCGGTTCTGCCGGTCGAACGGTTGCTTATGGCTCGGGAAAAGTGCTTGATCGATTCTACTCGATTCGGGAATTGCGAAGTTCGTTGCAATTTTTCGAGCGCGATCGCTGCACGCCCGACGAATTATTGTCGCGACGCTCGCGCATCGATTGCGATTGCAGCGACTGCATTTTCGGATTGTAATCAGCTCGTTGAAGAATTTATTAGAAAACTGGGCGCATCGAGTGCGAAGTAGTTATTTTTCGATTAGGCGTTCGTTTCGTGAAATAGTAAAACAGTGTAACCAATTCTCCAAGCGATCGAGTTGTTCCGGCGACCGTTTATATTTATAAAAACGGCTATAGAGCGATGCGAACTACAATATGCCATTGGGAGATCCAGGTATTTCGCAATTCCCGGTAAAAATATGTTTTCACCGTGACGTTTTTTCACGCTGTGAAAAAAAGTAAGTAAAATACCGAAAGCGATAAAGCTGCACCGTTCAGCCGGCGCGTTGAAAGAAACAGACTTTACAATACACCATTCGCAACAATTTCTACTCGTTAGCATCCCGCGATTCAGCTGTTCCGCAGTTCACGGCAAAAATTCCATCAGCAAGAACCGTCTCCCCTACGAAATTACAAGATCCGAGAAATTCCGCCGGCTACATCGCAGCTTTCCCGGAGGAAGCGTTTAAAACTCCGAGCTAATTTTTAAATTCCCGTTCGGCGGTCTAATTGAAGGAGAAGTTTGTCTTCGAGACTAAACCGGCTACACGGCTTAATAAGATAAAGCGCCGAGGAGATACCTCGGCTCTTGCCTTCTCCTGCCTTCTCTCGCCTTCTCTCGCCTTCCCGAGTCGAGCTCTCAGCTTTACGGGCCTTTTCGGGCCTTCCCGGGCTCGGTTTCGCAATGCTAAACCTACCGAGCTCTAAAACAGACCAATACGCGTTGCTCTCTAACAACAAAGAGATTGAATTTATTTAAACTTCGCATCGTCTTCGTTACGTAACGAGGCTACCCGGAATTTCTCGTTCTGCGACCCCGCGGTGCAGAATCTACAGACGATTCGAAATCATTTTTCGATACTTTCCCATGGAAGCTTTTGAACATTTGAGAGCGCAAATGAAAGCTCAAAGTTTATACTTTACGACAGATTTATTTAGAATTGTTGGAAAATTAGGTGTCATGGCAAAAATTAAGAAAAGGCAATCGATAGCGGCCGAGAACAAAATCCATGGATACGGAGATGATTCGAAATAATTTTTCACTACTTTCCCATGGAGATAGTTCAACTTTTGGGACCGCAAATTGAAGCTGAAAGATCGTAGTTTACGGTGGATGTATACCATTTCATAAGAGATTTCGATATCGTGTCGATAATTAGAAAAGAACTAACAATTTCGACGGCTTCAGAATATAAAATGCGAAACCGGTGGTTCCGAGATGGGTGAGGTGTTGAATTCGCAAGAAATCTTCGATCGGAAGTAACGAAGAAACAGGGGACTCGATAACAGACGGGATAAATCAGTGGCCGTTGCTCTGGTAAGGCTGAATTATTTAATGTGCTGCGACTGCCCTTAAGACGATACGATTTCATTGTTATCGGTACTCCGTATGGGCGCCGTGGGAACGCAAAAACGCGGAAGGAAGGAAGGAAGGAAGGAAACGTAACCGACTACGGCCGGTCAAGAAGGCAAAAGTTTCTAGCCGTGGCCTCGTCGGAAACTACGGGGGAAAAGAGAAACACTTTTATCGAGCGCCGACACTCGCTGAACTTGCTCGCGAGATAGAAGAACTCTCTTGCGAACTCGACACTTGACTCTCTCTTCTACTCTCTCTCTTTCTCTCTCACCCTCGTTCTTTCTCTCTTTAATGTAGCTGCTGCCTCTGCCACGAGCACCCACGCCCACGCGACAACGCGAAATATGGATAATAACGTTCGAGCCGCGTGGATGCCGGCGACGCTTCGATGGAGATCGAACAATATACGACGCGATCGACGCGCCTGTGTCAACTTGGGTCGGGGGATCTGGATCTATTTGAACCCGCCAAAGCGCATGTTCAGATGCTCGGATCGTGCCGATGCGATTAAACGATCGGTGCGTTTGGAGGAGGTGAGAAGACAAGTTTGCGAAAGTTTGAGAATGTTTGAAGGTAAGCTCTTAATTATAAATACTATATAATATCAATCTCAACAATGATATCTCATACTTTCTTTCTTTAATTATTTTAGTGACGCTGCACAGATGTCCTGAAATTCTTCTGATATTTTCAAAATGTTCGGATCGGTTTCTGTTTCCAGGCTTTATGGCTGTTGGGCGCGGGAGTAGAAAGCTACCGTTCAGAGTATGTAGAGAAGAGGAACAGAGCGTGCGACCTATTGGACCGTGATTCGAACAGGAATCTTTCGTTTGCCGGTCCGCTGCTCTAAATAATTGAGCTAGCATGGTCGCCAGAGTTTCGTTTCTCTGGTGCGTCTAATGTCCTGGTAGTCGCAGTTCTATCGTTTCTGCAACTTTGACAATTTTCGACAGTTCGAACAATTTTTTCTTTAGAAAGACGATAACAGCTTGCGAGAGTGTGCAACCGTTGGACAAACGTGAGCAAACAGTGGACAAGTGTGTGTGCCTTCATAATTAATACCTCCATTGACAATGCCAATGCTAGAGGATGCCTAAAAGTATTTTTATTAACGTTTGACGATGTTTGAACCCCTTTTGAAATCATGAATTGTTTTACAAACGATTGTAGCAGCTTATACGCTGAAATATTCTCGAGATAATTGAGACACTGGAGAAACGATTCTCGAATCGATGAACACTTTTGACAGTGCCGTTGAACACTGTATTCGACATACTAAAAAGATAATTCCTAATCGATAACGTCGCAAGTAGGTGCGCGTAATTTCCGAAAAGAATAACAGCCGAAGCTATCCGCAGGACGAAATTAGGCTGCTCGTTTCCCACGGAGCAGCAACACGTTTAATTTGACGCACCGTTGGAATTTTAAAATTATGCTACTAGACTAGAACACGGTCGGAGCACTCGTCAGCCGAATGGCCTTAAAAACCGAGCAATACGTGTTTTCATTTATGTTTGAACGAGCCAGCTACCGTTGCGCTGCCTTCCCTGCCGACGCGGCGACTATGGCGGCGGAGCGTATGGCGGCAATTATCGCGGGAGTAGGTGTTCCGGGAATTACCCGCTATTAAATATCTGTCTTAAACCGACTCGGCTCTGGATACGTCGGGGATGAAAGTGAGAAACTCGAGAGCGCCAGAAATTGTGAGCGCTGCGCCGGTGTACTCGCTGCCATCGGTATTTCTATGAAGAAAACTCGGCAAATAGACAGCCCGAATTTAGTAGACCGGTTGCGCGATGCGAATTCTGGCAAATCGTATTTCATTCTATTAAAACATTCGAGTCAGTTCCGAATTTGACCTTATCGATACGATCGGGAACGCGATCGTCGCGCCGTGCCCGATCGACTGGCCACCGCTGTCCAATATTATCGATTCTTTGCGAATTTATTCTGAACAACATATTGGACCAATAATTTGTTCATTTTAGACACACTTTGCTACGCTATCGAAGTAGCTAATAAAATTTTCTTGTTCGAAAATAACCATAAGTAACGGTGGTATAATAGCTCGGGTCTATCCCTGGTTAAGGGATGAATCTAACGCGAACTATCGAACATTAACGATCTCTTTTATTTTAAACAATGCACCGGGCCAATATTTTTAAAAGTATAAAGGATCCTTTACCGCGCTATCGATGCAGCTAAACAAATATTTTTGTTTAAAAATATTCATAAACAACGTTACTGTAACAACTTGTGTCCCGTCGATTCTAACGAACGAGTCTATATAGATTGAAACGAGAGGAATATAACGCTTCGAGTCGGCTAGCCCAAGCGAGCAAAGCTCGTCTAAAAAGATGAGACTCCTCGGAATATTTGCGGTGATACTGAAAGTACAGAGCGTTCGGTTTCTAGCACGGTGGTCGGCAGCAAGGCACTCGACTCGACTCGGGCATCAAAATTCTTTGTCGGAATGAATTCCCTTGTCAAGTAGGTGTCAGAGTGGTCCTCCAGAAATCGATTCCTCCGGGGGCTTGCTCGGAAGCGACGCGACCGAGAACAAGAAGGACGATGGGAAGGTAATAAGGTGGCCGTTTGTCGTTCCAAGTGTCAAATAAGCGTACCGGAGTCACCCGTTAGATCGGCTCGATCTTTTTCCGAGCTCTCCCGGTTCATCTTACTGCTGTCACATTCCAACGACACGATGCTTCCCTTCCCTTTCGCCACCCCTCTGCTAGGATGTTTAGAATAGTAAAATCGCTTCTGTTCGATGCGCGCTAACACCAGGCTACCTGACGCGACTTCCCCGACGCGACGGCGTCCTCCCCATCTTCCGCGGAGGAGAGATATCATTTTCTTAAATAGCTCGCGCAGCCAGGAAACGTTCGCGACACGATATCTGCGAGAGCCGACCTCTCGCTCCGCCCGATATTGCTCCAGACGACCGGCGCCGATCGGCTTTCCATAGTTATAAAACTGGGTAATTTGCTCTGCTAAAAATCGTCGCGATAACTGCTCGTTATACCGGGAATTTGTCGGCGGGTTCTGATCTGAACGGCGTCGTGTCGGGAAACATAATAAGGAGCTCCGTTTCTACGGCTGCGTTTCCACGGATCTTTCGGAATTTATTTTCTACGATGCATTGGAAAAATCGTTTCGAGGTGTTACGGACGATTTCATACGATATTGACGTAGCTAACAAAAATTCGTCGTTTAAAGAGAACCGTAAATAACGGTGCTATGATTGTTGATACCTACCCCTCGTTAAGGGACAAGCGATGCAAAACCACTCTTCTCAAAATTGTAGGAATACTTCGCTGCAGTATGTCAAAGCAACCGAGCAAGTTTCCAAAAATATTTTCTCGTAAAGCACGGTTAGCGGAACAACTAATTGTTAATTTGTCGATCGTAACGCGTAGCACGAGCTACGCCTTTTGTAACCCACCACCGAAATCGCCCGTCGGGTCTCAACAGTATCGAGTGAAAAAATAGCGCCCGCCCTGGGAACCGGATTTTCCACGCGTCGTTCCGATTGGCCACCGCTGAAACGATTATAGCTTGAGCTTTTGAGCGTAAACATTATCCCTATTAAATTGATCAAGCCAATAGAGAAATCTATTAACAGCTCGGTTCTCGGCGAGGTTTAGAGAGACGGAGATGGACAGATGCATGAATAGGCGGACAGAGATAGAGAGATAGAGAGAGAGATATAGATAGATAGATAAAGAGAGAGAGAGGGGGGAAGGGAGGGGGAGAGCGACTCGGCAGGGTTCTCTGTAATCAGTAATCATCATTCGATTTGGTTTATTGATGGAGCGAGAGATCGATGATTGGCCAATTTAGGTACTAATTAATTGGTGACCGTTGCTCCGCGGCCTGCTTGCTTTTGAATCTTCCCCTCTTCGAGCAACCGACGTAGCTACTCGGTCAAGTACACGTCGGATACGAGCAATAGTTTGATCACCACTCCATGGCATTTCCGACTGTACATGGAATTCTGCCGTTTCGCTGACGCTCGTCGTTGATTCCGAGCTGTTACGGTCGAGTGGCTGCGAATTACTGCCATGCCGCGCCATGCCGCGCCATGCCGCACTGTTGCGACAGAGGCCGCGGGTCAAGCTGGCCCGCGGCTTTTTCGAATAGACGAATACAACTTCGAGAGATCGCAGAGACGCGATTGCCAGGCCCTGGCCAATCCAAAACGTATCGGCTTTGAACCGCGTTCGCGGTGTGTCGATAACCGCGCGGTTTTCTACGAAAGAACACAATTAAAGACGCGGCTCTTCGTTCAACAATTTTCACAGGACCTTCTAAAAAATGTCTCAAGGTCGTCGCAAGGTCGTATAATTTCTTACAAAATTTCCGGATCGTTCGTTCTCGTACAAAGTAAAAAGTATAGAAATCGTCTCGTGCGAACAGATACGATCGATCCGTGCAGAAGAACCTCTGCAGTCTTTTATAATTAAGCAGATGTTAGCGTATAACAGAACAGTTGTTTAGTATCAATGGCGGGTCGAACTGTTGCTAATTCGCGCAACGTACTGTGTTTCGTATATGGGTCAGCTTTGACTGAATTGTTCTGTGAATCCTATGCGCTGTGCACATACTAAAGAATTCAGTGTCTCGTAGGTTCGGATAATCGATAATTAATACCACGTTGTAAATCCCACAAGTGCCGCGTTGGTCACGCGGAAACGCGAGAGTCTCTGATCGGGTTTAGGCCGGTTCGTTGCCATCGCGACGACCGGCCGCGGATTTTTACGGGAAAGAACAGAGTTTCCCACGAAGATGGCGCGGAACAGAAACGAAATCGAGCTAAACTGTTTCTTCGTTCGAATTTAATTAATTGTAAATGGTTCCCGTGTTTTTGTTCCCTCTCAGCGTCATTTTCCTACGCTCTCGTTCCTCCACCGCATCAATCTCCTGTGTTTTTGTATCATTTGCTCTGTTTCCTCCGCGTTTTTACATCTTTCTGTGCTTCGGTTTCCCTCGTGTGTTTTTAGTTTTTAAATATTGTATAGCGAAAACATTCGGCGATGAAAAAACGGGGAATAAAAACTGAAACAAATATCGAGCTGGACAATATGTCGTGCAGGATTTTTCTGGGAAAAACAAATGTAAATGCGATGCGTTTAATAACAATACGATAATCTACGGCGCGGTGCAACGTTGTTTTCGAATCGAATTGGAATTAGGTTCGCGCCGATTTCGGCGCGTCCGTCGGAAATATCGTTCGGGCGCTGATCTATTATACCCTCGCAATTGAATCGAGATTCGGAAACCGCGAAAATACGACTCGAGATCTCAATGTTAATTCGAGGGAGTCAAATAACTTAATTCGATGAAGCGAAACGGTTTAACGCGAGTTTTTCAGGCGACCGGTGCGGCATCCGAAGCATTCGAATCTCTCAGACATCTCGATTGCGCATCGAAAATTGACGAATCTTTTAGCATCCCGATAATAGCTAATAATAAATTCAACCGAATAATTTCCAAGAATCGAACTCGGTCTCGGTCTCGAGAAACGTGTGGGAGCGAGCACGGCCACGTATTAAACGACTGCATATTCGGCGTCGAATCGCAGCTGCAATTACGAGGAACCTGTCGGTCCCTCCGTCGATGATAGGCCTTTCTTGATCACGAGAGGCGAGGGCGAGATTGCAGCCGCGTATATATGCGGCCCTCTCTTGCATACGCGATTAATGCAATAGCTATTAGGGGATACGATTAGGTATTAGCGGGTAATGCGCGTAGTTTAGCCTTCGTTTACGGCATATTAGATACTTCACCCCGAAGAAATACGAAACCCGAAGATCGTTCCGATGGAATTTCGAGGATTAATCCCGCCGATACCGTACTCTATTACTAAATGTCAGGTTCGTCGGGTTACAATCTATCAGATCGAACGGGTTCCTCACTTTTCTTTATGCTTGACCTTCGCGGAGGAAAGTTATCGGCTTTCCATGGCTGCTCGATCGAAGGAATTTCTTCTAAACGGCCGAAGCTATTTAATTCGATAAACCAGAAATTAAAAATTGCGACACTGTTTTCAAAGCGCAGTCTGAACAACATCTCGAGTAAGATCGAATTCGTTATTAAAATATAAAAAATCTATCAATTAAAAATTAGAATACTGTTTTCAAAATGTGTTCCCGGCCGGAGCAATTGAATTCGTGAAACTCGAAACTAGAATCTAGAATGCAGAGCTATGCAGGAAAATGGAAAAACGTAGGCAAATGATGCAAGAGAAAGGGAGAAAAGCGTAGGAAAATGGTGCAGGGAGCAAATGCACGGAAGGAAAAAGCACGGGAAGCGTTCGAACATCCGTTATTCGGGGGCTACATTTAAATTCGATAAACTGGGATGTAAATTCAGCCGTGTAAATTCGATTAGGCATTACGCAGCGCATAGTCAATTAATAAACGCCGGTGTGTAACGAACCTCGAGTCCCTCTCGGAGGCTTTATGCACATGCATGGGGCGCGGCGCGGCGGCGTTGCACAATTGTATCATCAACAAAGTGGCCGAAACTCGAGGAGCACGTTAATGTTCATCGGTTCGAGCTAAAAGACGAGGAACTGTGAAATCGCGACTGTAAACTATACCATGGTCGAGCGGCCGACTGCCTAATTCCCGTGCGCGCGCTGGCCAACAAAGCCGAAACGGTAATCAAACCTGTAGCTGACATCTTCGTTGGTCATCGCGGACGATAAGGTACGGAGGAAGCGAACGTAACAAGCTTCCGTTACACCGGTGTAAACCGCGATTATTAGATCACCTGCATTTCTGATCGAAATCGGCGCAGCACACTTTTAAGAGCGGGAGGGTTTAAGGAATTTAGGTGAATCGATGTGCTCCTTGCAACTGATACGAGCCGACTGAATTTTGCACGAGGATTTCAGGCGTTAGTATCACAAATTAATGAGGAAATATTCGATATTGCATTATCTCGGAATTTATGATTTAAATGCTACTCGCGTGCTCATTTTATGGTCGCTTTGGTATTTATGATGTGTCGAAGGATTAATCTGGAAACCGTGTTGATTCAATTTCGCTATTCGATGTAGAACAAGTAAAATTATGCATATATCACGGAAATTGATAAGAAGGTATTCGCAACTGTACGCGAACTATATAGATATTTAAATAAATAACTAAAGATTTGTATTAGGACCCTACGCGTTGCTCAAATTTTGCGAAATTGTTTCAACTAGCTGCTGAAAATAGTATTGTTATATTCAGGTCTGTTACATCTTATGGCTGACGATATTTGATAACGAATTATAAGAAAGAGCTTGAAAAAATCTAAC
Source organism: Augochlorella aurata (assembly GCA_028455555.1). Taxonomy (NCBI): domain Eukaryota; kingdom Metazoa; phylum Arthropoda; class Insecta; order Hymenoptera; family Halictidae; genus Augochlorella; species Augochlorella aurata. The sequence goes on along the minus strand of CM052159.1, from coordinate 1,563,156 downwards.
TAAAAATGCAATTTTATTCTCGCGAATAACAGGCAAAATTTTGGTTTCGTCCGGCGATATGGAGTTCGACAAAAAAGGCGGAAAAAGGTGGCCATGAATGATCGTAGGATAATGTGAAATAGGAGCAGCAGTTACCGATAATCAGTGCGGACCGTTGGGTAATCAGAGTGACCGGTTGATAGCGGGTTTGTTGCAGGTGGCGGCGTATCGCGGTCAAAGGCGTCGAATTCACGGTGGAAGTGTGGAAAGCAGCGGTTGAAACCGAATAAAAAGGACGTATTGAAAAATGGGGAAAAAGCGCAGGACGAAATACATGGGCGCCGGGGGTAGCATTGGCTTTCGAACCGATCGCCATTGGCGATAAGGACTTCATTGTCTCGGCACCGAATCGAAAAACGAGCGGGACGCCGCGCCCCGCCACCCCCGCCACGGCCGGATGAAAAAGAAAGACCGGAAGAATTGGAGGTTGCGCGCGCGCGACCAAACGATCGACGTTTTTGGCGTTTCTCTCTCGTTAAACGCGAATTCCGATATACATGCATACGCGAGCGGCCGCGCACGCACACGGACGCCGCGTACACACCGCGACAAAACTGTAAGACACCACCGAATTTCCAGGCTCCATAAAATCACGGACGCGTAGAACATTGTTATGACGCGTTATTAAAAAGCAACCAAGACGATTCTATATTCTAATTCTATATTATAGCTTCGTCACGCGCGTTTTTATTCCAAGCTGCAATCGTTGCTATAGAACAGCAGAAATGCTGGCGGTGTTACACATGTTAATACGAAAGAGACACAGAGTGTACATTCGTATAGCTTTGTACAGGTGATTTTAAGGATGGCCAAAAATTCAGGGGTTTCTTCTAGTTTTGTCGCGGTGTGTACGGCACACGCGTGCACGGCCAGAGCGGCGCAGCTCCCAAAACCCATTCCCACAAAATGAGCCAGATGTGGTCGAGTTAACGCAATTTTCCACTAAACTACTCCTAAATCGGTCGCCATTCACGCGACTGTATTCATTTAACCCTGTCATATCGCCGCTCGGACAATTTCATAGAGCCCGATCAAACTAAGAGTGCTACCTGCTATTTATTCGAGCTACCCTAAGCTCGCGGTCCCCATTGTGCTTTTGACATTTCACTGCTGCAGCGTTCCCGTATTTTGAGCCTTTACCGTAGTTATTGCGGCCCTGGTCGGGCAGGGTCTCGCGGAATAGAATCTGGACGGGACTGGTCAAACAGAAAACGAAACAATGATAGGCTCGTCTCGGTAGATTCCCATTAATTGTATTCTCTCGAATCGATTGTTTTTTAAAAAATGCTAGCGGAATGTTCGTTCTTCCCATTTTTCCTTATTCTGCGACATTTCAGATTCAATATTTAGTAACATTTCTGGCCGCCTCGATTTTGTTCGCGTTGTTCTTTTACCTTCTTTTCCGCTCGTATTTTGTTCCCCCTCCGTTTTCCTCCTTTTTCCTCCTAATTGATTTTTCTTCGTTTCTTCGGCTTTCTCTTTTTTTATCTCTGCCGCTATTAATTTTACTAGCATCGCAGTTTCTCTCTCACGAATCGTACGCTGTCATTCGGAACGATACATTTGCTAGATTCAAGTTTTGTCGATCGCTGTAGCCAACTTCGATGTAGAAAATGCGAACAATAATGCCGATGGCCGGCTACCCTATCAACGTCGCGAGGAACGGAGCTAAAAGGGGGTAGCCGGCACGGCAGAAGACGAGGGCGAGAAGGACGATGAAGAAGGCGAGCGGGGATGCTCCGCTTACCCACCGGAGAAACTCAACCCAGTTAATAAGGTGCTCATTCGATGCTAGCCTTGTATCGCGCTAATGTACCGTAAATAACCATGTTTGTGAGAGCCTCTGCTCCACTATTTTCCTCGGAAACAGATGGTAGGAGACTCGGTGGGTGGATCGGTCGACATGTTTATGCCTCGCTCCCGCGTTCTTGTGTCCCGTCAACAAATTGCGAATGTTAATAGGCGATCAGCCGCGCGATCTTCTACTCCGGCACACGTTGTTCCGTCGCTTCAGACACGGTTTATCGCGAACAATCGTTCAGCGGCAAACGTCTCAACCACTGCTGCGTTATGCCAATTCCAAATCTTACATTGTTCCAAATGAGACGCTTATTTATCCATTTTACATGCCATAAGCGGAACGAGAAATCTTGTCTAATATACATTTTTACGTAATTTATATTTTAATATATATCACTTGCAAATCCAAGAATACGATACTTATGAATTCTGCAAAAGCGAGATAACCGGAGCTAAGATGAAAAATAAGAAAACGACACCGTTGCATAATTTTCTATCGATTGAAATGATTCGAACAGGAAGCATGTTTTCATTTAACTCTAAGTCAGTAGAACTCGTGAAAATAACCCGCTTCCTATTCACTGTCGGTTATTTCCGTGTAACGTCTCAGATATTCGCGCGAAAAATGTCAGAATGAACCGGATATCTTAATATAACGCAACAGAATTTCCCCGGATCGTCTTCCTGCTGAAGCCATTGATAGAAGAAACTGTGTACGGAATCCCAGCTTCTGTCCAGGGAGATATAAATACATGCGGAGCGGTCACGACTCGGAAGTCCGCATATGTGTCTCGGAGTGCATTCTCGCATCTTCAATCTTTCATAGCGTTGCTGGGAAGCGCAGTGCCGAAAGAGACCTTCCATTCGTCGATTTCGTTCGGAGGAACTTTAACGATCTCGTCGTGAATCGTTTTACACGTGTCGATGCAGAGTCGCGGTGCATCCGGTGCCGTTCCACGCCGCGTCCATTGTCCTGCCGTTGCGTTGGCTCGCGAACAAGGAAGAGGACTCGACGCCGAGGAACGGAAAAAGAGGAGCCGGCTGGCTGGAAGACAAAACGACTCTCGGTAGTTCGAAAGCCATATTAATAGTCAGTGCTTAAGAGTTTCATTAAGTCGCAACCGCTCGATCACTGCCTCCTTCCGCCGCTTTAACAACTTTCATCCTTTTCAGCTGCTGCCGCCGCCGCTCCCAGCTAACACTTGTTTGCGTCTTGCCGTGCTCAGACTCTTAGACCGTATATACTGCTAGACACGGCCGATGTATGGCACGTGTGCAGGTGATCCAAGGTGATTCAGCGAAGCGAAGGTAACGGGCCGCGTCGCTTCAAAATGGCAGACTGGCCGCGTCTAGCCAACAAGTATTTTTTAACCGACCAGTGTAAATGTATAATTTAAATGTAACCTCGATGTATGCAAATCATATTTCCCATTCTCGTATTCCGATTGCTTATTTAAGCTTCGTGGAAACGATCCGAAGCCGTGTCTATAGGCACTTATATACGGTCTAACTTTAGCCTGATCCCTAGTCTATAGTTAAGTAAGTTGTCAATAGCTAAGTAACTAGTCTATAGCCAAGTAAGTAGTCTGCAGCTTGTCCGAGCTAGGTTAATCCACTAACTTTCCTCTCGTCGCGCCGCCTTTAATATCGCGTCGATTTTCTCGGGGACGTTTACTTTTTCTAATTGAACTCGGCAAACACCGAAAACAGCTACGGCGGGCTATGGAGCAACCTCCGGTCCAGTCGAGATTGCTGAAAGGAGATCCTTTTTAGCGTAGCAATCTCGTAAAATCGCGATTACGCCGCGAGCGTGCTCTACGCGATCGATTAGCGGTCGCGTGAATAAATATTTGCCGATCGCATTAGAATCGCGCGATTCCATCCACGGGGAGGTAGTCTTCGAGACAAATGCCGGAGATCCAAGTTTAATTGATACGCGGCAGTTCCACGCAGCCATTGGCCATCCCCGGCAAAAGAAGGAAAGCTCGGACAGGCTTGGCATTGTGGGCGACGTTCGGTCCTCTGTAAACAGCGTATAAATAAGGGTATTCATTCCGGACGGCGACGCCAATGGATTCCGTTAGACGGGTCAGCTGTCGAGTCATCAGCAGCAGGCATTGTCGGCGGGCGAACTTTTTCGGCAAGTTTCCTATCATCGCGAGGATGAGGATGAGGATCGGCGGGACACGCGTGTTCCCGGCGGAACAGCGCCGAAATCTGCGCGAGAGGAGGCTCCATCGGTGTGGACCGTCTCGTTGGGAAAACAAGCGCGTACTCGTGTACACACCTAACCGGAATTCTAGGGGCAGGGCGCGTGCAGGTAGCCGACGCGGCGGTCGGCGAAAAACACGGTTGTCGAGATGACAGGATGGAATTCACGAGTCCGGGCGCTCGCGATCTATTAAACGCGTCGAGGCGGACGATGGGGCTCGCCACGGCTCGCCACGGCTAGCCATGGCTAGAGTGGAAAATGGCAGAGCAGAGTGTGCGTTTTTAAGCGGCCTGTCCCGCCCGTTTCGTTCCATTTCACTTGTTAGCAAAGCCTACGCGAAGATCGAAAACCGTCGACAGCCTCACAATTCATTTTTTTACGGGCCCGCTCCGAGCCGAATGAAAATTAAACCGGTTATCCCCTCGATCATGCTGCAGACCGGTGACGACTTCTTGTTGACGGTCGCGGACGCTGACTTCTCGAGCTGCAGCTAGAGATACACCTGTATCCAGGCACAGAGTTAGAGCTAGAGATCGATGTAATGGACGTAGACTTGGATGTAAACTTGGACTTGGGCCCAATGATAAAACCGAGCCTGGGTCTAAAGAACCTGGGTCTAAAGCCTAAAAGACTCAGGCTTAGTTTAAGAAAACTGGGTCCAAGCCTGAAAGACCAAGACATAGATCAGGGTCAGGTTCTGCTGAAGGTAAAGCTATCGCCCTAGCAAGGCGTTGCTGCATTAATCTTGGAATATTAACCAGAAGATTGGTTAGACTCGTGCAAAATATAGTGAACTAGTAGCCTAAGGTCGCGTTTGATTTGAGACAACAAGGTACCATTGCACCAGATGGAAGGCAAGACGATTCCGCGGTAAACCCTCGATTGATTCTGAGTACGCGCCGGGTTAGCCCGTCACATTTCTCTCGTCCTCACCTTTCTCTCTATTATGGGAGAAAAATTTATGGCATCCGTGCGCCGGTGATTGAGATGGCCGAACATAATGGCGTGGCTATCCACGCCGTGGATCTAAGCCCTCTTCTCTGCGGCTTCCCTTAAGAACCATGTTACCGTTAAAGAAAACTGCGGAGGAATCATGCGCCAGAGAACTTACACGGTGTCGCACAGAACGATAGAACTTTTGATACCTTTGAATACTTTTTATAGTTGAAAGGCGATCCACATGCTACGAGACTATGAACAAATGTAATCTCTTAGGCGTGTCCTATCGCTGACGTTTTGCTCTAACTTCTCAGCAGGGTCGGTTTAAGAAATATACAGGGTTTTTTTCATGAATCCGACCTAATCGTTTGCTTCACCTGCGATGCTATTGCCGGACAGGAAAACGTAGACAATCCGGAACGGCATCTAAAAGAATCACCGATAACACAACACTTATAAATCGCAGATAAACAGCGAATTGCAAAAGGAATATAATTAAGTGGTCCGTTTCGAAGGGGCCACCCGGTAGAACGCGTGGAAAATGCACCGTTCGCTCCTTGAATTATACGATGATTTTGTCGAGTGGTCCGCTGATACCGTGACAATGGAAAGAACAATGCGACTCGGGCACGATCGAGCTCGACAATACGGATATTTTGAGCGCGGTCAAAGGGCGGGATCGGTACGGGAATTATATTTCTTTGCGATAAGATCGATAGCTAATTATCATTCCGAGCGGGTCGGCGAGGAGCATTGTTGGCCGCCGCGGGAATAATTGAGTCGCGAACGTGTGCGACGTCATGCGGCGAATAATGCTCTACTAATTATACCGGTTCATGGCCACCGAAATCGCATCGTTTTAATTTCGAGGGAATTACACGCGTTTTGTCGGAGCCGGCTGCTTGAATTCTGCGAATCGTTCAGGCTCCCCGGAAAATCATCGTACAATAAGCAGCGGATTCGGACGGATCGATGCCGGATGGCATGCGACTGATAGGTGACCGCATTTCGGCCGCGAGCCTCGCGTACATTCCAATGTTTAATTTGACAGAAGATCCGTCTCGAAATAGTTAAGTGATTCTACGATATAATACACGTGCAAGTACATGACGCGCGCGTGTGTCCCTGCACAAACGATCGTTCGCGCGAGAAGCACTAATTGTAAGTGACAATTATTCGTCGCGGAGTATTGGTCTGCCATTTTTGGACCTTCGATACATACTCGGTAATCATGGGACCACAGAAATATTCTCGATCGATCTGCGAGGACCGTAATAATTATTTACGAAATATTTCAGATATATTCTCAAGAATCGTACAAATCCCATAATAGTTGAAACAGATACTCGAGGACCACGGAAACGATTCACAGAATGGTCCAACCCGATAATCCGTGCACAAATTATTGACCGCGTCGCACAAAATACTCAGTTATCAAGAATGCGGTAAAAGTGAAACCGTCGGACACATTGTCGGCACTATTTCGTCAGAAATGTCCATTAGGCTTCGGAGCCATTGGACCAGACATAATTGAAACGATTCAACGAACGAACAAAATTGGAAGGAGCGCAAACGTTCCATTGTCCAGGCCACAATGTCTTCCTAAACTAGACAAAAGATGCTCCAGTATAATCCACTATATTCCATCGTATTCGCAGAAAGGAACTCGATGGTAGAAAAATGAGAGAACTCTTGGCCAGCGGCGATAATTGGTCGACGAGATCGGCGAACGCCGAGCATTATACTCGTATAATAGTATCAGCAGGCCGTTCCCGATATTACTATTTAGTCACGAAGCCGCAGACCAAGGGACTGTTCAAAGCGTTGCGCAAGTTATTGGTTCGGACCTTGTTCGCATTGGGCCGCCTGCCGGTGTCCTGCGCATACCGAGGCTTGTGTGCATCGTCAGACCACAACGTTCACCGCGACGATTTCTCTACGGTGCATCGTCGATCGATTCCTTCGGGAATACAAAGCAGAGGATTGATCCCGGCGATGGCCGAGCCCCCGGAATCTCGAGCCGGACCGCACCGCGATACTATTCGTTTAGGCCGGATCGAAAGCGCCGCGTTTTTGTCCTATCGGCCGCGATTTTTCCCGAAATCCCGACCCGGCGCGTGCAAACCGAGCCGCTCGATTGCAAACTGCTGAAACACCGGGGCCTGTTCTAGAGAACTTTGTCGAACATTTATTTATACTTAATTAATACGTGAGGTAAAATTACGCACTAAATTAACGGAATTCGATAACGCTTTTATTAGAAATCTCCATCTCCGTGTTCATGATTTCTCGAAACAATTTCAGAATCGTGGAAGAGCGCAGGAAAATTATTCAAAAATTATTCAATTGTATAATAGAAATATTATTATAGTAAAATGGGATGTTTCGGATTTAATTTGCGACCTAAAGTGCTGAGAAATCTCTCTTTTTGTCCGTGTTGCAGCGCGAACGATAGCGAGGATACAGGTGTCGGCTGGTTCGGAAACGTCTCGAATTTCCTATGGAGTTTGTAAGGGTAGCATCTTATGGTAGCAGAGGGAAGAATCGTTCCTAAGAAGCACCGACTGCCAATGGATATCGATAACCTGAATTCCGACGTTATAAATCGGTCGATGGTTCATGGGACGTGATATACGAAGAGTTTAAGGGCATCGGACGTTATTGGAATTTACTGGCCCGAAAATTGGGACGCGCTAAGCCTCTGGAATTACGTGTTCCTTCCTGATCTTCCTTCCTTTCAACCCCTTTCCCTCGGCAAACCTGTTCCATCGCTATCGCAAAGTTCAACTTTGCGCCACTCATTTCACGTCGAACCGCGCCGCGCGGCTCGGCACCGGCTCCTCGGAATTATCGTCCGCCTTTTCTGCCTTTCCCGACCTGTCCGGACCTCGGACACGCGAGCTAGCTCGAACCTAAGCTGCCTTTGTCTTCCAGAAACTATTGTAAAACCTCCGTTACCAGAACTTATCGGGGAAACGAGGAACAGCGTTGCCGCGGTTCGCCAAAGGATCGCCTTTTTACTCGCTGGACGCGTTCGGATAACAGGAGCTTCTTTCAAAGCGCGGCAAAACGGCTTGGAATACTTGTATCTCGGGTTTTTATACCTCGTCGGAAAGGTGAGACTTCCCTCCAGGGCGTGATTTTAGTCCGAATTCGGGGAAAGAATTTTCGGATTCCATAGAAGCGTTTGAATATGGTGATTCTTTCATCCGAATGCGTTCGGATGGAAGAGGGATCGTTCAAAGCGCGACAAAACGGTGCAAAAAAATCGTATGTCCGTATACTATATGTCGTTTGAGAGAGGGGACTTCATTCTACAAAGTCATTTCAGCGAGAATTCGGGAAAAAATTTTCGAATTCTGTACAGGCGTTTGAATTCGGTCATTTTTTCAAAACCGAGGAGAAACTCGAAAGCATTTGAATAGAAGTGCGTCCATTCAAAGTGGGATAAAACGTCATAGAAAAATCGTACGCCGATGCTTTATGTCTCGTTGTAAAGGGGAGACTGTCCTCTGTCGAGCAGCCTCGGCATAAATCGCTAGAAAAATTCGTCGAATTTCGTAGAAGCGTTTAATAAAATTAGGGGTGACCGTTCCGATAAACGAGGCTCCAGCAACGAGAGGTCCGGATCACCGAGGCACGGCTTGTATTCAGAGTGATTCAAAGGTGAAAAGCAAGCACGACGCGTCCGCAAGTTTTTGTCCAGTCGGATAACCCCGTATAATTGATACTTGAACCTGTAGAGAGCACAGGTGAAACTGTTTCCGCGCTTTAGATTTCCGCCACGCGCCACCTCTGGGAAACTACGGTGGCGGTATTAAAAGATAGAAAACTCAAAGACTCCCTTTTCCCGACGCAGACGACGACGACGGTCGTTACCGACATCGGGCTTAGCGTTTTTCTGTTCTCGACGACTCCGTATCGTCGTGATTCAAGTACACGGGGACGTGTTGCAATCTGTTCCCTGTTTTCTTAGCATGTAATGAACGGACCGCGGATTTCCCGCTTTATCTCGAAAAACAGCGACAGAAATATGAACTACGCCGGCGTTAACAGAATTTACGTATGCATTACAGTGTTTTCTACTTGTTAAAACGATTGCTAAAACCACCGAGCCCTAAATTACCGTACACTCTTTTATTCAAACTCTGTACGATTTCGATTACAACGTGCACTAATTCCATAAAAATGTTTTTATAACATCAGGGATGACCTGGGGATGACATATTCTTTTGAAATTCACCGAATTTTTTGGGATCCAAAACGTCTTTCGAGATACGTTTGCACAGCTTTAATTGGCAAAGAAGTAAAATTCGGTCAGCAGAAATATCGGTGTTTGAAACAATCGCTCTAAAACAATAACCGTTCGAAAATCTATTGACTTATAGATTGCGGCGGCACAAAATGCTTCTTTTTGGAAAATACCGGTAGTAATCTGATCGTGTTTTCCATTATTTGTTTGATCGTTTTCGTTGAGCCAGAGCGCGAGGAGGAACGGATGAAAAATCGCGCGAGCAATGAAACAGTGGAAACAAAAGGAGTAGACGGGTAATATGTAACAACGGGTGAAACTAGCGCGCGATTGTAAACCGATATCCTCGGGTCTCAATTTTTCAATTGCTCCGAAAAATAGACCGCATTGCATGGACTATCAACAGCGCGAAAAGGAATAACCGTGAATTTCAACCACCGCAAATAATTGATACCGCGCGGTATTGCGAAAAACCGGTTCCAAATACCTCCCCCAAATAGCGTTCGAATTTCAGCTACACCTGGCTCAATAGCCGTGACGTGTCATAACGTTATGAATTTCCAAGAGAACTTCTTAATAGCATTTCGAAAAAGCCTATAGCCGGGACGTGTCGCAAACCGGGTAATCCGAAGGGTCATCCTAGTCGAGTACGCGACGGTACCGAAACCGTTGGAGTTTTTAAAAAGACACCCTCGCGGCGCGACAAGAGGGTGTCGACAATTTTAAGAAGGCACTGGTTGCTACTAAGCAGCATTCGGCAGAAACCAATCAGTGCCCTTCTCTTATACTGAAATACACCGGAGTCAACGCGTCCTCAGCGGTCAATCCGGGCCTTACAACCCCGGAAGGGTGCAAAAACACCTGCGCGTTACCCTCGTGCTCGCATCGCAATTCCGGATCCTAGGATGTTTTCGGTAACAAACCGAGCGGCGGTCCAGTGAATCAACACTCGAGCTGCTCATTTCCGAAAATAATTATTCATCAATTTACTATTCCATCCCCCGAATACCAAAGGGAAGTTATAATTATACCAAAGTCCGGAAAACGTTTCAGATGTTATTTTCAATAATAGATCCTTCAGCGTCGAAATAAATAACGATCCAAATGACATAGAACATGAAACGTTGTTTGAAATGTTGAACAGCATTTCTAAAACAACGAAATGGAATCGTGTCTGCAAATGGATATAGTCGTCAACATTTTTCGATGCTCCGCCACCGATTTTCATTGATATTAATTCACTCAGCACGCGTATTACAACATCCAGACTCGCTTATCGAGAACAAATGGCGGCGTAACGTGTGAAAATTGCGTTGTTTCGCGCGCTATGCGCTCGGACGCCTATTATCCCCGGACTAAATATGAAGTATAACAGTTGTACATAACTGACATTATAACGAATAACACGAATTCCTATATGCCCTTCGGGATTAATTTTCGGACTCCTGATAACTTGCCACTGTTTGCTCGGATTAATGAACCCCATATATCACGAAATTATGCCACTGCCCCCTAAACCGTGTCTGCACGACCCCCTTTGCCCCCTCTCCCACTCAGAACTATCTAGAAGGTATAACTAAACGTAGGTAAAGATTTAAAAATTTCGTCCTACCAACCTTCTTTCGGACTGTCTTAAGTGATATCCGAATATTTCAGTGATTGCATGTACTATAGGAAACGAGTAACAAACTATACATGTTCGTGTCGATGCTTTCCTCGTAAAACAGTTTTACCACTATATCTTTAGCGAGAAGAATCAAATTCGTTGGAATGAAATTTTACAGTGGAAGAATTATGTTTTCAATTCCAATCAATGTGTTACCGGTGGCGGGTATTCGATTAGCGGCGCGTATGCTAACGCATTCACCGCAACAGAGCCTCGGTTATTCGAACTGGTGGAAACACAGGCGTTCGGATAATAGAACGATCGTTTAATGAAACGCAATTTAATGAAATTGCTAGATGAAATCATTACAGATTTACGCGATAAACATTGCCGTATCGCATCGCTTTCGATCTATTTACACGATGATACGTGCTCGTTCGGATAATAGAGCTGTTATCTCGCTAAAGTCCTATATTAAATATTCACGGTACACGGCGATGTGTATACAGAAGACTAGGTTAATCTGGTTACACGAGCAACACGTGTGTTCAGATAGCGGAAGAGTTGTGTCATGAAAGTACTGCAATTGCAATTTTTACGAAGTTTCTGTATTAAAAATTCAGAGACTTTGGCCAATCAACCGAGGCAAACAAGGTACAGGGAAAATGAACTGGGCCCCCGAAAAGCAAGATGCCCGTGGAAAGAAAGTCGCAGCGACACGTTTATAGGTCTGCGCGGCACACGGCGCAGTCGATGAGGAATAATCGTGAATTCCGATCGTAGTGAAAAATTCCAATATCGGAGGTTCAGCCTAATCGCTCGAGAGACCGAGAATAAATCGAGAAATTGGCGCGACTTCGGCGAATGTGCTCGGCCAGGATAAGAAGAAACGCGGCGACGCGACGCGACTCGTCGCGACGCTCTGGTTGCCGGAGAGTTGTACGATCTAATGGCGCATCTGTATGCGGACTGCGACATAAGCCCGATATTATTATTAGCGTTGTTCGCGGCGATGCGGCTGGATCGCAGGCGATCGGAGCGCGGGCCGGGCCGGGTCGGGTCGAGCCGGGCGGTGTCCTCTTGGCGCCTGGTTGCCGATGTTCCCGATCAGACCAATGTGTAGTCACCGAGTTGGCCGGTGGTCTGAGCACCGGGGATTCTCAGCAGGTTCACCAACTAACCTATCGGTTTCTGGTCGACTGCCTCGCTTAATGGGAATTGAGAAGTTTCGACTCGGTTACCGGGCGCGATAATTCATCCCTCTCGTGGTAGCGGCCGGCGTATGCTGTCCTAACCCCCTACCGTTCGAACCCCTCGACGAGTGTACGCTATCACGATGAAAGCAGCAGGCGCACGGATCGGTTGCTCCGACGCCGATGGCGCCGGCGCCGGCGCCCCTAACCGCCGTCTATGCTTCGGATACTACCCTTACAATAACAACCAATTAACCACTGTTAGACAATTCTTCCTGGACGGCCACCGAGCATCTGCTGCAGCCACCCAACGACAATGGCTGAGCCTCGTCTTTTTATTTCTGTTTCGGGAAACCTCCGAGCTACTGAAATTCCGGGTTTCTGTCCAGTCGGGCGTGATCAGGACTTTCGAATATTTGCCAACGAACGTTCCGTCTACTATCTTAGACGATAGACTAGTTAGAATTTAGATAAACTTTATTTCTTCATTTCTGCTATCGCGACAACGTAAAGCACGAAATAGAATATCTTATTTCGCGTTTTCGATTATCGAAATAACATATTTAATTTTGTAATTTTCATTGTCGCAATAACAGATTTGATTTCATAAAATACGCGGAATTGTTCTACGGGAGGATAATAAGAATAATTAGCGCAGTTGGGCAAATTAAAAAATCGTGGAAATCCGTGCGTTCCAATTCAAACGTCGTCGCTGTCTTAAAATATTTAATTCGAGCCGCGGCACGGAGCGATGAAAAATCGCCCGTCTTAATCGCTAATTACACTTTCATGGAACGATGTCCAATTAAAATAAACGAATACCCCGACCCGTGTGATTTTCAGTAGGTTTTAATCCTTATTAAAGAGATCCGTAATATGAAATTTAATCGAACTTTGTTTCGTGCTGGTAAAGGAACAAAGTTAAATTACCGGAGCTTCGCTGTGTTAATAGGACGACAGAATACACTGGCTTTAATTAGTTCGGACCAAACTATTCCGATATCGCATCGGCTTTTGTTTATACTATTCTGCCGCTTTTCGATTTTAACGCTCGATTTTCGCCGAATGGTACTTCGCGTTCGTGCAATGCGCTTATTATGCGTCTCCTCTATTTGCATGGTGCAGTTTCGATCGCATCACTGTACCAGTTCCTTAGAAGCGTTGAAAATCTCTTCGGAGAAAAATGTTTAAAGCAGGCTTCTCTAAGCCAATCGATTTTTCATTTGCATAAATATCTTTATTTCCAAGAGATATTCGCATTCTTTGTTCGCACGATGCAGTCTCGTTTACATTATTATAATAAAGTTGTTAGAAACGGTCCAGACTGACTACAAAATCGGAGAAAAATATTTAGGGTAGTTCTCTTTGCGTTTTAATCTTGAAAAATGTGATTACACTACGCTTTGGTGAATACGCATTCCCTTATTTCTACGATGCAATTGCAAATGCAGTCAACGATCCATTTGGAATTTTGGAACGATCGCGAGCAGTAACGTTGCACAATTATTGTTGCTGGGCTGTCCTCGGAAATTTCTGGTCAGGCCCCTCATTGTCTGAAGCAAAATACAATGTAATTCGAATCAGGAAGAATTTGTTGGAAATGCAAAGTCCGGCACACGATTTAAAAATCTAAGGTCGCTGAATCCGTTCGAGTTTATGGTTACTCGTCGCGACTGCGAGATTGCTTACCGTCATTAGGCGGAATATTTCGAATCTCTCGACACTCCCTTTGAGAAATTCGTTTCTGTCCTGGGGGACAAGCGCGAGAAGGAGGTCGGATTACCTCGACTATACTTTGCACGGCACATAACGACGTCGAACAAACCGCCAGAAGAATGAGAACAGTTGTTATAGAAAACACCGGTCGCTTCATCTTCCCGTAGACGGCAAACGAACAGGAACCTTGATCTCCTCGAGGATCCTCTCTTAAATGGAGAACCCGCTTTTTATTGCATCCTCGTAAGTCGGCTGCGAATTTCTATGCAAATGAACAATCGTCTGCAGTAATCGCAGGCAATCGAGTAATAATCATCCAGCAACAATGGTAACAAATCGAGAACGATGCACATAGACAGTTCCACATTCTTTGAATCTGTTGCTAAATTCTCATTGGAAATTGTAATCCACTCGATTTCGCGAGGTGTGCATAAAATTCGCAGTCTACCTTAAACCTTATAGAGTGCGAGAAGTTTCGAGTACCTTTGCGAAGCTGGTAGAAAGTATTCCTTAAAAACTACTCTACGATTGGCCGTTCAACGTAACAATTCGGCATACGTTATCCGAGTCTCGTTTTTCTCCTTTTTGACACGGGCGATCGGGAAATACGACAACGCTCCCTTGATATCCAAAGCGACCTCGATCCTTGGGTGGATCCACCGGCGTCGAACAGACACTCGCGATCAGAAACAACGAGGCAAGGAACAGAAAGCAGATCTGCCAGTTCATCTTCGCAGACACAGCCATGGAACGCGATTAACTCTCGACCTGGCAATGAGACAGTTTCCCGAGTTTCCTCCTTAAATACTCGCGAAATCGCAAAAAGAACCGGTTGGCTCGCCGTCGCGCGCGGATTATGCGGCGGACGAAGGTCAGCTGGCATTTATTCAGGTGACGTTTCTGCAGAAAATTATAGACAATGTTGCGCATATATTAACGAGGCGGTACGAATTAATTCTGCGCAGTCTTTTCACCTTCGTTTGTCTTTCGCATGTGCGAGACGCGATCGCGAGAGCAGGCCATTCGAGGCTGCACGGACCGCTTTTAAAGTCCGGCCAGGTGTGTTTCGATTCTCCTCGCGCGAGCGATTGAAACTGTGTCTTAAATCCGCTTCGCAGTCACGCGAAGCAGTCGTGGAATGGCGAGGTTGAATAAGAGGAACGTTCATTGTCGAGGTGCATTAACATTCGCGATGCAATCCACGTCGCGTGATTATGATAGCCCGTTAAAAGCTACAGAGTCAAAGTCAAAGAAAAATATTCCAAATAATCCGATTTCTGACAGATTTTCCGAATTTGCTGTGTACAAGTATGACAGCTTATTAAAAAATGTCTACATCGTCTAAAGGTTCGAAGACAAATAGACATTTTTTCAGTTGAAACATCGAGAAATGCGTTTTCATTTATGCCCACGATGCATACTGAAAGCGCATAATTACGGGAGCATGTTTAAAAATGCCGGAACTGTATCGAGAAGGAAAAATAATTACAAATAATCGGTTTCGGATTTCCAATTTGCGAAACGCGTTTTCCTGATAGATTCCAGTGAATTCGCATCGTTTGCGCGTCTCTCTCATTTGCAGGATGCAATTTCAGCTGCAGCGTTATAACAGCTAATTGAAAAACGCGAGAACCGTCTCGAGAGTCAAAGGAAATGCGTCGACCGAGCTTCTTTGGCATTCAGTGTGAAAACAACGAGTTGCCACGATAGAATTCGACGAATTTGCAGTTCATCGACGCATTAATCTCGATTCCTACGAATTTCGTTGGTGGAAATATTGAAAGTGCATTGTTGTACGCATTAACGTCGATCATGATGCGCAATAAAAGCTACGGAACAGATTCGAAATGATGTGATTGACGCGCGGCAAATTCCAGCAACTAAACTTGCCACCGAAACTGTGACGCACGCTGAAACACGAGATTGATATCGAACATTTGCCTCGATAGCGGCGCGGTGCAGCGCGATGCAACGCGGCGCAGCGGCCATGTGTGCCGGTATTATCTGCATATGTTTCTCGAGCATTATGTGCTTGTTCTATACTCTATTCTATACGATATCCGAATATATCAAGGATTTGCAGAACAGTCGTCTGGTCTTCTCGGTTTTTCGATGGATACGCTCGCAATATGTCTTTCCGCGAATTCCTCCCTTCGCGGATTATTTTTGCCGAATCCCGAACAAAGGAAAACTCGTCCGCGGACATATTCGTTGTTACCAAAGCGAAATGTTGCCAATTTCTGGCTTAAAACGCTGTGTTACCAAAAAAACAACGAGATTAAAGCAGGGGGAAATTCAAAAATTGTATGAAAATCTTGCTGGTTTATCTTTGTTTGTGCTTCCAATTGAATTTCGCGTGGCCGTGTGTGCTCGCAATGCAGAAATAATCCCGGTTTAATGATACGGTAGGCACTAGAGTCAAGATTTTGTCACAGTTTGTTGCAGAAACAAACTGCAGCGCGTGTAGAACCATTTTCGAAAGCTTGCCAAAGATTGGCAGTTTCATATTTCTAAATGAAACCTTTTCGAGAAGACGGAGGGAGCGATAGATTTCGCAATTTTAATTGTTAAACAATTGTGCGCAAATATGTGATTGCTCTATGATCGATTAAACAATCGCGAGTGTTGAAAAAGAGCAGGGAAAAACGCGGGAAAATCCGCGAGATAGAATTGCGAGGATTTCGCGATGTTTATAATCAAACGGATGCTTCTAAATATTTGATAGCTGGTTGGGAGATAATCTGCGCTGTTTCCGGAAATATTTAAGCCGCGGGGACAATGAGGAGCGGCGGGAGAGAGGCGGTACGGGCGCGATGGATTCGCTAATTCCGATGTAACACATCCGAGTGATTATCTTGATGCGGAGTTATCAATAAAATCGCGGCGGGTCCCGATTTTGGAGCTCACACTTGGTCGGTTCCGTGGATTTTTGCAGCGCGGCCCCGAGGTTTGCAATACACGTGCGTCATTCCGCGAAATTAATGCATCAGTTCGTGCCATATACTTTTCCGGCGCATTCGTTTCAAAGATCATTATCCACCGTGCTCGCATTGATAAATTGGACCATTAACATCAGTAAATTGCTTTAATGGATCGTGTTCGTTTTGTTAAAAACAAATGACAGAGCTGCCCACATTTTTCGCAATGGGGATCTGTGCCTGACGTTTCGCGCGATATTCCGCCAAGAAATATCTCCCCGCCGAAAACAATAACTATTCTACCAAATAATTCACTTACCCGCCGATTATTTCGACGTTTCCCCTGCTGGCCGGCCTCTGCAATTATCTCCGAAAATATCTTCCAAAATATCCGTCAAATGTCTCGTTAGTCTCGCCGTTTCGCGTGCCGGATAACTACCGTTGTCTCAAAAATTATACATCTTTTCATCATAAAATTATACTCGCCTTCTAATTACATCGTGTATATCTGATCGCGCGTAATTTGAAGCCGCTACCATCAATATCAAACTACAGCATCCTGAAACTAATATTTTCTCCTTTTTCTTGTAACGTAGTACATATCATGCCATCAATTTTTAAGATATTTTTATTCAAGAATTTTGATTAATCTTCTTCAGTTTCTTTTTCTTGCTTAAACATTCAGAAAAACATACTAATTTCGATGTTTGACGATAGCACGAGGAGCTAACCCGGAAATTACCTTCTTACCTCGACGAGTATACTCGGCGCAAACAAGTCCGAACAGTTAAGAACAGCAAAGAAGGCGTCGAGTCTGCGCCATAAAACAATTCAAACAACTACATTAATTTCTTCGTTGGTATTTAACGATAGTACAAACGGTCTAACAGGAGACTGGCATTTTTCCAAGACGAGTATGCTCGACGCAAACGACAGCAAACAGCTCCAAACAATTCAGAACAGCGAAGAGAATAAGCATCTTTATTCAGCTTTTCTATCGCGACGAGTTACTCCATTGTTCGAACTTTAACAAACAAAGTTGTATAAACGAAATTTCTGGAATCGCAGTTTTGGATGATCGAGAGCGAGCAGGATGATCGATGACGGGGACTCGCGATTAATTCGCATACGACTGATTGACCGAAGAGTGCGACGAGAGCGGAAAGGCAACGATGAAACAATTTTGCCGCGGACGAGGGTTTATTAAAAGGGTGCAGCGGAGATTATTACGAGTTAGACGGTTGGTTAGCTCGTCTTAAAGTTGTTGGATCCGCGTTACGTGGCCGATAGCAAGACCTACAGAGAAGGTCGTGCCGACTTTACTCGTTAAACAAGCCCGCAGGCTCTCCGCGTTTCTCTTAGAGATCCTATATCCATCACAG
This sequence comes from Augochlorella aurata, assembly GCA_028455555.1. Lineage (NCBI taxonomy): Eukaryota > Metazoa > Arthropoda > Insecta > Hymenoptera > Halictidae > Augochlorella > Augochlorella aurata. Next base: position 1,545,099 of record CM052159.1, on the reverse strand, counting down.
TTTTCCCCGTCCCTAGTTTCTCCTTCTATTCTTGTAACGGCGCTCATCGAAACGGCCGCGTCCGCGTCCTCCCGCTTGCCACAATGCCCGGCGAGCTCCCTCGAATTCAGCTCGCATAATGCTCCCGACAGAATAAACATAAACGGCCCGCCGAGAACCTACGATCGACCATCGAGAATCTCCGATCGGCAACTTCGTGTGTCAAGAAATCCACAATCGAGAACTTCCAATCGCGAATCGACGATCTACAATTTAGAGCCGAGGATCTAGAGAATTTTAGAATCGCGATTTAAGAGTCCAGAATTTAGGATCAAGGATTTACAATCATCAACTTAGAGTCGAGAATCACGAGTCGAGAACTGAGAACTTGAAGTCGAGAATCGACAATCGGCAATGAAGATGCTAGAGCGAAGGATCCAGGATCAAGGATCGAAGAGCCATCACCCATGTGTGTAGAGAAAGATCTCGCCGCGGACGATAGAGAGAGATTAATTCGGATAATGAATCGCCGGGATAAACCCACTAATTTGAGCAAGTCAATTTATCGTCCAGCTGTCAGCCAGCGAAACACAATGGCGACTGGCGTAACATGGATCAAGGTATTTCTGCACAGATTAGCGGATCCCCTTATGCGCGCGGCTCTCGCAGGTCTCTCGCTTTTCATTTACGATAATGGTCTTTCGGATGTTGCTGCGTCTAATTGTCCGGCTTGCTCGGACTGTAATTGATACCGGGATTTTTTGCAGCGGCTAGTAGCAGCCGCTAGTAGGCGATGCGCTGCGATTGCGATCGATCGTGTCGGCTCTCCTATGGAAAATTCAATTTCGAACGATACTTTTGTCCAGTCATGAACGGGATAACGACAGTGATTACGCGGAGAGAGGACGGATAGGTGTATCGAGTGGTTGCCAGCAGAGAATCAACCGTGTCTAGTGTTTAGCCTCGCTGATTCATCGCCGCACGGCTCTGCCTTGTCCGAAAAAATTCACTGGGACGCAATTTTTCGAGTACAGGACAATTGGACGACGATCGGCGAAGGCAACATTTATATCACTTACAATTTTATATATTACTTATTTATATTCTATATTCCATATTCTTATTAGTAACATTATTGCATGAACCGTTGAAAGCAGAAATGGGGCAAGTCGAAAACGTTAATGAAAAATAAATTGAAAGTTCTATAATGCGTCTGCCTATCACAGTTAGAATATTTTCTAAACGTAAAGTTATCAAGCGCGTTATTCAATCGCCCGAACTGTCTGCTAGCCAATTATTTCGCGTAGCAGTTAATCTCTCAACGAGGTAGATCCAAAGTATCCGCCGGAATCGAAGGTTTCACGTGGATCGCGATATATGGAATCAATTTAGTGATCGTGTTCGAATCCATTGGATTTGTAATGGTGATAATAAGAGATTAGTGGCAGCTGAGCGACCGAGTACAAAGCCATGTTGTTCATTAATTATGAAGGGTTTGCTCGGGGATTCAGGAACGATTGTTTCTGCTACGGGAATCTGTCTAGATTCCATGAAGCTGGTTCGATGCTTCTGCAAACATTGTACTTGTGTTTTATCACGAGCAGCAATTATATTTTACCAGCTCGCTATAAATATTTGCAGTCATCGGTAGGTTGAAAATCGACTTTATTATTTCAATAAATGTTTCTCAACAGTTATATTAATTATTAGTCCAGCATCTGAATACTAAATACTATCAGACCTAGAATTACTATTCCCGTAACAACGGTACAGAGTTCTGAATATGTGGAAAGCTTTCATCATTGCGATAAGGTCATAGACTGCAGGCTACGCAGCGTCCCTCATCGACACGGACCGTTACTTAACAATTACCTAATAGCTAAGATATAAGTATCCAGAGCAAGCTGTAGGCGAATACCTGCGAACACCGAATGAGCACCTTAGTTATTGGGTCAGGCATAAACGGCGGAGATCGCCTCGAGACTTCTACGTCCAACGAGCAGGATCCATCCTCCTTTCCGCAGTCTCTGCAGACGGGTCTGCTGTTTGAGCACAATGGAAACGCGGTTATACGAACCCTGTTTACACGGGAATGGCTCAATCTTCGACTAGATTATTCGAATGATGCGATTCGGGAGGGTACATTGATACTTTGATGAATTATGCGCGCCGGAGAATTTAGTTTCGACTTCCGAAGACAAATGCGGCGATCCGCGACTGTACCGACTGAACTCGATACCGTAAACGTTCGGATAATGGAATCGATGCCTCGACAAGGCGACAGTGGTCGTAAAAATTCCAGCGATTAGTAAATTAGGTTGCCAGCGATTTTTAGAACGAACAGGGTCGCGCGTCGATCGTTTCAGGTTGACTTGTTCATACTTGAAATGTGTTCGGGTAGCAGAGAGCGTGTTTAAAGATTAATAAAATGCTGAGAAAAAATCGCACGGCTATTTTTGATCAGCCGTTCGAAGGAGGATGCTTCGCGCTCTAACGCGATCCAATTAAGAATTCTCTTGGCTTTCCGATATCGGTGGAGCCGTTCTATTAAAAACCAATATATGCGTATATATAATTACGCGAGTCGAATGCCGTGACAAGACCGGAAGATCGTCGGACGGCAATTCGAAGCCCGGTTAAGTGTTTCGCGGACGCGAGCCGCGGCAATAATTGAACGAACGCCGAAATATAACGTCACGGCGAGGAACGTTTTCATTTCGATAACAGATGCGTCAGTGCCGGGCTAATGGACTTGCTTTCTACGTGAAATTGAATTATAACGGTGTAGCAGTTTGCGGCTTTCTCGTGTAACAAGATTTAATAAAGCAGCTGCGTAATAATATGGTATAGCAATAACACATGCGGTACATTACTGCGCTGTGCGCGAGTCCGCGCCGAGTAGCGCGGGAATCGAGAGAGAGCGAGAGAGAGAGAGAGGGGGAGGGAGGGAGGGACAGATATTATCGCAGCCGCGAAATTACGCTATCGGCTCGTCGGATGCTAGACAAACCGTTGTTTTGACACTCGTCCGGATTTTCCAGGACGCGCGGATATCCCGCTCGCCAGCCAGCTCGCTCGTTTGCTCGCTGTCCGCCTCGATCCGCTCGACAGTCTTTAGGAATGCATTAAAAGTGTCGGAGCGAATCGTCGAGACGCGCTGATTTCTGCTGATCCCTTGAATTTCACGGCAACTCGATACGAAGGAGACGAGAGCAAAGCGGAGAACCGATGTATAACGCCTTCGATTGCTTCTCGTCCGTGCTCGCGAGATGATACTCTCACCTGCGCAACGATACGCTTCGAATAAATCGCATGGATTCTCGCTTTCCGGCAGCTGTTTCGGACCGAGAGCGCTCGCATTATTAGCACTTCCGGCGACGAGAAAATCGGAACCAAATTCTGTAAACATTGCTCGATCGAACTGCTCCAAACCTGATCAAACGGTTTAAACAGACATAAGCCACGCGGCACGGATAATTCTGGTTTCCTTGCACGACCTTTTTCTCTCCGCCGATACCTCCACTGTTTGTTACCGCTTCGTTTGTTCATCCGGAGCAAGCGCAAAACTCGTAGCCTTATGGCGGTACTCGGCTATCGACTATGTATGAAAAGCTATGCACGCTGTGCATTTGCAACGGCATGAATTAAACAAATATTTATACGGCACACTGTACAACCGTGCGAATTAAACAAACGCGAATTCGTTCACGACATTCGTTCGTGCCAATACTTTCAGCGGGAGCTCGAGGCAGCACATGCTTCATCGTCGATTGTTATTTACGATTTATTTCCGATAAATGTTCTCGTCCGCTTCGGACACGAGCGACACGAGCGACGATTCGGCGGCACGCAGCCGTGTCGATCCGGGTCGAGTCTTAACGCTTTGTTGCGGGATGGTTTAAAGCGCGCCGAGGGGATCGAGCGAGTGCGAGCACGCGGATTTCGCAGGCGGCCGCATGTAATTTCGCCTGTAACGTCGTTACGCCGCGCGTATCTGTCCTCGCGCAATTTCACGCATGTATAACTTCGCGCCCCGTAGAAATGTGTGTCGTCGGCCGAAGCGACGGGACGCGACGCGACGGCGCGCGTTTGATTGTTTGCCCGCTTGTCTCAGCCGCATACGGTAACGGACACGCGCGCGCGTAAATTATAAACCAGCGGATAGTTAGCGGTTGGCAAAAAGGAGGCCAGCGAAGGAACCGGCGCGGCGCGACGCTGCGACGAAACCGGCGTCGGGGCGCCGAGCGCAGTTTCGTTAACAATTACGGCCACGGTATCCGCCCACCAACGATCCACCGTCGACGCCCATTTAATTAATAGTTACTAAGCTCTCGTTCGCCCCAGCGATACGCGATACAATTTTACCCGCGATTTTTCCTCCTCCCGGTTAATTAGATAATTACGCGAGACCGGATTTTGCGACTGACGCCTATCCGTCTAACCTACACCCGACAAATGACACCACTTTCTCAGACCGCGTCGCTTCCACGCTTTTCCACCCCCCGTTTCTTTAAATGCCAAGAATCTCCGATTAATCGCGCCGCGATTAATAACAGGCGTATGCGCACGGAGCCGTGAACAGCGGCGACGAGCTCTGCCGCTTGCAATTATTTCGGACGGACTTCTAATTCCGGTGGTATTCGTATTTCGGTTATTTTATGTTCCCTGTTTAACGTCAAATCGTATATCAAATACGCAGATTCCATTTTTATCACGGATGAACCCGTTCGATCTCTGGTGCAACACTGTTTGCTGTTACGGATGACGTAGTTCGACAAACTAAAATTTCGTTACCGATGACATTTAACGTTGCATGTACACCATTGTTTTCTGTTACGGATGAAGGCATTTAACGGCAAATTGAATAAGTCGCGAACGTAATTTTCGTTAGGGACGACGCCATTCGACGTTCCGCTCTGTAACGGACGACGCGTTTCGACGTCGAGTCGAATACGTCTTCCACCGACTAATGATTACCGATGACGTGATTTAACGTGAAATCGACAACGAATTCCAGCCTCGCCGAGGTCGGAGGGGTGTCAGGAGAGACTTGAGAACTAATCGGCGAGGCGACGCTGATTTCCCGAATTCCATCGAGCGTGCGACTCGCGCGGCTCGGCCGGCGAGCGCGGTGCCGAGCGTAGGTGTGCGGAATCCACGAGAGCAGACGCGGAGGCGCGCGAGCGAGCGCGAGCGCGTAGGCGCGGGAACGCGGGCGATTCCGCGCCGGTTGCTCGGTTTTAAAGCCGGGTACCATTCCGTTTCGTTCCATGCCGCTTCGCTCGGCTTGCGAAGCCGCGTTTAGGGGTCAGATGCGGTGCGAGTTTTGTTTTACGCTTGTTGGTTTCAATATCGCGGGACCTGCACGTCGCGCGACGGCCAAACGCTGTTCAAGTATGCAGCGCTACGAGTTTACAGATGACAGCGCCCGCGTGTTTGCGTATTTGCAATACTCCTCACTCCTCGCTGTGTCTCGCTGACTCTGCCCCGTCGCGTCGCGTCGCGTCGTCGTTTCGCTTCGGTTATTATAATAACAAAAGGAACAGCGCCGCGAGTTGCGAGCTGCGACTCCAAGCGACGCACCGCAATCCACTCGATGCCGTTTTACACGCTCTTGTTACCTTCCATCAACCATTTCTTTTTAGAATTCTTACACAATGGTTCCGCGATTATTAATTAATATTCTGATTCTAGTTTCAGCGTAGTGAAAAGTGGCGAATAGTCTAAAATACTGGAAAAGAGCAACGAATGAAACTGTATAGAGCGCAATGTTCTGCATTTATATTTTCCGTACGTGATCTAAATTCATAGCATTTATATCACAACTGTATTTCGCGACCGCGTTTCTAATAAGATGTGTTTTAATTGCAAATGATCTCTACCAACGAAATTTGCGAGAACAATTATACGCGTCCCATTAAGTAAACTAAGTTGACCTTCGCAACTTCGAATAACAACAATAATTTACTAGCTCCCATCCCCTCGCGTTGGTTTTTCGAAAATGTTCCCTCTTGCCGGCTTGACAGAACCTGGAATTGATCGTGTGGCAGGCTTCCGTCCAAGGCGCGCCATTAATTATGAGGACGCGCGGGGAATAATCAATGCTCGGGAATGAATAATCAGTGAATTTAAATTGCAACTATGGCTGCGCAGAATTTATTAGACTGGTTCATGTTAATGCGGACAAACTTCGCGGGCCTTGCTTCGGGTGGAACACGCCGGAATCTCGATTATGCGAACCTCTGACACTTGAATCTGCCGACTGCCTACGCGTTCCGTGCGCGCGAGCCTCGGGGAGGGGAGGGTCATTATACCATAGTTGCATTTATTGCGATTAACACTGAACTGGATTTTATCCGGACGACTGGCGAGGATCGGCGAACACAATCGAATACAAATTTACTTGGCTAACAATTTAGTCGAAGCCGATTTTGCTCGAATAAAAATCGACGTTATTTGTCATTCGAATAAGAATTTCAAAATAAAATGTTTCTCCATAATTTACCGATTTATTTATTCCACGGTAATTTTCGATGGAAATAGAACTAATAAAAAAATAAATAATAATTATTGACCAACTGATTAATATAACAGCCACATCCGTGAGTTCGAAATCACGGATCCCTATGATTAATTCACGCAACAGAATCGGCGCAACTATAGCGATTAATATCACCTCCGTTACCGGCTGATACTCATACCGAAGTTTCTTGGCATCGAGGAGAACCTAAGCTGAAACCGGGGGAGAGTGGTAATCGCCGAAAGCGTCTACACCTTTTAATTCGGTTGCCTCGATGTTTCTTCGCGAGAGCTACACGAATCGATGCTAAATGGCTCCCCGGCGAGTGCGGGAAGATGTTGACGCAGCAGTATGAATAGAACGATTCAAGAAAGCATCGGCAACACCCGTGGCCCGTGGGGACACGGGGATACAGGCTTTTTCGCGAACGATTTAAACCGACTGGTAACCCACGGTGTTAACGGTATTCCCGTGATTCCTCGGTGGCATCGATGGAACTCGGATTACAGGCGAACTTCTGCGGTTTGGAAAATCGACTCGTCACTGGTCAACATTCCCTCACACCTCTCTACCTTGCCATCGCTTTATATCGCTTGGCTCGGGGCCCTTACCCGTTCGGCCATTATTGTTTTTATTACGTTATCGCTTTTACTACGTTATTACTTTTATTACACGACCGCGAGTAAGACTCATTCCTCGTAGATAAAAGTGAAAAATGTTTCTGTTAATTATGGAATTAGAGCGCTCGACAATATTTAGTTTGTTTGTTATTATTAGATCCGGAAATTTTATTCATTCTGTGTAGTATAAGAATGAATGGAATTCAAATTGTACAGGGTGTATTTAGCCCTGTTTGGTGAAAATCATGCGAGCTAACAGTTCTAAAGGCTCTACTTTGGACAATATCGTCCAATTAAAATCTGCGAAAGCTGTTATTTGTCCCCCTCGAGGCAAATAGTGTCGAATTAAAATTGTGAAAGCTGTCATTTGGTAAAAATAATGCTGAATTAAAATTGCCAAGAGTCCTCTTTGCATCATTGGTAACAACAGCGGACATTTAAGCTTGCAAAAGGCAGCTCCCGATTCTTTTAGTAAAAACAGCGTTAAATTAAGCTTGCTGGAACCACGATCTGCGCGCTCTGTTAAAGCCAGCGCTATAGATATTAAAATATTCATTTTGAAAATATTATATAGATATTTATATTTATAATAATAATTCAGATAAAACCGTACTTTTGTAGAGCAAAACTTGTCTTCTCGCCGCAGAATCGAATGGATTCGTTAGCAGCCCCGAATCTCGGGTTGTCTGGCCGCGTAAGCGTCGTCGTGTGCGGTGGTACAAGGCACAATAACAGGTCGCGTAACGCGTGTACACGTAGGGCCATGATACTCCTAAACAATGAAGCCGGTGTGTGCTATATTTACGGCTGATTTGTCGCGTGTTCCTCGCAGCTAAGTTGCCACCGCCTCGCCATCCCGCGCCGCTGCTGTCGGCGTGCTCGCCTCGCGTTAGTTTAGCCTTAGCCGGCATAAACTTCGAGCATAGTTCGTACGTATATGCATGCCGCCGCGAATGCCGGGACCCATCTTGCTATACAAATAGTTAATGACGTAATCTTACGATGTAAGTAGTGCGTGTAATTCGAAGACACCATAAACGCGGACTACCATACCGGCGCTAACGGCCGACCGAAGTATTGCGCATAAGCTGCCACTTAATGCATGTATACGCGACGGATTTTCTGCCGCAATACCGGCATGCACCGGCGTCGATGTTGGCTCGGGTGTTGGCGTGGGTGTCGGCGTGGGTGTCGGCGTGGGTGTCGGCGTCGGTGTCGGCGTCGGTGTCGGCGTCGGTGTCGGCGTCGTCCGCGTCCGCGTCGGTCGCGTTAACTCGATTGACTTAAAACTTCATTGCCATCGTAATAGCTCCCTGCCGTGTAGACAGCGCGTTTTCTCCGCACCGAGCCGGTGAAAACGTCCGAACTGGTATTACACACTTGTTATCTCACCTTTAACTTACCGAAACTTACTTTGCCGGAGCTTTCGCGTTACCGGACTGCGGATCTTTATCCATTTATGGGAAAACTGCGTCGATGGAACGCAACGCGTCAACGAAGAATAATGTCGTCGCAGTTCTCTTGAATCAAATTATTCGGTGGAGAAACGAATCTCTGTTAACCCTCTCGCAGCGGCGGCTGTGTAAATGTTGACCCGACGCGTTTAAATCTTGATTACTCAATTCCGTGGCAATTAAATCAATTAAATTGCTGTCGGAAGCAAAATACTTTTCCGTAGACATTGGTGGATAGTTTAATTCCAGCGATAAGTTGCGTTTAATAAAGCAGAATTCTGCAACGAACATTTGTGCTCGTACACTGTGCGATCTTGGCTCCAATATCTTCAACGTTGTTCCAGCAAGACTAGGTAATAATAGTACACCATACAGCCTATTATTATGAATGATCAATACCATTTTGCTCAGTAACTTCCCCACTAAACATGGCTGTAGGGGTGATAGTTATTTATGACCAGACAGTACATCTTTATACAGGGCAACAATAGTCTGCGAGAATCGCAAGGAGCAGAGTTTATATCTACAAAGACGTAACTCAATTCTTTATCAGTCATTGTAATTTATTTAATGTTACCGTTATATAACTCGTTTAATTTTACTATTTAATTTTTGTTAAGAAAATTCAAGGCTTCGTAGCTGCAACAATTTAAAAAGGAGAAATGTGAAACCGGTTCGTTACAAATTTAGTTTGTTACGAATTTTCTTAAGAGTATAAGAACGCTTGGTTACTACGCTGTTGAACTACCTAAACGAATTGTCTTGCTAGAAGAGAGCCATAAACGGCGTCGGTGTAGTAGCTTACGGGAGCTTCGAAAATCGAATGAATCCGTTCAAATCGAAGATCAAGGACCCCACCATCGGAAGCTTGGGAATCCGATTTTTCTTCAAAGCTCTCGCATCTCGAAACAAAATCCATGGTTGCGCGTTATTGGCGGTGGCATCGAGCATACGCAAAGCAGGTGATGAGATGCACCGGGAAAATTTGCATTTCCAATCGACAAGTTGAGCCGCTCGCATTCGGCGGAACGCAATGGTAACGGGGGATGATGTGTCGGAGCGACGGGAAGCGACGGGAAGCGACGGGAAGCGATGGGAAGCGACGGGAAGCGTCGCGACGACCGACAGGGAACGTCTTTTGTCGTCGCGCTATTTGTACATGAGGGCCGCGAACAAAAGGGGGAACAGTCAAACGCAAGCGAGCTCGATTAATGGCGAGTAATAAATCTATCGTCGATTTCGCTAGCCGGACGACGTTGTTTCGGCCAACAGTGCCCGCATTCCTTTATTATTTCTGCCATTTAAACGGCGTAACGTGTCCGTGAGCCCTTCACGTTGGTATTACCCTCCATTCAAAGGAATATTTCCGATATCCCGCGAGCACTTGTTCGATTTGTTGCGTGGAAAACCGCCGTTAGCCGTCGCGTCGTCCATGCTGCTCCGCTGCCCCTATCGTCGCGATTTCACCGAACTTTTAATCCAAACAAATGCCATCTAAAACGGTGTCGCGCCGCATATTGAACCAATTTGCGAAATTAACGAATCAAAATCGATTATCCAGCGAATTTTTTACGTAACTGTTATTTCAGGTCCTCGATTTTTATTCATTTACAGAAGCTCCAGCCAACGAGCTGTTTACGCGGACAGATAACAAAGTCTGCAAAAAGTGGGACGCAACGGTCCAGAAAAATTGTACGTCGACGTTTTTGGTGTCGTATGAAAGAGAAAACTCTAATTTACAAAGTTTTCGTAACGGGAGTCCACGGAAAAATTTTGTCGACGCTGTAGAGGCGTTTAAATTTGCGTGATTTCGCGAGACTCCCGGCACGTTCCGATAAGAGAGAGAGTGCACTCAAAGTGGGATAAAACTGCGAGAAAAAATCGTACGACGACGAGTTTCAGCTCGTTGGAAAGAGGAAGCTTTCCTCTACAAGATATACTAGCCAAGAATGTGTTAAAAAATTTATCGAACGCCATAGAGGGAGCGGGAACTTGGCAAGTTTCGAAAAAACTTCAAACTTATTCGGATAAGAGAATCTGCACAAAATGAGTTAACACGGTGAAGAAAAATCGTATATTGACGTTTTTGGAGTCGTATGAAAGAGGAGACTTTACTTTATCATGTGATTCTGTGAGATAACGAAGCTTAGTCGAAATATATGGCGCCTGATAGCGAATTAGGCAACAAGGTTAACGTAAGCAGTGCTAGCTACTTTAAAAACGACCGTCCGACGGTTCACAAGTGATCTATCGGTTTGCACTAGTGACAGGTGTGCGGCTCGTCCCACGCTCCCATCCTCCAGCACCGTCAATCCAGCCTGAGCACTCTCATCAGTCGAAGGGTGACGCTATCGGGAAGGCCTATTGGCCGCGTAGATCCTTCTCCTCCATAACAGCGCCCCGGCCGCCCTCCGAGGCTCTCGGAAGACATGCTCGAGGAATTCAAATGCCCTCTTGGAATTCTACCAAATATTTCCGACCCTCGGAATACTTATCGAGAAGCTATGATTTCACCCTTCGGCCTTGCTCGATCATGCCAATTGTTGCGGTTCCAATTCCGCGCGCTGCCAAAACGAAGCCACGGCATCGAACGACAATAATTGTTTATTAGGCTGTTCTGGAGGATAGACGTTGTTGCATAGTAATCACCGAATCGCGAATCTTTATGCATTTATGTAAAAAGCGGGTTGGCGAACGCAGGAAAAAGCGGCAGCGTCGGAAGAATTTCAGGGAACTGTCTCTCTTGAAAGAGAAATCAAGTTTTCCCTTGAACCACAAATCAAGTTCTCTCTTTCGCGGGACGCCGTAAAAACAGCGATAAAGTTCTCGGAACCTGACATCGGAAACTGATGCAGCACCAACTGGAGACTGCAAGAATGCATATTGTAGCATCGCGATCACCATCTGTGGACAAAGTTCAACTTCCCCGGTTTCCCCATTCTCTCTATTCTCCCCGTTCCCTCCGTTCCCGGCGCACGTGCAGGTCGAACCAGGAGAAAGAGGATCGTCGGATGAGAGATAAATAGGGCGACATTGAAAAAGGGCGAGAGAACGTCCGGGAGATGGACTGCGGAAAGGCGACGAGCTGCGGAGACGGGAGGAAAGGGGCGGGGAGAGAAAGAGAGATAGAGACAGATAGGTAGAGCGATATACGGAGCTCTAGATAGAGGGGGAGAGAGAGAGGAAGAGTTAGAGAGAAGGAACAAATGCAGAGAGATGGAAAGAGAGAACCGAAGAGAAAGGAAATTCGGAAAGAGACAGAAAGAGAGAATTAAAGGGAAAGGAAATTTGGAAAGACGTGTACAAGTGCGAATACTATGGTAACAGATGTCAAACTACACGTCCGAATGTACTTTAAAGTCGACTAGACGATGCAATAAAAAAATTCTGCAGTTATATGCAAATCAACGTCGATGGTTCGGAGAATTCCGAAAAAAATAGCCCTGTAATAAAACTAGTTTTTACATGGTATTCGTCTCTTGATGCCAGTCAAATTCCATGTCAATATTTTTTGTAACATCGCTATGTATTGGAGCAGATATTTAGGTGGCCTGTTTCGAGCGGAACACCCTGTACTGTAGAGAGAGAACTGGAGAGAGAAAAATTGAAGAGAGAGAGAGAGAGAGAGAGAGAGAGAATTGAAGAGAATAACCAGATGAGGAAGGAGCGAAATTTCGTCAGCGATGCCACTCCGAACTCCTCTAGCCAGAGGCTTCCTCTCGGCGATAAGAGGTCCGAACGTGATATAAATTCGCGAGGGGTTTAAACCACGATCGGTCTAACGAGCGCGCACAGCTCCTAACTCAGGGTCAGGAGTTTACTGAATGGCGAAATCGCACGGTAATTTTCTCGAGTAGTCGTCGCCTGTACTCCACGAGGTTTCCTCGGTCCCTGGCTGCCTGACTGCCTGCGTCCCTCTGTTACCCGACCGAGTCGAGCCACGCCATGTCGTTCGCTCTCCTCCCATTCTACTCGCCACACTTTTTTCCTAATCGCTCCTCTGATTCCCCAGATTGCTCCTTTCATCCCTTTCCTCCCTTCATTAGCCCTTTTCCGATTCGTTCGCGGCCGCTCCCATCGCTCTTCTCCCAAAGCGAAACCGAATATCGTCGTTGTTTCTATCTCTCGACTATTGCTGTGTTATTTATTTATTAATGCTTCAAGCCACATGGATTATTTAGCAAGTATATGCTAAATGCACATATGTTCGATTTACTATAATAATATATATCATTATATAATCGACTTAAAAAGCACCAATTGAAATTGTACAAAGACGAATTTTATTATTTTATATATTTTATATATACGTGTATAATTATTTAATCCTAGGAATAACGAAGAATTTTCGATCTAAATAAGCATTTGAACGAACGTTTACTTAAACGACGCCGAACTCTGCGCACTGCGCGATTACATCCCCTAAACTTCGTCCCCCTAAGCATTCCTGTTCAATGATCCTAAACGAACTTTCGGCGCGAGCTAGTGCGGCAAATATTTCAGCGAAAAAAAAGCGCATCGTTGTCGAAGTCGCAGGTCGTTAGAACTTGTACACGGTTAAAGTACGACGAGACGGGACGAGAGCGAGGCAAGGTAGGACGAGGTAAGGTAAGGTAAGGTAAGGCGAGGTAAGATAAGACGAGACGAGAAGCTAGAAGGAAGGAAGCGGTACGAGCTTAGCTCTTTTAACGGCGAGCAGACTGCTCCCTTATAAATCGATACGTCTCTTAATATCTGGCGACTCGAGTCGAACTCAATCGAGGACGATCGATCATTTTTTATGAGAAACGAGAAACGGGATATATCTCGCAACTCGACAAATCCACCAGCCTCCCTGCCCTACCCTTCCCGTCCCTTTCCTTCCCTTCCCTTCCCGTCGCCGGTTTCCTCTCTCGCCTTTCTTTCCTCTTTTTCCTTTCTGTTCATGCGAGCCTCTGATCCGCAAAAGAGCCCATAACTCCCAGCCTGCCACTGATCTTTCCGACGTGACCATCGATATTACCGCAGATATTTGGCGAAAGGTGATATTATATCTCACGTTCGTACATTTTATTTCGACCGGACGGCCACCGTCATTTGGGACAACGTTATCTTCTTGTCCGGACACGTGCGAGACACCGCGAATCTTCTCCATTAATTCGGCCTCTTAACGATTCGTCTTGGTCCGGCTACTTTTCCGCCTAATCGGTCGTCGATATCTCGACTCTTCCATAGCATTGTTCTACAGGACAGTAGCTAAGTCAATTCCGACCCGGCACATTTAAATAGAATTACTCAATTTTCGGCAATTAAATCGGGTAAATTGCTGTTGCATTAGCAACAACAGAAAAGCAAATAGAAATACATTTTGGAAACTTGCTGAATTAAATTCAAGATTGTTACAAACATGCAGCAACGTAGAATGAATTTGGTTAATGAAATTACGATACACTCCGAGCATGATCGCGTGTATAGTATCGTTGTACAATTGTTTCGCAGCTGTGTCGAGCAAAAGAGGAAATCAGCTGCGAAGAGGAAAGTGGGAAGCACGGTTGCGAGGCGAGCAAACAAGGCGTCTCTGGCCGATTCCGATCCAGGAAACCGGTGCAAAGTCTTTTATGAGACGTAGGAGGAACCTTTATTGCGTCCTGCGAACATCGGGAGATCAGGAACTCGGATTTTTCGGACAGTCGAACCTTCGTTTCGATCGGAGGACAAGAAAATCGAAATGTATCGTCGTTCTAACGATGATATAAATTACAGTAAATTTACATTTCAGTTATTTTCCCATCGAACGCACCTTATAAAATTTAATTTATTTTTCTGAACAATGTTTGCACGAAACCGTGTAAAACGGGATTAGGCATATTTGCATAAGAAATAGCGAAAGTGTGTCAGTTCCTGTTCGTCGTGAAATCCGGGAAGCTGTGTCGGTCGCCGCGGAACACGGTGCAGGCAGTGTTTTTGCGGTCCGACGAATCGGGGCGCGGTGGATTCGTTAGAAATCGTTCGAAGTTGTCGCATTATGCGAGAGGGGGCTTGTAAACGGCCGGCAATCTAGCCGAAATAATTTGCAACCGTTTGTTTTGGTTCCGTGTTCGAAGATCGTTACACCATCGACGCGCACAGTTGCAGTTGCAGTTGCAGTTGCAGTGGCAGGACGTCAGATGTGTGTTTGCGAGCGAGCGCGGGCCAGGTAACTCATGAATCGAGCGGACCAATCAGCGGAACCCCATTAACCGTTTTAGTTTCAGCGTGCTCGTAACGCCTGGCATTCGCGCATTCCTCCTTGTTCCGTGAATTTACGGTAATTTCGTTCCGCGGAGGAATTTATTTCGCCCGATGACTTTTCATTTTGCCCGGCGCACGCTTTTCCGGCCGCGCTTCCAAATCATTTTTATGCGGGGCCACCGTTCACGTGAATTATCATTCACGGAATCTTCTGTTATGAATTATGAATTATACATGATGTCGTTATTGCAATGGCACCGTGTTCCGCGACCCTCGTGATGGATGACGCGTGGCGAGTGCGCTTTCTGCCGAAACTATTTCGACACGGTCTTCTTCTTAGCCGTTCGGCATTATTCCGAACCTTAGGATCTACCACGAGGATTTAGAGAAATTTCCATGGAAATATTCTTAAACTATTCTACCGCGTTAGAAATTTACAAGCTTTAATAAATCAGTTAATACCGTCAGTTTTCGTATCCACCTTGCAATAGGGCAACGAAATGAGTAAACAATTATTACTCCAGAAAAATGTTGTCCATTTGCATTATCGTCGTCTCTGACGTACAGCCGATTATCCACGGCTGCCAATAGTTGGCAAGAATTACCATCTGTGAATTGTTGTCAGTGGTAGCCAGTTGCGCAACGTCACGACAAGGGCGTTCCCATTATTCGAGGCAGCCGGCCACCTTTGTTTATCAGGCTAAAGTGTTTAACGTGTCTATTGGTCGGCGAACGTGATTACAAAAGCGGTTCACCTAGATGCTTTGCTATAGCGTTCCTTGATTACAGTTAGATTGACTAGCATTCGATAGAGGGATGTGCAATCAAGATAGAACGGCCCGAATGCGCGCGCGCGCGCCCGCGCATGTAAGATCGCTTGCCCCTATGGATTAGAAAACGTCTAGCTACGCTGCTGGGAATCGACTCCCGGGCTGCAGTAGCCGGGTCATATTGACCCTGCCGGTTAACTCGTCATTAGACAGCGGGTCTGTATGCAAAATAAAAATTGCTCAACTTAATTCTAAGGAACAGGAGCGAAACGGAAACGCGTCTCTCCCTTTAATAAGTTCGACGGATCGAAGAGAAGACAGCAACGTTCGAAAATTCTTCTAACGCGTTTAAATTTTTATATCTTTCCTAGCCGTTTTTATCACAGCTGGATAAAGTCCGCAGTCAGTTCGTAAGCGTTGAATTAAACGTCGACGCGTGGTAAATATAAATGTGTTTCCGGTGTAAATCTGTACACGTGTAATTACGCAAGCTGCGAACTCTGCTAAAGAAGAAAACCAGTAACGTGTAACCATCGTGTAAATGGAGAAGACGAGATTTCTTTTTCAGCACCATTCGCAACACGTTCTTGTAACTTGTTAATGCGTTAGAAGAGACGACCGAGCAGCGAATTCTGAATTAGTTTGCCGGCGAATTAGCGATTCCGTGATTGGTAATTTAATCAGCAGAAAGTTGCCGCGCAGAGTGCTCAGAAAATGTTCCGAATCTTCGGTCAGAGTTAAGTAAATTACGGTACGAGATTGCCGGGGCACCGCGCGCATCCTACCACCTTCAGTACTTATATTACTCGAAATCTGTCTGGACAAAGATATATCAACCGCTCGGCTCGAACTAATTGGATATGACGTGCGCCGTAAAAACGGATCCTGAATCACGAGCAATTTCTCCGCGGAGTTCTTATCGCTGCTGGAAACTTGCTGCCACTGACACCACCACTACCACCGCCGCTACCATTGCAACACGCACGACGGTGCTATACCGTCTCCCAACCAGACCCGGCTGAATTTTATTTCCAATGGAAATAAAAGATAACTATTTCGAAAGATTGATATCGGATCTTTTTATACCTTTACTTTTGGCGCCGTTAATTTACAATAAAAATGGCATCGATTAATTTCACATAAAGCGATTTCAATTATCTTTAGTACGATACCTTACTACAATTACTGTTTCCTATAATTATTACCAGGCATAATTACTTCGGCGTAATAATTTATAACAATCGCAGTCAAAATACGTGTACGAATGAAATGGTACCGGTTCAATGATCGATGAAATCATCGACAGAAAAGGGTTTTCATTGAATCGTAATTTCATTCTGGACATCCTACGCATCGAAGAAGATAATGCAGAAATGCAATTGTGTCTCGGGACAATCCTCTGTTGTTTTGTTCCTCGTTAAGCAGGCTTGTGCAGCAAATCGACAGCAGAACAGAGAGCTTCGATTGACAATCTTGTCAGAATGTCAGCGAATTGGCGATAAGCCGCTGCATTCGTTAATTATATCAATGATAACAAAAAATAAGTCGTTGAGCGAACGAATCAACGGCGTCGTATGGATTAATAAACTCGTAATTCACAACGCTTCGTTACCATTGGCATCTCGATTTTATCGTCTTCCATCCGTCATACTTTGTAGATCGATACATCTGCTTGTAATAATTCTTTGATCATTTTCGATTCGATCGTTTTCAATCTCAGTGAGCTCGCGAATGCGTTTGTAAGTGGACCGATAATTAGACTGTGGACATCCTTCGGCGAGATAAAAATGTTCCACCGCAGTTGCAAGAATTAATTTTCGGTGAAAACGATGTTTTCTGCTGTAATAGTTCTCCGATAATTTTGCTACCAGCGTCAATTAACCTATCCAAGCCTGTGCATTCGTTCTATGACGCAAGACTTTAAGAATATTCCCATTGAAATTCCTATAAATCCTCAACGACGGCCACGACCAGTCATCTGCCCCAACGAACGCGCTTATGCAAACGGCTGGGTAGAAAGGCGTAAAGGAAAATATCTTAAACAATTATCGCGGAGAGGAGTCCGGCAAAGCGTGGGAGACGAGACGTTGGTTTCGGCGTTGCAGAACGAGCAGAAAAATTGCTTTAAACGGAAAAAATGTGGCGAGAGACCGCAGACTTGGCTGATTGTCAGTGTCGTTCTGCTCGGTCTCATTGTCAGTCTCGCAGGGTCCCGGCGTTTCCCTTCCTTCCGTCAGCCCGTTTTGTTGTCTCTCCCTCTCTTTCGTCTTCGTGCTTCCTCGCCGCGTCCCTCTGTCACCTTTCTGTCCCGTCCCGTCTCGTCGCGATTCTGTCTCGCTGCGGGCTGCACCCTCCTTTTCCGGCGGTCTCTCTATTCTTCTCACGGTCCTTTCTAACAGCGGGAGAAAGTCGGCGAGGGAAATACTCTCATCGTCTCCGGTGGTAATTTTTCAACCTTCTCTTTGACTCGACTCCGCGTCCCTTTAACCAGCACCGGCTCTAACGTGTCTACCTTGCCCCCCCATTCCGCACCTACACTCCACCGAGCCGTGTTCCGCTCTTCGCGACACCGATCCTCGACACGATCAACGCTTCAAATACCTCCAAACATCTCGCCGACGAATCTGCGGATCTAAGGGAAACACCGCGGAACTTGAGCTCTTCCATTGTGTTTCGACCCTTCCCATAGTTGGAGAAAAATAGATTCTTGAAATAGTTTTCAATTTCCATGCGTAGCTACTGTTTTAAGAAAGGGTCAAATTGTCAAATTCTGTATCGGGCGAGAAGATAAAAATATTTATAGCCTATTTAGTATTTCAAAAAATTATTTTTCCTCGGTGCTAGGACGTCGGTCGAATCGTTTGAAAAAGCGCGTTCAAATTGTCCAACGAGATAAAGCCTCGCTATCCCGCATCAGAAATTGGCTAACAACTCGCATCGGTTAATAAGGTAGCCGTTCGCCTCGGAGATAATAGTCGGCAGCCGTGGTTTCGCTTTAAAAATGTCAATCGACCGTTGTTCGATGCAAGCGAATCGATACGGCGTGTTTGGAGGGTCCTCTCGCAGCATTGTTGCCCGCCGCCAGACACATTAATTCGAGGACGGCTTGTCGATTCCGAATTCATATTGATCCGGGACTCGACAATAATTATTATCGGAGTGCCTAATTGTTGTTTGTGCGTACGCCGGCTGCGTGGCAACGCGTCGTAGCCGCCTCTCGTTGTTCGACGTTCCGCAGCCGCGGCTGCGTCGATCTAAAGCGACTCGGCTCGCCTTCGAACGTCGATCTCTCGATCGTCGCACCGTAGAGATCGCGGCCCGATTATCCCCGGGAAAGAATCAGCCGGCCAGTTTATTCGGATTAATGCGTCCTCGCCGAGCCAACTCGATGAAAGCCGATGCAGTATGCATGCGCCGCGCGTATTTGTGATCGGCGCGACTACATTGTGCCCGGCATTCATCCACCATATGAATTGGTAATTATGTAATACTATATATTACTGGCATTAATAACAATATAGTGCGATCCATTAATTATTCGAGCTGATTTTCAATTTATAAAAGCGGCGGCGGCGGTCGCTTCGATGAAACCGTGAATCCCGGACGATTGTTTCTCGGATTATCGGCAGTCGCGTGGTTCCCGGAATCATTTAGGCTCGTTTCGATTACTGTGCCGGCTTCTCAGACTGCTTGTAACGTCGGTGCATCGATTTGTAATACACGGAGTTTCATGAAGATAAAACCACCAAAAAATTCGCAGTTTCTGTTAATTCTTTCGAACGCTAAGGGTTCGTCCCGTTAAAATATTAAAAATAAATGAACTAAATGAAATAAATAGAAGAAAATAATTGAAAAGGTTGTAGCACTCGGTAGCGGGACTCGTTGAAGAATCGAGAAAATTCGCACTTCTGTGCAGATTTTGAGATTACGAAGATCGACGAGCGCGATTACACGATTCTTTAGTCTACTTGGAAGATCCTTCTGTTTCTTGGACAGGGATAAAGTGGGACCATAACGAGGAAACGAGAGAAAATGCGAATTAGCCGAGAATAATTACAAGCTGGAAGCCAGTTTGCTTCGATATTTGACGGAAGAAACGTTCGCCGCGGTGAAAACACTCGGTTCCGTTCGATGTAGTCGAATTGATACGAGTTCGCCAGCCTTCTCTCTGCAGCCGCCCTCTGTGCCACACCCACACCCCGTAACCACCCACGCACTCGATACAAACAGACGGAGGTTTTTGCGTTTTCCGAATCGCTCCGTGTACGACACGCGAAACGACTACGCGCACCGCTCGATACCGGACCGGCCGAAAAATGTAAATCGTCGATCATTATCTGCCGATCTGTGATTTACAATGCGCCGCGCCGCGCCGCGTGCCGCAAAATACGTGGTCGCCTCGATGGCCACGCAGAGGTTTGTAATGTGCTGCGCGTGATCCGCGAGATCTGCCGAAACTAGTATTTTTCGCTGATGAATTCGAGGGTTAACCTTCGACTGATGAGGCGAGCACCATTTTAATACCACTAGTGGCGAATCGACGCGGTACGAATAACGACGACACGATATCAAACCGACTTTGCATCGTTCATGGTATCGCTATCAATTTATTTCAAATAGTTTCATGAACATGGATATGGTATTTTCAACTTATTAATATTACAACGATAAAAAAATTGAAATGGAGACGTTAGCAATAATATTGCAGCAATGAAGAGCTTCCTATTCGTTTAATTTTCCAAAAGTTTAAGAATAGTTATAGACTCAATGTGACTTTTACATTTTCAGTGATATTTAAACAGAAAATTACCAAAACATCGTACTTGAAAATTTCTATATCAGGCATAATATAAAATAGAAATAATAATCGGTAATAATGTAAAAGTTACTTCGAAGTTATAATTCTGAACACCACTGCACATACATTTCCAGTGTCCAATAAGCAAATTACGCGAGCGATCAGTGACGGAAAAACCTCGGGAGATGAATTATGTAAAAACCAGGGAATGCGGATTTAAAAAATGTACAAACGTTCCAGTAGGGAGCAAACTGGCAAGCCGGTATAGAGTAAAAAATTAGGAAACAGGACATGGAATTCCAACTGTCGTTTCGGCCTCGAGGGACATTTTCCCTGTCACGTTTCACCGTCATCCAGTTCAATGGATGACCACTTTTCTTAAACTCTTTGCTATTCAGTGGTCGCTTTACGAGGAATACAAACGATCGTAATAGTCAGGCTATACGAGAAACACTGCTGCACGGAAGAATCGTTCCAACAATTCGTATTACGACGACAGTTCTACTTTTTCGCTATCAAATCTCTGGGACGCATTGTACCGTAAATGTATGCATCATTAGGATCGCCGAGCTATCCGAAATCCAACGTTCATATCTAACGTTCGAAATCCTGCTGAACGAGATTTATCGTTCACGTTGTAATTCGTTGGTAGAACTTGCGCATTTATCGTTCACCGAATTTTTCGTTCCATATCGATACAATATCCTCGCTGAGACATGCGTAGCATTGATTGTTGGGATAATTAAAACGTGGATTGGTAAAATTTGGACGGCATTGTTCATTCATTCAAAATTGATCAACTTTGTCCTACAACTTCAACATTTTATTATTTAGTTATATTCAGTTGAACTTACATATTTCATTCTTTTTATTGTTATGCTGTATACCTGATCAAAATTTTGTAACATTGTTCACTGTGATGTTCCAAACCCTGCTTGTTAAACTCTCCTGTTTGTTTGTTAATATAGCCTCTCTAACCACTGCCAATTAAAACACCTCCAGTGAGTATGAACAGCCAATTCTATACAATGAATCCTGCTGCATCAATCATAAGCTAGCTGTAGGCCCTACAGCGTCTACATCGATCCCTAAAAAATCAATTTATCCTCTATAAAAATTCTCTGAAAGGCATAGATAAATAAACAGTTCACAATGTAATTTTACAATCGACATACCAATCGGTTCCTGTAATTCCGAGTGATATCGTGTCCAGTGTTCCGACGGCGCTGTTGCGTTGCTCGTTGCGGCATTTCGCCACTTAACCTCACTCTCCCGGTTCCTCTTGCTTCAATTGATCCCTAAATACGCGAAAACCTGAAAAGCTCATCGCGAAAATCTAACCCGTTTCTCCTAAATCGAACGTTGTACTTAAAATTGTCGTAGCAATTATCTAATGAGACGTTAGTGAAAGAACTCTCCCGTCAGACGCGAGTCGCGAGTCAACAGAACTTGTGAGAATCCCGCCAGAGGCGGCGCTGCGCATGCGCGTTGCAGATTATGAGCGATCTAGTATCTTTTTATTATATTTATATAATTCCTGAAAGATCACTGATCGGATCGACGAGTTCCCCGTAATTTACCTACGCGCGTTATTTGTCTGAGAAACAAATGCTTTGAATGCGCGAGCTGGAAACACGCACGGACATGAACAAGCCGTCGGCCGTCGGAACTGTCGCGACGCGAGACGCAGCTTTAAACCATTGTCCGCAGCTTAAACCATTATATGGTCTTCAAAGACAAACTGTGTCGAACTTTACCGAACGGGAAAACAGTAATTATCACTCACCACGGACAGCTTCCATAAACGCGCCGCGTCAATTTGCGAGTCCGTCGATCGGAGTGCTTCTAACCTGTTCAAATACGACTCCCGTTCGACGATCGTGTACAGCCGAAAGTTGACATGCGTGTTATCTTGAACTGGAAGATAAAGAACGTTTGCCGACGCTGTCATTTTCACGGATTGTATTTCTATCGAGATTCAAGTTACCTTTGAATGCCGTGAGACGCTGACGCAACGACCTTCCGATGGCGGAGTGCTACCGACCCGACGGACAGATCGAGGGATCGGCGCGCAGAGTGGGGGCGCCACTCGGCGCCGCCATTTTGAATTAGTGGTGCGCAAGAGGGTGCGAGACAGGGATGCTGCGTCGTGGACGATTTTCCTGAATTTTCCGGGTCACTGGCGTGTAAGGTAGGAAAAAATACTCACGATTGTATTTTCTTGCATGCTGATTCGGAATATGTAATCGGGAGCAGTGTTGACCTAAATTTCTCCCAAAAATTGGGGTTCAAAAGGTGTCCAACATCTGTTGTCCTAACTCGGCAACCGTTTTAGCGCCAAGATGGAAAAGTGCGTGTAGTACGTAAGATAGTTACGTTGTCAGCTCTCGAATTTATCGCATTTCGCGTTGTTACCTAGCTCTTTGAGAATTCATATCCGCGAGATACGCCGTGAGATTTTACGATCGCAACCGGCACGCGAATGGCCCCATTTTCGTCGAATGCTGATAGACGTTGTGTTCTGTTACGTCGTGTATGCCGCGAGCTTGTAGACAGAGAACACACCGTGTATTTGAACCTGGTATTAGCATATACCGTGGAGTGTACAGGAAACGTCGGGGTTTTCTGTCTTGCATTTTTCCTCGCGGCGCGCGCCCGACCTGATTGCTTTCGGCGGCCATGTTGGTACGATTTGGCGGGAACCGGTTCAGAAAGAAAATGGCGGTTCACCCTCCATAGAACTTCCAAAGTCGACTACTTATTATTAAATATACTTCAATTTGTGAAAGAGAGATTTTGTACTGGTAGCAAATTTGGAGTTTTTAATTGTGCTCATAAAATTTTTAGAAAAATATCTTTTTTTGGTGCAATCTGAAATATTGCAAAAATGTTTCAATAAATTGCTAAATAAACTCTTGACTATTCCTCGGTGCGTACAGTTCGGTATCCTTGAGAAAGCTCTTCTCGATCGTTGAACAACACGTTCTACGATAAATAGATGTGAGAAAATCGTTCAGCGAAGGGAAGCCGCTCCGTCAATTCACCGATTTCCGACTGTTAGGGTTAACGGAGGAAAGGGAGCACGGGAAAAGTCGATGAACGATAGATTTTCCGCGGGCACGACGAAAAAAGGAAGAATCGTCGAAGAATGCTCGGGTGAGGACGTCGTCCGGGGTTGGCGGTGTTCGGAAGGGCGGTGGGCGGGCGGCGGGAGGAAGGCCGGGCACGTCGAAGGCAATGATGGTAGGTCGTTAGCGTTAATGAATAAGTAAGGTTAATTTGCGAATGGGTTTCACACTACGCGTTGCTACGACCGCTCGCACCCGAGGGCATCCATTTCATTATCGAGACTGAAGCACCCCTTGATCCGGCACCCCTGCACCCGCCCCCACGCCCGCTTTCTCACAGCCAGGTTCACACGAGCCCCGGGATCTCGACCCCTTCGTTTACAACCTTTGAGAGTTTCTACTTTAAGGTCCCCGGGCGCGAGTATTTCTGCTGTTCCGTAAAAAGAGGGAGAGAAACTCGCCGGGAAAGATGGAACTGGAAAACGAGAGAGAGAAAGACTGAAAGAAAATGAGAGAGGGAGAAAGGGCAGCTCAACGAGAGGAACTAAAAGAGAGTGAATGAGAAGAAGAAAGAAAGAGAAAGACCGAAGGGAAAAAGACAGAGCTGGGTAATATTTATAGAGAAAATGTTTGGAATACTATTTTAAATAATGGATTCCTCGCAATCGGACCTGGGCAAAAATGGTTCAGCTAAAAAATACAAATATTTGCAAATATTATTTTCCTCGAGTATGTTACATACGCTTGAAATAATAATTGATTTTTGTGTTAAATGAAATCCTAGTTGAAATGCTTAATTAATTTTGTAAATATATAATAAATATTTAAAATATTTAAAAATTCTTTTCTCATCGAATGAAATATTTTCATTTCACTAAATTACAGCAGGAAATATGATTCTACAAAGAAGGAAATTTCACGAAAATAACATTCAAATGTTTCATTGCGCTCACAATAAAGCACCTATTTAGTTCAACGAAGCATTTCATGTTATTATAAAATATATTTTAAAATAATATACTTGAAATACGAATTATGTATTAATACAGAAATAAATGATTATTTCGAGCGTATGCAACATAATTCCGAGAAACTAACATTTTCATATATTTGCATTTCTTAGTTGAAAGATTTTTGCCCGGGTCTGTTGAAAGAGAGAGAGAGAGAGAGAGAGAGGGAGAGGAAAGATATCAGAGTAATCCTCTGGTTGACGCGCGCACTTATCATTTGCTGGGGTGCGTCGGGCGTTTTCCCCGCGAAGATGGAATCAACTGTAACGGATGCTGCTCGTTCGTCGATGTTTAGGGAGCCGGCTCGCGGCGCGGCAGAGTGCACGGTGTACCCGCGAAGAGAATACCCTGTAATGGTTGCATTATTCAGTCGGATTCGAAGAGAAAAGTACACGGTAACAGCGACCAAGTGAAATGGGAACGTCGGGGAAGAAAGTCTAAAAGAATTTTTAAAGCGGAACTGTGAGCGGTGACGCTGAGCTGGATGTTGTAGGAGTCGCGCGTAGATCAGGAAGTAGTATCGTTCCAGCAGCCGAAAGATCGGTACCTACTGGCTGCGAGGGACGTGTCTGCTGGATTTTTAGCGAGAATTTCGTGTCGATGGAGCTCGGTCTTTTGATTTGGCCAAGGATCCTGCAAGAGGATGCAGCCGCGATGAATAATGAAAACGGTGAATGAAAATATTGTGGAACACACGACACAGACTTCTGAAAAATTCACTCGGCGAGCTTCCATTTGCATTAATAGAGAATCCGTGTGCGCCATAAATGCATAAAGATGCACCGTCCAGATATGTTGAGATCACTGCTCGCGCCAATCCCTTTCTCACGCGCGCCTTTATTTTCCTTGGTGCCGGCATTTTCACTCGAGCGTTATCGCGCGCGCAACGATTACAAACTGCCGGGCTTGCCCAGTCGCGAACGTTTACCGGATGTTCCGGTTTTCGTCGAAACGTGGCGACACGTGAAATGGAAATATTTGAAATACAACCGGAACACGACGCGGAACGCGAAGCTTAGATATCAAGCATCACTTGGCACCGTCTGAAAATTTACGACGCGGATAATTCGAGGCCCGAGCCGCGCCTCCGTCTTCAACAGTGCTCGAGCAGTCGGCGCAGAAAATGAAAGGGTAAACGGCCATTTGGAAAGCTGATGCTGCCTTCTCGGCGATTTATTCAAACAATCGTCCGTGACTTCTCCTTTTATAATCTATAGATACGAAAGAAATCACAGTTTTTGTAAAAATGTTGTAAGAAAATGATCGATCGCGGAAGAAGAATCGATAATGATTTCGTTGAATATAAATGAGAGTTCGATCGCTGATTGGAACGAAAAATACTCGCAGATTGCCGATCGCAGTGATTGACTATCTAACGTGTAAAGAGGATCTGTTTCGACCTTGAGCCGTCCGGGGCCGATTCGAGGAGACCGCAAATGGAATTTCCATGGATGTAAGTGGAGGAAAGAGAGCGAGGATATCCCGGAGGGATATTGGCATAGGTATTAGTAGCGGTACCCGCAGTGTTTCAAACCCCTATGGCAAAGGAACCGTCTACGGTCTACGGTCTACGGTCTACGCCGTGGCTCCGAGCGGAGTTGTGCGTTTGTGTGCGTTTGTGTGCGTGTGTACCTTATCCGAGGCACACGACCACCATCGCCGCGGGACCACCACTAAGACTACGACTACGACTACGAGTTCGATCATACTGACATCGCGGGGCGAACTCTATATGCGGATCTTTGCTAGCAATATGCAGCCTCGCGCTTCTCGCATAAATCACTTCTCGCAATATCTATCCGACCCTTTCGGCTCCGGTATTCCTCGAGGAGCCTGACTTTCATATCCCTCAGTTAGGAAACATGACTATGTTATCCCCGAGCATCGCGAGATTCGGCTGCTTAACTACGAATCATTTTTCTGCTGCCGGAGTGTCGCCGCCACCGCGAAAACCTCCCAAAGGGGTTCGATGCTCCGAATGCGAAGTTAATAGGCTCGGCGACATAGTTACGGTACTTTCGGCGTACAGGCTCGACCCATTTGCGTCGGCGGGGTGTACACGATTTTTCTAGTTTCTCAAAGGTATGACAAGAGTTACGTTTGATCGTTCGTTTGCCACGGGAGAACAGAACACCGTCATAGATAAACGATTAAATGGTAACGATGAATTAGACACATCCAATTGGAGACGATTGGCAATTATAGTCTAGAAACGTAATGGAAACGAAAGATAACTATAGATAACTGTACCGTGGGGTTAATGCAGTTGGAACAAAAATTAGTAGATCAGATACAAAACAGTAAGAACATTCAACGAATTTAAAAAGCTTGCCGCATCATAATCGGCTGAATAAAATGAAGAAAGAAATAGATTTCCACGTACGTAGCTATGCAAAAATCTGGCCTTTTCATTACGGTGTCGTTGAAGTGCATCGGTAAAGTACTCCGTGGCCTTTGCGCGAATGTTTCGAGTGTTTCTTCGGCGCCGAGCAGGTTATTAAGCAAATTTCGCAGCGGCGCTGGACGTGTTAATTCGTTTGGACGCGGTGGAGCCGACTCGACTCGACGCGACGCGACGTCGAGAGGAAAATCAGGAAGCTGTGTCCCCGCCTCTTTTGCGGGCCAACTAGTTAGAGTTTGGAATTTCGCAAAACCACCTACACCGAAAACCCGCCGATCAAGCAACAAGCTTAGCTTTTCCAGTCCGAGAAAGTCGGTCTCTTCCGGAGTTATTCGGCGATCAAACTCAAAACGGCCGCTCGAGGACCATCGGACTAGCGAATTCTTGTTCTTCGGTGCTCGAGAGGCTCTTATACGATTCCCGTCGCTGCAGGAAATATTCTCTTGTTCTTGCAAAACGGTCTAAGCACACCTCCCGGAGGATCTTGTGGATTTAGGGTGTCTTTCCGATTTCGGCTGCTTTAGGACTTAGCATGTAGTTGGATGATTTAGTATGTCTTTTGTTCTGTCATCCTATGTTGTTCCAGGATTTGTCGATCCGCGTCTATTCGATCGGCAAACAGAATTTTGCTTCTCGTTGGAGCCTTGTCCTTTTGTGGATTTTGGTTGGAAGTCTTTTATCTGATCTATCGTGTTACTTTACAGGGTGTGAATTTGAATGGAACGTTGATAGAATATTTTTCTATTAGTATAGTACAAAAATAAACGTTCAGATGAGAGAGTCTCTGCTGTACTTGCAGCGGAAAAATTTCTGAATTCATATCCAAAGTACGTCGGCTGCAGCCTGAAACAGCCTGTATATTATTCCACATACTTAAGCGCAAGCACCTCATCGCATGAAATCACGTTCCAGAAAAAGCACCGCTGTCTACGAGTTTCTGCTTCGAATCCACGGCAGCTTCTTCCTCGCCCTAACAATATAGCTACCTGCTGAGAAGGTATTACGGTCTGGCACACCGGCTACCGAGGAAATACCTGTTACGTCTCTGTCTCGATCGTTTGAATTCCTCGCAGTCGTAAATCCCACTTACGCTCGATCGCGACGATGTAACTGTAACGGAACGGTGGGTGCGCGTGAAATTAATCGCGTAAGCCTGATCCACAAGACGGGCTTGCGAGAACGAGATTCGCCGCGTCATTCTCCGCGCAGTCCTCGCAATTTTCATGCATATTTTCGCATAATACTCTCCGATAAACTTGAAAAGTCTTCCACGTGGACTGCGATCGGAAATTGATTTCGCAGCGAGCCGATTAAAACGCAAACTACTTTCGAATTCTATGCGCCCTCGAAACCTCCAGGAATTACTATACCAGGCTCTTATTATAGCGCTACTCGTCTTTAGTTTCTTATCTCGAAGCCTCGACGTTCGACCCATGGTATTTCCATTTTATATAATCTAGTACATTTTATGTCAACATTTTATGCATATTTTTTGGATAGGAACAAATTTGGTAATATTGAAATCATTTCGAAACGACAATTTTTAGCGGTTGACTTCAAAAAACACTATGTTTCTGTTCCGTCGTTGTAAAATCGGCTGTTCACCCGTGCATTATAATAAATTAAATTAAATGATTAGACAACGGATTTGATGGATTCACGACAAAAGCGTAGTAGTTGGGCGAAGGAGGAAACTGCAAAGACACGGTTCGAATCGGGCAAGTTCGGGATCGATTAAGCGATAGGCGTGTCCTCTGATTAACTGCGAGTTCTCCGGTTAATGGGCGAAGCTAGTTACCGGCCGAAATGAAACGGCGATCTTTCGAGTGCTGGAAGAGAAGCAGGGGCGACCTCGAGCGCGTTTCAATTACAATCGCCGAATTTCGAGATGATTGGCAATCGTAGACCGGCGACTGATTGGTGATAAACAATCAGTGGTTGATTGCAGTCTCTGCATCGTCCACCCTCGTAAATACGGAACGTATTAACAAGCGACCCCGGGGTCGCAGCGGTAATCATATCAATTACGATCTATCGGTTATCGATCAAGTCATTAAGATCGCAATTAGCCTGCGTGATGGAGCAGCCTAATTTCTTTCGCTCCGCGACACGCCCAAGAAATCGAAAATTCGAAATCCTCCGCTCTCGAGCGGAATCGCGGTTGCCGTGCTCTCCAACAATTTTCATACTGAATAATAAACAATGCGTGAAGATGAATGGATATTAAACAACTTAAAGCGTTTAAAATCAATCTCGAAAGTTCCTGAGAAGATCGAAGTAAAATTGAAACTAAAACTAGAGGGTCAAAATTGATTACGGGGGATGGTACTTTCGCTCTGTCGCATTCTAAACGTCCTACCACAATTTGGTGGAAATAAATCCAGTTGTTTTGCAACGTTGTTCTCAAAGGCCGCGTTTCCGTCTCGGAAATCTAACCGCATGAAAAATGGCGTTCAATTAGGGCGAAAGTATTAATTACGAAAATCGACGAATCCAAACACATTAGCGAGAGTGCATGCATCCGTAATTAACCGGGCGCGGGCGGCGAGGCTGTCACCGGGGACATCGTTCCGAATATTTTTGTTGCGCTAGTTCCAGCTTCTTCCGGTCGGATTTTCGCTGCTCGGCGAACATAATTGGTCAGGGTAAAACGGGCCAATAACGTCGCCGATTGTCTCGCACGGATGCGTGCCGTGCAGCACCGTTTCATTGACACGGTTTCGACGCCTCCGTTGTCGATATTTCCCTGGCAAATGAGCTCGCGCGCGAAACGCTGAATACGGAATACAGAATGCTGGAACGATTGAAATTGAACTATCCAAAGGTTAAAATCGACGTGACGTTATTGATAAATTACTCCGCGGTTGCGTTTCGATGTTGAGCTAGCTGCCAGTATAGTGAGCGACAGCTCGGCCCGGTGCGGGTGTCTATCGATAACTGCCGGCTCAAATCGTTCCGACCCTTAACTGCCGATGGGGACGTCCACGTAAACATTTGTACAATGGCTGAAAGAAGTACCCGTCCACGCAGAATTTTTCCAATATGTTTCTATAAACGGTTGATACGTTAACGAAAGCTGTATTAATTAATGACATCTCGCATGTAGAAACGACGCGTAATTTAACACGGTGTACCAAAATAAATTCAATTTTACACGATAATATTCATGATAAAATAATCAAAATAACAAGTACTCTTCAGTTTATATTAAGATTTCGTTAGAAATTAAATTTATAATAGTAATTTATTACAATTGGTAATATGGACTCGATGAATTAGATGCAAACGAAACGGAGAAACTGTGAAGCCGTTAAAATAATTTTTATTTTGCATAAAAATCCTCTGTTTAAACATGAAATTTTTCAGGAGGGAACGAAACAATTTGAAAAATGATACGTCGTTTGATACTCGTGGAAAGCGTTAACACAAAATGAAGAGTTCAATTTAGCTTCCGGCTTTTGCAACGAACGCAGAAAATTTGCTCTCTGTATAAAAATTTCACTATGCCGACGACCGTCATTTTCTAGGAATTGAACCAATTCGGATGGAACCACGCAAGATTCGTGCAGGCGCATAGAATCGTCGACAGGTTGACGGTATTGGTATCGCGATTGCGATTCCGATAGCGTGAGATATCGATGGAGATTAAACTTAGAGAAATTTGGTTCACTATAGAGGTTCGCGCTCGGTTTGACGCACGGTTTGACAATGATTGAATGGAATGGCCCGGTGTGAATCGTCGTTCGACGTCGTATCGACGCACGCGGCACGTCGACGTCTGTCTCCGACGCTAGTAACAACCGCTAGCCCGATCTTCGTCGGAACGACGCGACGTCTCCGATTGTTCGACGTTCCATTCGATTAGGTTCTATTACGAAAATCCAGCGAAATGTACCGGGTGTTTGCGAACATCCATGTCAAACTTCTTTAGCTTTCAGTATCCGTCGAAGGAAGCGGACCAACGAAACCTAATAAACTGCACAAGCTCCGAGACGTTTCTAAAATCTGTAAAAATCCTGAAAACTTGCAAATATCCGGCAGACTACAAAAGTCCTGAAAGTCCGCGAGGAAAATTTGCGAGAGTACCGAAAATTTGCAGTTATCTCGAAACTGCGGATATTTCTCGGTCTTGCATTGCAACCGTCGAATAGAAAAATGTCGAGTCGCATTGTTACGGTTCGAACAATGGAGCTGGTTGAAGGGGAACAAGCATAGGTTGTTTGCAAAACGAAGAGAGAGGGAGGGAGAAAGAGAGAGAGAGAGAGAATATATCGCGGGAGCACGGTGTTCTTTGCCGTTTGTTCAAATTAGACCGCGTAGCGGGCGCAATTCAAAAGAATTTTAAATTGCTTACCAAGCAGCTGAACTTTTTCCGTTCGCCTTTTAAGAATACGAACGGGATTTTCAACTCGGAAAGAAACTATTCGTCGGATCTGCGTTTAAATGAGCTCTTCGAGTGCTTTCTATTTCGTAACCTGGCTGCAGGCTGGCCTTTTTCTTCGGGCCGGTATGCCGCGTTATTTTAATACCAGAGTAATAGAGACGTTCCAGGTATGTACTTCGGTATAATGTGGCACAATGAACCTGGATAAGGAGAGGAGTAGCCGCTAATGCGTTTTTAGTAGCGCTGCCGCGTTAACTATCCCGGCAGTTCTTCGAATTTTTATAATCGGTAGCCCCGTAACATTCTTCGTCGTTGAAGTTTGCTTCGGTGACCTTCGAACGACCTTGATTACAGATCATCGAACGTCATTGCAAATGAAATTACACGATTATGTTAGACAATTGATTAGAAGCATCTTAATGCGTATACGATGCTTTACACATATATTATGTACACGCGTGTACAGCGGGTGTACGTTGCACCACCTTACTTCACGTGGAGGATACTCGTGAACGATGCCTCTTGTATTTGTAACTACGATGAGATATAGTTAACGGCCACCAGAATTTCCCAGGTGGCACTCACCGTTACCGTATCTTCTCACGAGTGTTATGTGTGATAAGCCACTTTACCACGGCGCGGCGGCCCGAGGTTAACTGAAAGAAAAACCGCTCTCAGAAAAATTCCTCTTAATTCTGGCCGAGCAGCAACGCACGCGAGAAATATCGGCAGCGGCGGTAACTCTACATCGAGAAGCCAATGCTGGCCGTCGAAATGCCTCCGGAACCCCATAACCTTTCTTATGTAACTTCCCTTCGCTGTGTAACAATATTCAAACATTGTGCCCGCATCGTTACCTAGTGATTTCTTTACGATTAGAGATGTCTCGGTAGCTGAAACAGATATAGTAGCTATAGAGTCATAGAGCAGTGAAATGTTTCTTAAATATTTTCTTTTATATTTTTATATGCTTTGAGATTGAGGGCGCGGATCATTTAATATCAGGAAAAATGTAATCGTATCGATGTCGACTGTTAACAAACGTTACAAATAAATCTGTTTCCATCAAAATTAGAATAGAGTTCGCAATTTAGACGTCGCTCGGTGTGCAAACGCATTGTACTCTGACCCCGTGATTCCGCCACCTTCGAAATCGAAATTGCAGCGTTCAGATGGCACGGTTAATAATCAGTTACTCCGTTCATTCAGCAGCGAATTCCAAAGTTTCCGCCGTGGTCGAAGGCTTCGAGAGTCCTCCAGACGAAAAGAAGGTAACGCGAGCCGGTGCTGCTGATTGCAGAATACGTATATATGTGTACATGTAGTATGTATGTATGTATATATTGTGTATATATATATATATATGTCCGGAGGAAAAATTTTACTTGCGAGTGGCTTTGAATCCAAAGGAAACGAAGGGGGCAAAGGTTATTGTGAGAATATGACGATTGTTCCGAGTTCCTAGAAATTGGACTCGATTCATGGAAAAGTCTGGTTCTCTGTGGCAAGTAACGGGGAAACCGCGGCTGAAGCTGTTCGGTCCAGATGCTGCCAAATGAAAATTTTTACAATCAGCGAAAGCAACGCGTAACGAATCGGCAAAGCAGAAATTACTTGCGGACAATCGTCTTTAGCTGGAACCAGACGGTTTATGTCGCGCCGTGTCTCGTTCGCGATGTTTTCAAATTTGTAATCAATGTAAAAATTGCCTTGATATTTCGCTGCAAGATGTAAAAATTGCACGGTTGAAATCAACCCCCCGAAATGGCCGTGGTATTACAATTATCGAATTATAGAAGAGAAGGTACTGGAATTAGAAAAATGAAAATAAACAATTGTTTCAATTGCTAAAAGCCGGTCGTTAAGATTCCGAAAAGAGGGCGCTGCTTGCGAGACGGTCGAGAACCTCCGCGTAGAAAAATGGGGATGTCTCGCGAGCAACGCGAAGTTTCATTACGATTTCCAATTAGGTGATTAACCCGATGATCCAAAGTTTCCTCTGATTAGGGGCCGTGTGACGTGCTCGAGCCGTCCGCGAGTCTCGCACGACTCGGCGTCGCTTTTCATTCGAATCGATCGGGAATTTTCCCTTAGAATTCGAAATACGCATTTGCCGGTTGTAAAGCTGCTCGTCAACGTCAGCCGGCAACACGATATCCGTCAACTACTTCTCTCCGTCGCGTATCGCTAATTGTAGCCGCCTCGCTTAGGCTAGAAATGTCGCCGATTCCATTCCGATCCTTCCAAGAAATAACCATGCGATTCGACGCAGCGATACATCCACGCATTGTTTCTCGTCTTGGTGGTGGTGCGCCGAGCTATGGAGTGCCTCGAATATTAACTGCAAAACCTCTTCGGCTGAATTAGCGTCTGGCACGGTTTAATGAGCATGTCACATTTTCCGTGTTGCTCCTGCGTTAATGCGCGTTCTACATTCTTGCCAACTATGACTGTGCATATAGAATTGGCGAACGCGTTGCCTGTTGAATTGTGTTCGTTCTTATTGATTTTACGTAGTAAATACTGTTGTTCGTACGGTGACGTTGCAGCGCTTTTTGTTCAGCTTCAGACGGCTCGAAATGCCGCGTATCGTGCATCGTGGGCAACCGGTTCAATTCAACTAGCTATTTCTTACCAACATTGATGGCTTGAACGCTTCAAACGCGGTCAAACATTTTAAGAAATTGCATATAAGATTTTAATCGAGACTACTTTTTCAACACTATCGCATCCCTAATAAAATTGGATCGGAAAATGAATTTTCAAACGCGAGGAGAATTCATTGCGTATTAAAGAGCTGCGCCGAAGGAGACACGAGTTGGCAACGACTTTGGCAATTGGTCGTGCCTCGACGCATCTGTGCTACAAGGCATTTATGTTGCTCGGAACGAAGGAAAGAAGAATAACAGTCGGCGGGAGGCAGGCTGCGAAAGCGGGGGTAGATCGCGGCGAGATTCGAAAGGGCGGGCTTAAAGTCAATAAGGGAGGGAGAGCCGGAGAGCCGATGCGATCAGTCCGGGGATCTCCCGCAGAAGTTTCGAAAGAGTTTCGATAAGTCGAGAGCGCACTTGCTGGTCCGCTGGTAGGGACTCCGGCGTGCTTATGAGCAATTTCATCTGACCATTTCCAAGATCAAATCCGTGCAGCGAACTTTTGCTTCCCGGTGAAACCGCGACAGATTCGACGATCGCCCCTTTTTTACCACCGCCCCGTAACTTCTCATACGTTCCCGCTGTTTCGTCTCGAAGAGCCAACTTCTCCCCCAAACTTCCCCCGGGTCGATCTGGAAGTTAAATTCTTCACGGATAACGTCGCCCCTTAAAATCGTTAACAATGTCGTTTAAACAATATCGAGCTAGGCGCGCGACGAATCGATAATTCCGCGATCACTGTTCCCCGGGTTTTCAGGAAGAGTTGCTTGACATATTTCCCGAACGGCCGTAAACTGCTAGCAACAGTTGTAAAGTTGTCACACATTTTCAAGTTGTTTTATCGCGACGAAGAATGCAGGAAATATATCGGGTCCGTAACTCTGTCCACGCTGTTTGTCTTGCTGTTGCAGTCGAACTGCTTGACAGAATCAAGCCGGTTTTAGAACGATTGCTGCTGCAATTTTCGACGAATCGTTCCTACCGCGTAATGATAACGATGGCAGACCGAGTCAGTTAGTTCAAAGGGAAATCTATGGCTTCGATGCACGATTTGCGGCTGTTTAATCCGTTCGGCCGCGTTTGAAGCGGCTCGGTCACCGAATCCGCCGGTTTCCCGGCCGAAATCGGCTACATCCTCGCAACAACCGGTAAGAAGAGCTCGCCGCGGGTGTTGCAAGTGCATTTATTTAAGGGGTTTCGCAAAAACCGGGCGAACAGAGCGAGCAAGCGTAACTTGGCGCGAGAGAAAGATAAAGAAACAAAACTATGGTAGTCGGGGAGCCGCAAAAACAATGCCGCCCGAAGTCCGTGGATTATAAGTTATCGCTGCATGTAAATGATTCCCATGATCGCTCCGGGTTTCGGAGTTCCGAGCAAAAAGCTGTTCCTTCTCGACGAGCAAAATCAGGCAAACTCGAGTAGGGGTGGCAACGGCGAGGCAGGAAGCAAGGGGGACGATAATTGGAGAATGAGGGGACGGACGTGGCTGACGAGAGAAGGGTGGCTCGAGTGGAGAACGCGTAGCAATCGACGCCGCAAATTATCTGCAATTATCCCATCTATATTACTCGTTGGCCTGGCTCCTCAAAACCAGACAGACAGGCGGACGGACCGACCGAATGTCAGGTATCCACGTGCCACTCGTATTTCTTCCCCAAGGAGGAGGATACCGACCTGCCGTATCAGTGTTTGTTACAACCCCGAGCTCGCGACGCAAGAAAATCTACGATCCTTCGGGAATCAATTCCCGTTTTCGCCGTTTCGTCGCCGAACGAAAACCAATTTTCCGAGGATGAGACTACCAAGTAGTTCGTAACTACCGGCGCAATCGAGTTCGGGAAAGAAGCGACACCAAATGAAACGCAAGGATTCTCGTGCGAGATCCGGCTGCCTTCTTAACACGGCGTAACTCTTTCACGACTTCGAAATCTTTTACAGCAAGCTGGAAGAGTCGGTTTGCTAAATAATGGAACGCAGCGATTTTCTGCTTTGCTATTTAATAAAGTGCCGAAGGAAATTGGCGGCGCAAAAACATCGCTGAAAATTTCATGATCTTTGTTCCACGGTAATTTCCTGGAAATAAATCGTCCGGACCTCTGCTTTAGCTCACTTTGAAGGACAAAGTCTCCGCTTCTACGCCCGCGAAGTCGATTTTACGGAGATCGGTTTTTTCTCGTCGGGAACGGCTAGAATTTGAGAACGTTTTGTTCGTTACGAAGCGTAAACTCGCTGTACATTTCTCTCCCCGCTACAAGCTACTAAAATATCGGAATATTGATTGCTGTGCTTATGATTCTCTGTTTGAATATTTACTTTGCGATTAAAACCGTTCGATCTAGAATCCAGAGGGCCCTCGAACGTCGAACCGTGCAGATACATTTTCCGACCAACACCGGCACAGCGCGCCGGCTATCGTGCTGAAGTGACTTTCGACGATTGACGCGACCAATTCCTAGAATTAACCACCTTTTAGCAAAAAGTTCCGCATTCGCCTCGGCCTGGCACGGACACCACGGTCTTTTCCACCAGGAAAAATCCAACCAATCGCAATTTCATCGGAACTCTCCAAGAATCCCTATCCAACCACTCCCACGAACTTCGCAAGAAATTTAAATCAATTTCTCGGCCGATCCTAATAACCGACCATCATTCTCTAACGAGAAACAATTTCCTGCGTCGGAATTCGATTGACGATTGTTTCACGGTGTTTAGAATGCCGCCAAAAACGTCTCTGAAACCTCGAAATTCAACATTTAATCTTTCGATGTAACCAACACAATCGCAATTCATCCTCTCGTCGAAACTAGGCGAATCAGGTGTTAAATAAAATAATTTTTGTTGCTCGATATTTATTTCTCGGGGTGAATATTTGCTTCCAATATTCTTGTCTATCGTCGAAACTAGGCGAATCCAGAATTGTAGGACATTTTTCTACGACGAGAACGAGGTGATTTCGATCGCATTGTTCGCCGTGTACATGTGTTGGAGAGCAGTTGAAACAATTATCTGTTAGGTTTCAAGCAAAGTTAGCTGGCACACTCTGGAAAGAGTTGACGCGTGGGATGGGTACAGGCGATATAGGCGATACAGGCGATACAGGCGATCGAGCAAGCCAGTGGCTATCAGTCTCCCCTCGTTGCGAATTAAATAGACTATACGTGGTCGAATCCCTGGTTTATTGGATCCCACTCCCTCCCGAAAGTGGCTAGGTTTCACTTACTGGCCTGCTGGCCTCTCTCGAGGGCATTGCGTCCACGTGACATCAATATCCCCCTCGTGCACGCATGCTGATGTCTCGATTACCTGCACCTAATGATTTTCTAATCGACACCTGTTACCTGATCGACCGCAAAAAACCCTATGAACCTCTCATGCCTTCTCTGACCGCTGGACTATAGTTCATTGCTAGCTATAATTTTGTGACAAGTTAAAGAATATATATTTGGATGTTGCTGCACTTCGATGAAAATATGTAAAGACAATAAACGAATAGAAATTAGTAGAAAGAACAGTATTACTTAATGATTTTTATTTATATTAGTTTGATATATTTCATTTCTGGAGATCGAGGAATAAATCAGTGAACACCAGAGGCTGGAGATCGGTGAGTAAAGAAATGAAAGTCGAAAATCTCTCCCTGGATCGATGAATAAGTAGGGAAGAAGGGCGCGCAGGGTATTACCCGCAGGATGCGTAAAAATTCCGACCAGTTTATAACGTCTTGACACGTGACTCGTTTATCAGCATTTTCCAACTTTTCTTTCGCAAGATAATTTCGAACAAAGTCGGTCGCCCAGTTTATTGCGCGCCGCAGCGTCGGGTCCCAGGAGTGTATGATAAAACGCAAGCTCTTGTCTAGGTTATTTACTCCTTGGGTTTCCCCGGCACGCTCTGCTCACTGTCGCAACTGCAATTTTTTCGGTAGCCGAGCAATCGGACGACCACTTTTCCGAATAAATGTATAATATACGGCGCCGCGGAAGTTGGGAACATCGTTGCTGTTTCTGCGCGTCTCCGACAGCTTCGGAGTAATTCCAGAAGGAAATAGCATCGGAATTAGGATACTCCATGCGGCACGAACGAAATGTCGCGGCGAAGAGGAAGGATCAAAAAGTGGCGGTGAAAAATTGCTAGAGCATAATTCCGCATGAAAAGCCGCAGTCCGGTGGTCGCGGTTCGAGGGAACGTAGAGAGCTATAACTTCTGGTTAATTGCGCGAAGAAGAGGAATCAATATGGCGGCAATAGCTCGGGGAGAAAGGAAGCGGGCGGCTCTGTAAAGACGAAATCGGAAACACCGTTACAACTCCATGGCGCTAGAGGCATCCTGGAATCGTGCTATTTGCCTGTAATTGCGCGTGGAAGAGGAATCAAAATGGCGGTAATAGATCGACGGGGGAAGGTGGCGCGGAACGAGGGAAAAAGTGAGTCGGTTCGCAAAGGCTGATAATTTACGAACTACCGGAATCGGAAGCGTCCGCGCTACTTTCCTCCCATCCTATTCATCCCCACCATCTATTCCTGCCAATCTGCGATTTAGTAGCCAATTTCCAAAGTGCGAAGCGTTGCTGCTACTTAGACGTTACCCGCTTTTAGGAGATCGAACGGCGTGACGGAATGCAAGGTGAGAAGAGGCGGCCTGGAACTAGAAGGTTACGGTTCCGAGTCGGAAAATGAAAGTTTCAATTTCAATTTAAATAGTTGTTACTTCGGGGCCCGGCGCGGCGCGGCGCGGCGCGCGGAGTCTTTTCATCCTCTCGGCGTCCTCGACTCGCTTATGCCAGCGTCCGCCTTCATTGAAAATAGACGAGCTGAACGAACAAAACCACTCTCCGGGAAATAGATACAATTACCGTGCCCATTAAACCGACGTCCGAAGTTTTCGGCAGCGTAAATAGTTCTTTTCACCTAAATGGCACTTCTTCAAACATTTCCATTATGTCTTGATGTCTTTTTTAATGGCGGCCCACCTACACCTTTCCGCTGAAATATCCCCGCCAGTAGCGAGGTTACCAAAGATACTTTATGTTGAATTTCACGGGAGAATACGATGCAGAAACTAGTTTCCTTTCAAGCTCGGTTTCTCCGGAGTTTTCAACATCTTCGACGCGCGAAATTTCCTACATTCGAACCTCTCTACCGAGCTCGACAAATTTTTTTGAAGATTCTCGCCAAAGCAGCGTTATAGAGCAAAGTCTCCACTTTCAAACGAATCCTAGTACGTCCACCTACGATTTTCCTACACAGTTTTATCTTGCTCCGAACGGACTCTCTAATATCCGAATGAATTCGAAGCGTTTCTCGGTCTTTCAAAATTATCCAAGTTTAAACCATTCCACCGACCTCGAAAAATTTTTCCGATAATTCTCGCCAAGGTGACGTCACAGAATGAAATCTCCTCTTTCAAATGACTCCAAGAACGTCGACGTACGATTTTTTTACGCCGTTTTATCCCGCTTTGAACGGACCCTCTCCTATCCGAACGACATTAACGGTTCGATCTAAATTGATTCGTGCACGAGAGGATCTGAGGTCTAGCTCTATGCCTATCTAACTAGCCTACTATTCGTACATTTACACTCCCTAATTAACACGCATAATGGTCCACAGTTCGAATCTCGAATGTCAC